>CM031373.1:88659267-89259267 GCA_018208015.1 Medicago ruthenica | reverse complement strand
AATGTTTTAGGTGGAGAAAAAAAGGCTGCTTTATGTTTTCATCAAGCAATTTGTAGTTGTCTACAAGGATTGGGAACCTATAAATTCAGGAATATTATTAGAGTCTGCTTCTGTTGAGAATTTTTCATCTGCTGATGATGTCGTTGGCTGCTCAGCTGGACATCCTGTTGAAGTCATTCGGGTATTAGTTGATGAGGTCACACAGTTAAGCTCACTAGTCACTGAGTGTAAGATGCATATTGCCATCCTCGTATTATCTTCACCTTCCTCTTTCTTAATTAACATTCACTATAAGTAAGTGCAACTGGTTTTATACATGCAATACAAATTAAAGGTTGGGACTAATACCATCTATAAAGGGCAACCCAATATGCAAGGGTCGTGACAAAGTGTTTTTGACCTAAATGTTTAGAGAGGGTAATTTTTGTTACTCGTTGTGGTACTGTTACTGCTGACTTGTAATCTGATGCAATTTTTGTCTACTCTTGTTTTTTCAGTGAGCACCAGCATTTTGCAATTGACAGAATTGTCTGGGGCTGCAACCAAGTCATATATTACTTCTGAAGGGTTTTTAATTTTGGATGCATTGAAAATTATTGCTCGTTCATTATACAATTGTAGAGTATTTGGATACTATGGTGGAATTCAAAAACTTACAGCACTAATGAAAGGTATAATAATTTTTTTGGGTTCCTAATTTTGATTACTTTGTGTGCATCTTTTAGGTACAAGTGTAGATTTTTTTTTTCCTTCTGAAAATTGGTGTAAGTTTCATTTTTGCCTATTTCTTTTCTATAACCCTTTAGCATTTTTTAGGTTGTTAATGTTAAACTTAGATCTATGTGTTCCATTGTTATAATTTAACAGGTGCTTCTTGGTTTTTTATTTGTTTTCTGTGAGGTAAAAAGTTTCAAGAGGGTTCTAGTAATTTTCTTTTATCCTTTATGCAAACAATTGAGCACATTGTTAATAATAATTCAACACATGGCTAAATACAAACTGCCACATGAGCCTAACTAACTTCAAGTTAGTTACAGCTAAGTGTAGGATAAACCGCCCTTGGGTGTAGGATTATTCCTCGTATGAAGTCTTAGATTCAGTTGAATCTATTCATTGTAACAAACATTCAACCATTTTATGCAATATGAAGTTTACTTTCTCTCAATTTAATTCTCTTTAACATTTTCTCTCTTTAATGTTGCGCTCTTATACATTTTGTTCAATTTTGCATACAAATAAAATAATTTTCTGATATTTGACAAGTATTAATTCCCAAATACTACTTTCCACTCTTCCATTCATTATACTAAGCCTATACTTTCAAAATTGACTATGGTGCTATGATTTATTGATTCTAATGTCTTTCTATTATAAGGCAAAAACAGTGAAGTCTATTCTTACTCTGGGTTCAATTGGCTGCAGGGGCTGTGGTCCAACTTAAAACCATAAGTGGTGCCCTTTCTGCTGATGAAAGTTTGTCTGACTTTGTTCTGGAGAAAATTAAGCTGCTCCAACAAATTCTGATATACGTTGTGTCAATATTTTATGTTTTCATTGACTTGGGTTCAAATATAGACAAAAAGGATGAGCTGTTCTGCAGTCTTGTAGGCTTTATTTCACATGTTGATGCTGCAATCAGCTCTTCAAATAGTTCAAAGGTTTTGTCTACTGAAGCAAGGTTACATTGGCGTCAGAAAGCAATTGTTTCTGTGATGGAAGCTGGTGGTCTAAATTGGTTAGTAGGTAAGGTAGGCATCTGTTATATTTAGATATTTGAGGTTATTAGGCATTTGTTGTTTCACTGGTTGACTTTCCAACTTGGGAAATTATATTCAGTTCTGCACTAGGTAAATATATATACATGAAAGGTACAATTAATTTGACTAATGCATTATTAAATGTTGGTTAAACTAACCTATAGGTTGATGTAGTTCCAGCTAAACTTCTGAGTAGGTCTCTATTCTTTTGTTGTTTCTGATGGGGTCCATATATATATATATATATATATATATATATATATATATATATATATTAATTAAAATAGTTAGATTGGCCGACAGCCATAATATATGATTACGGTTATCAATAGGTTATTCTGGGTTACCGTTGCAGGTCTCGAGGACTTAATTATAAATGTTCATAGTTTGTTAGGACCTAATTGAAATTTTAGAACAGTAAAATCATTGATGTCTATTTGATATGTTTTTATAAGGTTCTTGTTAAATACGTTTAAACTAAAGAGGAGCTTTTGATATTTTTATCAGTTTCTTGTTAAAAACTTTTAAACTATTGGGGAGCTTTTGAAATTTATTTAAACTGTAGGGATTTCAAAATTAGTTTAACCTTAAATGTTAATGCATTCACTGTTTGTGCGATAAATCCATTTATGCTTAAACCCTGTCATTGAGATTGGGGCCAGGGCATGTATTGCTCATAGTTCTCCTTATCACATTGAAGTGTGTGTGTACAAGATAGCTACATATATATTGACTTTTTTTAACTTAAAATTAAAGAAGGGACAGAGACCTTTTTTTCTTACCAACTAGAATTAAAAGATAAAGCACATTATCGAGGCTCTTTCAAATAACTTATGCTTTTAGGCCAAAGTGTTTCTTGGCATGGATGTAGGTTTCTGTAGACCCTTTATCACCATAATGTATTTGTGTGTGGTGACATGCTAGAGATAAGGACATGTTGGACTTGTTTTGTATTCATTAAACTTAAATTTGCCACAGAACTATTGCGCCTTTGTAGAAGATTCAGCTTGAAAGAACTGTTGATGGATGATTCACTTCAGTACTTGAGCTTGAAAATCCTTTCTTTGGCCTTATCTGCAAATCCCCGGGGTCAGAATCATTTTAAAAGTATTGGAGGGCTGGAAGTGCTGTTGGATGGTCTTGGCTTTCCATCAAATTATGCAACAACTTACCGTAAATTTGTTTTGACTAATGGATTCAGGTATTGTTACATGTATTTCAAGCCAATTATTCTTTGGTTGGTTTAGTGGTAGGAGATGGTGTTGTTCTCTTAAGCAAATTGTACATGCATTATTCTTAAGGGATTACTTCAACTTTTAAAGTTTGAGTTTGATAAGTGAATGACTAGCTTGATGCTGGTGAAGTGTCTGAGATTATGCATCACATACTGAGTTTTTGTCTGTTTTATAAATACTATTACACTCACATGTTATCTCTGCTACTGGTATTGACTTGTATTAAGTATTTAGGTAAATTTATCTGGTATTTTGCTACTTCTGTCACTCTTTGAGCACAATATGTTGGTATTATATATACATTATTATATCATACAACCTGTCGTATAGTCTTTGAGAAATTGATTTGCTTGGTTTTTCGCAGGGATGATAAACCATTGCAAAAAATATTTCAGCTTCATATTCTTGCTCTGGAAGTTTTAAGGGAAGCTGTGTATCCTCTTTCTTTGCTAATTTTGAGAATTTTGGATGACTTTCACTTTTCATTTCCCATCATTTTGATGATTTAAAACCTTGCATCAGCACCATTGCATACTAAAGTTCTGAAACATTTAAAGTCTGTATCCATACAAGCTATGAAGCACAGACACGATACGGGGTATCGGATACGATACGTATCCGATACGGCTGTCATTGAAAAATATTGGATACAATACGTTTAAGTTACATATATAAAAATTAAAATAAAGTTGTAAACATTAGTTAAAATATTTAAACTAAAATCTGAACACAAACTCAAGAGAAGTGGTGAATTTCAAACCAAACTCAAGGGAAAACTTTGGCTAATTAAAATAAAATGGAAATTGCAAATCATTGTCTTACACAAACCAAACTCATAAGTCAGAGCACAATCTTGAAAAATAAACAAATCTTGAAAAATGCTAATAAATTAAATGGGTACATCAAAATTTACATGCATCAATTAAAGTAGAGAAAGGAGATAATTAAAGTTAGAGAATAGTAATTAAGGTGGGAAAGCTGAAAACTGAACAGTCATGAGATGTATCTGAGGCGTGTCAGAGGCGCATCACAGTGTGTCGGCGACGTATCAGAATTTTTATTTTATTTTTTTAATTAAAAAAATTCTGATACTCCTTTGATATGCATCGACGGCGTATCGGTAGCCTTTTAGGCGTATCGGTGCTTCATAGCATACAAGTTATATATGTTTGTCATTCTTAGCTATTCCTCTCTGAATTTCATTCCCATGGAATATATGCTAACATCATCCATTTTGCATTTGTTTTGCCTTTTACTTTTTGGAAACTTGTTTCTTCTTGAATCTCATTAAAATTTAACATTACATTATTGATGCTTGAGACCTTGACATTGATACAGCTTTGGGAACATGAACAACTTGCAATTTCTTTGTGAAAATGGTAGGGTACATAAATTTGCAAATAGTTTTTGTTCGCCGGCTTTTGTTCTTCAAGATTTGAGACAGCAGGGGGAGGATTTTGCTGGACAGCAAGCTGTCAGTGTGCCTGGTCTTGATATTCATGAAAATAAAAATAATATGAAATTTGATCCAGCGATGGCTTCTGCTGGCCTTCCACCCGACGCTTCTTTTTCTCATTTTTGGAATGATTATGTCCTTATGCTGAGCAGAAGTCTCTGTTCATTTCTTATAGTTCCTGGAGCTTCAAAGTCTCTTAATATCCAACTATCTTCTGGTCGACTTGCATTGCCTGTTTCCTCATCATATTGTGAATTGTCAATCAAATGGGTCACAAGGGTTCTTTTTACATTGTTTCCCTGCATCAAAGCTTGCTCAAATCAGAATGATTTGCCAAGCTATTTAAGGTGAATTTTATAAATGGTTTCCAGTGTCTTTACTTGTGCTGTTTGCTTAAAAAATCTTAATTACCTATAAAAAAACAGTTATTGCAAATTACTCTCTTACTATGGTTATGAAGTAAAAACTTCATATACTGAACTAATTTTTGTTGTTGTTTTTCTTCCCATTTTCTGCAGGGTCTTTGTCACTATTTTACAGAATACAGTTCTCAATGCATTTAGAAATCTTCTTTCTACTTCTCCCATGTCACTTGAAATTTTTCGTGAAGAGGGAATATGGGATCTTATCTTTTCAGAAAATTTCTTTTACTTCGAATCAGGCTTAGAAGAAACTGCTCGACAGATATTTGCATACAATGAGAAGTCTGAATTATTGTCTGCTTCAAGTAGCACAGTTGATACACCAGAAGTCAATGGGATTAGAAGTCGTCTTCAGATGGAAATAATGTCATTTGTGGAATTTGCTGCAACTTCTAATGGAAATACACACAACATGGTGGGTCCCCCCCTCTAGGATGTATCTTTCTAAAATTTCTTTTACTTTGTGAAATTGAGACTTAAACAGATTTGTAAGAGAGATAAAATTCAGGTATATGGTGAAAAATGTATGTGAAGCTATGCAGCGGAGAGCAGTGATTTGTAAAAAATATTTTTTAAGTATGTAGAATTTTGTTCTTAATAGATAATAGATTACAAAATCATTTTACAGAACAGAAGTGCTGTGACTTGTCAAAAGTTTTTGCTAAGCTGCACGTGTTGGATATTTGTTTTAAATTATGTACTACCTGTCTTGTTAATTGGCTTTATGCCTTATTATTTTGCCAAAGTAATATTTACCGTGTGCATATCATTTCGCAAGCGCGTGTTATTCATTTGTATCTAATATCTATTAGAATTTGTGTTGGGCCTAACTCAACCTTACAAACCCAGCTTGTAAGGTGAAGCTTCCCAGACTTTACAAGCACTAAACAAGCCATATCTCTAGGCAAAGTGGGACTAAGTCCACTCCTTCACACCTAACGCAAGGAAGGTGTTAGAAGCTGCAATGGCGATGAAGGCAGAAGCCCAATGAGTTTGAAGTGCGGGCGATGCTCGAAGCCCAACAACAAATCTAGGATTGGCTCTGATACCATCTTAAAATGTAGTTTGGGCCTAACTCAACCTTACAAAACCGGCTTGTAAGGTGACGGCTGCCCAAGCTTTATAAGCACTACACATGCCATATCTCTAGGTAATGTGGGATTAAATCCACCCCTTCACACCCAACACAATCAAGGTGTTGGAGGCTGCAATGAAGACAACCCAATTGCCTCAATTAGGAGGCTAGGGGTGGACCGCAACGAAGGCGGAATTTCCAACACTATTCATTATCTTAATTTTGTTTCTAAATTTAAAATTTGTGGTACATGCATTTTACAATTGAATTCAATTTGTTGAGTTCCTAATTTTACCTTATTTTGATCACAGACTGAATTGTCCGCTTTGCTGGATGCACTTGAACATTCTGCTTGTAATCCTGAAATTGCTGGTCTTCTTGTGAGGAGTTTGGTTCGTATTTTGCAGCTCTCCCCCGAGAAAACTATTGCTTCCTGTAAAACCTTGAATGCAGTCTCTCGGGTTCTACAAGTTGCTTGTGTTCAAGCACAAGAGTGTAAAAGATCTGGAAGTATGGACCCCTCCAGTGTAAATAGTGGCTTGGAAGTTTTGGAATCAGTGCCTGATCAACCAAAATGCAATTCACCTGAGACCGTGCAAAATTGGTTTGGTTGCATGAAAATGTGCATGGAGTTCTTTACCAAGTTTTTTGCATCAGCTGAGGATACGAAGAGTTTTATATTGCATAGTTTTGCAAGCATTGATTGCTTGTTTGATTTATTTTGGATGGAAGGTTTGAGAGATGATGTACTTAGGCACATACTTGATCTCATGAAGGTGAAAATTTAGTTTTACTTGATTTTGGCTGTGAGCTATAACGCAACTTTGGAATTCATAATCTAGGTTATAATTACCTTGCAAGTATAATATATATGTTGCTATATTTATTATTGTTAATTTTCAGATTATACCAATTTCGGAGGAAGATAAAAAAGCAAAGTTACAGTTATGCTCTAAGTATTTGGAAATGTTTACGCAAATAAAAGAACGGGAGAAATTTTTTGTTGATCTGTCTGTTGACATGTTGGCCGGAATGAGAGAAATGCTTCTGGCTAATCAAGCAGTATGCATCCAATGTTGATTTATCTCTCAATTTTATTAGCTTAAATGAATATGCATTTTACAATTTTACTGAGTGTTTTTTTGATGTTGTAATGTTTCAGTACTACCAGGCTCTATTTCGTGATGGGGAATGCTTTTTGCATGTTGTATCATTACTTAACAGTGATCTAGACGAGGGAAATGGGGAGAGATTAGTTTTAAATGTACTCCAAACACTTACTCATCTGCTTGCAAATAATGATACCTCAAAGGTACTTTCTTCATTGCTGTCTTATGTTTCTCCTTTTTTTTCTTCCCTTGTGTTTAATAGTTGTAGGCACCACATTACTATTCTTTTTTTCCATTTTTTTTTATGAAGTGCATATGTTAATGGATTGTACTGTTATGTCTGGTCGGAAAGTTCTTTCTGAAGTTATCCTTTGGCTGTTTTTTACTGTTGTGCTGGTAAAGACACATATGTCATTACATCTCTATAATGTCCCCCATGCAGCAGCTCTGTTTTAATCATATGAGCTGAAATTATTTTTTATTTAGAAGAATAGAACTTCTGACTACTTGGTCAAGGACCTATCATACCACCATAAGAATTAATTCCCCTGAAAGGCTTAGGCAAACAAACGACTTTGTTACATAAGATGATTCACTGTTCTCTTTTGTGATTCAATCTTCTTTGCTCTTTTGATAAATTGATTTTTTTGTGAAATTAAAAAAAGGTTAAATTATACTCTTGGTTGATGCTCTTTCATGGATTTGATTGTCTGTGTTATTAACCTGAAAGTGATGGTTCCAATGCTTGTTTGGTAATATGATTAATTCTTGGGAAATAACTGTTTCTTTTTAAATCTCTCTAAAGTTCTTTAAAAGCTTCTTTTAACACTAAATAAACTAATCCAGACACACCTGTACTATAGAACCTATGGTTGTCCATTCTCAACTTATTTTGGTTATCTTCTATCCTAGATTTTAAAGAGTTGAGCGTTCTCTCTCTCATGGGCAATGCATGAAAAATTAGGTTAGAGCCCTGGATGCTTCAGAGGCATGTGACCCTCTATAGCAACAAAAATATATAGGCTTAAATGAAGCATGTCTAAATGACCATCCAATTGCCCCTTGATCCAAGAACAAGTGCTTTAATGTATGCTTTTCATGAATGACATCTTCCTAGTTATTGTTAATGAACCTCCCCTTACAAAGGTGCCTCGGGATTCGGGACATCCTTGCTTTAATCTAGTGCTTTAATCTAGCAAGAGTCCTTTATTGTCAGATTTGTTTTGTAGCTTGGGGTGTTTGTATTATGCAGTAAACCTTATCCTATACTGTAAAAGATTTTAGTCGAACATTATAAGTCACAGTTGCTTATTAGCATACAAATCTGAGTTTTGACTAATTGCCTACTGATAGCATTTTCTTTCTTCATTTTATTTGAAGACTGTAATCTGTTTTGCATTATTACACATGGTTTGATATTTATTATATAGTTATTGTGTTCTTGTTGGTTTGTATCAATGGCCTTCAATTCAAATGTCCACTTACTGTATCATTATCTCTGCTAGGCCACGTTTAGAGCTCTAGCTGGAAAGGGGTACCAGACGCTGCAGAGCCTGCTGTTGGATTTTTGCCAGTGGCATTCAAGTGAAAGTCTTTTAGATGCTTTGCTTGATATGCTTGTTGATGGTAAATTTGATATCAAGATCAGTCCTATAATTAAGGTGATATGCTAGTACATTTTTTAATCCACTTGCATGGTTTCATGTTCTATAGCAAGAAACTGAAAAAAGTTGCGTTTGTTGCATCCAAATGCTATATCTTATTTCAGTGATGATCTAGGCTAAATTCCAATGACATAATATGATGACACTGTATGCTATTCAAATCATCAAATGTGGTTAATGTGTGCCAATACTTGGTCAATTCAGTTTATTAAAGTGGTTTATGGGTTGTCATTTTTTTGACAAAAATATTTTTTATTTTTTGACAACCACTAAAAATTACATGGTTCATGACATGCAAATACTTGACTAATTCAGTTCATTGTGGTTAATGAGTTAATCAATTTTTCATCATAATTAATTTCTATTTTTTACGACTACTAATGAGTACTGGTTAATGACTTTCAAATTCTTGGTTGATTTAGTTGATTACATGGTTAATGGGTTATTTTGATACTACATTTTCCACAACTCACTAAAAAGTGTCTGGTTAATGACTTGTAAAGACTTGGTTAATTCAGTTCATTTTATAGTTAATGGGTTACTTTGATTCTACATTAACCACTTGTGAAATAGTTATAAAAGATCGTGAACCACACTTAGTTTATTGGGTTGATATTGGCTGTTAATACAATGTTGAAAGTGGTTAATAGTGGCTAACAATAACCACATAATGGATTGATTTGACCAAATATTTGTACATCATTAACCATGTACGTTTTAGTGGTTCTGAAAAATGAAATTAATTATGTCAAAAATAAATTGATAACCCATTAACCACATAATTAACTGAGTTAGTCGAATAGTCATTAACCATGTGCGTTTTAGTTGCTGTGGAAAATTAAATTAATTATGTCAAAAACAAATTGATAACCCATCAACCACATAATGAACTTAGTTAACCAAATATTTGTACATTCGTTAACCATGTATGTTTTAGTGGGTTGTGAAAAAAGAAATTAATTATGAAAACAAAAATAGTTAATCCATCAATCGCATGATAGACTAATTTTTTTTTAATAGGACGTACTAAACTGAATTATTCAAGTATTTGCACGTCATTGATCACCAAACATAGAGTGAACAGCAGTATACTGTGTCAGGAATATGGTGTCGCTAATTGTGTGTCAAAAAATCATTTTTGCATCTTATATAGTTCTGTTAAATCTTCCTTTATAAATCTTAGTTTAATGTTATCTTATTTTTCTGTTTTTGATTTCAGAATGAAGATGTGATCATATTATATCTGATTGTGTTGCAAAAGGTTTGCAATTAATTTCCTTTTTCATTTATTATTATTTTTTATCATGGTAATTTAATAGTTGCCAAACTTTGAGAAAATAGTAACATGTGTTTTATTGCTTGTTATTTTGTGATTGGGCAGAGCAGTGAGTCGTTGAAGCATAATGGGCTGGAAGTGTTTCAGCAACTACTAAGAGATTCAATTTCTAATAGAGCTTCCTGTGTCAGAGCAGGGATGCTTGATTTTCTTCTGAATTGGTTTTGCCAAGAAGATAATGATAGTGTGATATTTCAGATTGCCCAGTTAATTCAAGCCATTGGTGGGCATAGTATATCAGGGAAGGACATCCGTAAAATTTTTGCTTTACTCCGAAGTGAGAAAGTTGGGATGAGGAGGCACTACGGCTCTGTTCTGTTAACAAGTCTCTTGTCAATGCTACACGAGAAGGGACCAACTGCCTTTTTTGATCTCAATGGGATTGATTCTGTAAGTCCTGAAGCCATTGTAAACTCATCTATAAGTCCTGACTCTTCTATATACTATTTCGAAGTATTTTGTATCTACGGTACATTTTCTTCCATCCTGGGTAGATGCTAATAAGAGTTTTCATCCCGAACCGAACCATGCCCACCCCTAATTCTATACGGTGTCATTTGCTGACATCTTTGAAAGAAAATCCGTGTTTGAATAATGAACACCTTTCTATTCATAATGTTATTAAAAGAGAAGATTTAAAGAGGATGTAATACCCTATAACAGCTTCAATTTGATAAATGATTGAATGGTTACCTCAGTAGAGCTATCCAATCCCTCTGTATAGATGATACGGGAAATCGGAAATCTAATCTACCCTTCTCCCATTTTTCAATGGAGATTTATTCATATTGATGCCCCAAACACTGATCTGGCATTACGTTTTACCCTTAAGATTCCAACTATCTGCAAATTATGTGCATGTCTCGACAGAATCTACTTCTCTTTATATTTTGACTTAATTGTGGACTATGGATCTGCATTTAGTCTTGCATTTTGAAAAATAATTGGAAGGTTCTTAATTTGCTTTAAGTTAAATTTCAAATACTCTTGGATGTAGGATACATCGTTTTTGTTAATTGTTGGTAGATGATGTATGTTGTGTTTGTAAAATTACATTTTTTTTCCTTTTCCTGTCTGTTTGCTTCATTCTTACTTGTAAGTGATTTATCATCTTATTTCTTTCAAACCCTTGTAGGGTATTATTCTGAAAACACCTCTGCAGTGGCCTCTCAATAAGGGCTTTTCGTTTTCCTGTTGGCTCAGGATTGAGAACTTCCCTAAAAATGGAACAATGGGTCTTTTCGGTTTTCTTACAGAAAATGGAAGGGGGTCCTTGGCTGTGATCTCAAAGGAGAAGCTCACTTATGAGGTTGGAATTAAATCTTCTGAAAATTTTGTTCATGTTGACTGTAATTTCAATAATCATTTATTCTTTACTATTTGATATATTTTTTCTTTAGATAGTGTCTTTTTTTGCTTCTAATCTTGAGAGGTTCCAATTATGTTTCCATTATATATATGGGATAAGGCTTGTTTGTTGTGTGTGTGTGTGTGTGTGTGTGTGTGTGTGTACACACACACACACACACACACACAGATATATATATAGTGAGAATATAATGCCTTTTATATGTGAGAATGGCAGGAATATTTATCAACACTTAGATAAAAAAATAAATGGTTGAGATTAAAAAGTCCAATTTAAAGAACATATGTGACTTTTCCTATCCTATTGTTTCTCATAAACCCATCTAAATTCCTTTCTTCCATAACCCAACCTCTCCTCTTCAATGGCCATGAGTCCGTTCTGATTCCAATTCTGCTTCTCACCATCGTTGTTACTCTAACCCCAATAACCCTTCCATGTTTTTTTTTACTAAGCCATTTAACAATATTTTTTTTAAGAATGAAAATTACGAAGAAAAAACTATCATGGATATATATATATATATATATATATATATATATATATATATATATATATATAGGAGATCAGAATGGTTTTCCTTGGAGATGGAAAATTCGTCCACCTGGTTTTATCAATTTGCAAATTCTTCCTCAATTAGTTAAAAGAATGAAATTGGCTGATATTATGACAATACTAGGTAGCATAGATATCATTATGGGAGAAGTTGATCGTTGAAATGATAATTGATACAACGGAAGTCCAAGATCTAAATTCTTTTTCCGGATTGGAATCTTTCAAAGAGGTCTATGGAATTCTATGGATACTTGTACCTATTTTGATTCTTGTATTGGGAATCACAATAAGTGTACTAGCAATTGTATGGTTAGAAAGAGAAATATCTGCAGGGATACAGCAGCGTATTGGACCTGAATACGCTGGTCCTTTTATATATATATATAATATATGGTTGTACAGTTTCATTGTAAAATAATTTCACAACATTCAGATTATACAAGTGCAATTCGTTCAATAATGTCACCCTTTGTTGCTAATTTCTTTTGTTGCTTTAGTTGTCCGTACCTTAGATGTTTTCTGTGCCTGTTGTTGACATGATTCTGCCTTTCATGTTTGTTAGTCAATCAACCTGAAGAGACAGCGTTCAGACCTGCACGTTAATTTAGTCAGGAGGAGATGGCATTTTCTTTGCATAACTCATAGCATTGGAAGAGCATTTTCTGGGGGTAGCTTGTTAAGATGTTACTTGGATGGTGGTCTTGTCTCATCAGAAAGATGCAGGTTCAAACCCTAATATATTTTCAATTGAGTTTTTTTTTTTGTGGGCTGTTGCGAAATTGTTTCTTGTGGCATTCTGACTAGATTTACATGCTTTATTTATTCAGGTATGCAAAAATCAGTGAACCGTTAACTAGTTGCATGGTTGGTGCTAAACTTAAGATGCCTAACTATGAAGACAGTACACTCACGTTTGAATCCATCCGTGACTCATGCCCATTTTTTGGCCAAATTGGTCCTGTTTATTTATTCAATGATGCCATTTCTTCTGAACAAGTACAGAGTATCTACTCTCTAGGTCCAAGTTACATGTACTCTTTCCTTGATAACGAAGCTTTACCAGTTTCTGGTGATAAAATGCCTAGTGGGATTCTTGATGCCAAAGATGGTCTTGCATCAAGAATTATCTTTGGTCTCAATGCTCAGGTCCCGTACCCGTTTCTTTTCCCTTTATACATGCCTACGCATGCATATTCATTTATTATTTGTTTCTTTTTCAATAGAAGAGTTACTTTTGAGCCATATTTCATCTATATCTATACTCAAGCATGTTTGTTTATTATTTTTTCTTCAGGCAAGTGTTGGCAGAATGTTGTTTAATGTTTCGCCGATAATGAGTCATGCAGTAGATAAGAATTCTTTTGAAGCTACTGTTATTGGTGGGACTCAATTATGCTCAAGACGCATGCTGCAGCAAATAATGTATTGCGTTGGTGGTGTATCTGTGCTTTTCCCTCTTATCACCCAGTGGTGCAATTTTGAAAATGAAGTTGGGGAATCTGAAAAGACACCACTAATGCAGTCAACGAGGGAGTGCGTGATGGGTGAAGTTATTGAGCTTATTGCCTCTCTTTTAGATGAAAATGTAGCAAATCAACAGCAGATGCACATTGTGTCTGGATTTTCAGTTCTGGGATTCTTGTTACAATCAGTTCCTCCACAACAACTTAATCTAGAAACTCTTTCTGCTTTGAAGCATCTTTTTAATGTCGTCTCTAATTCTGGTATACAGTTTGTTCCCGTTCCTTGCACATACAGTTTTCATCTAATGATATTTTCTTTTCCCACTATTTTGTCTTTATATTTCTATTGCAATACTCCTCAGGGCTGGCAGAGTTGCTTGTGGAGGAGGCAATATCTAGCATATTTCTTAATCCTCTTATCTGGGTCTGTACTGTTTACAAGGTGCAACGTGAGCTATACATGTTTCTGATCCAGCAATTTGACAATGATCCTAGATTACTGAAAAGTTTATGCCGGCTTCCACGTGTTCTTGATATAATTCACCAATTCTATTGTGATAATGTAAAGTCTCGATTATTTATTGGAAATAACCTTCAACATCCTGTGAGCAAAAAAGTTATCGGGGAAAGGCCTAGTAAAGAAGAAATGCACAAGATCCGTCTTCTTTTGTTGAGTCTTGGTGAAATGAGTCTCAGGTAAGGTTTATTCTGCTCGATATGAACTGTGTTTACATTCTCGTCTCTCCTTCAGTGAACATTGACCAGTGTATTTTTTCTACCCTACACATTTTTTGTTCAACCAAATTTTGGGGATATACAGGCAGAATATTGCTGCTGGAGACATCAAAGCTCTCATAGCGTTTTTTGAGACAAGTCAGGATATGACCTGTATTGAAGATGTCTTGCACATGATTATTCGCGCTGTTTCTCAGAAATCTCTACTCGCTTCTTTCCTTGAACAAGTTAATATCATCAATGGTAGTCAGGTTTTTGTCAACCTTCTCCAGAGGTATATCACGCCTAGCATTCTTTATGCATTTTAATAACAGATAGGAATAATGAATGATTATTGATAAATCAACTTTGAACTTTTTGATGTTCACTTATTTATGGGCAACTCTATTTTGAATTCTCTTTTTCCTCGTCAACAATATATGTTGCTTTAGTCCACCATCTTCATCGTTTTTTCCGATAAAGCTTATACATTCATGAAATTTTTGCTGGGAGGGAGCCTTGGCGCAACGGAGAAGTTGTTTTCACGTGAGTGAAGAAAGGTCGCGGGTTCAATTCCTGGAAACAGCATCTTGTGTAAAAAACAGGGTAAAGCCGCGTACAATACACCAATTGGTGGGACCCCTTCCCGGACCCTGCGTATGCGGGAGCTTTAGTGCACCGGTAGTGATACAGGGAAATCCAAGAGTACTTCTCTTGGTATTCCCCATTTAAATCTAAAGCACTCCTATAGGACAGAGGACTTTTCCAACTTAAATATTAAACACTCTACGAATTAAAACTTAATTGACACTGAAAGTTCATTTATAGACCTAATAAAGCCAAACAGCCTAATAAGCTCTTCCTATTCTAAGCTGGCCAAAATAATAAAATCTCTGAATAACCAACAAATGACGATAAATAATTCTAAACAAAACTTGTTAAAGATTAAAAATCGCAAATACAAAATCCGTTGTATATAATTTCCGCCAGATGAGAAAGTTCCGATGGAGCTTGACCTGATGGTGCGGTCAAGTTTGTAGGATGAGGTCCAGCAATGTGCGATTTGAAGTTTGGTAATATACGAGGCAAGAAAGATCCAATATATTGAGGGAAAGAGAATTCCCGAGAAAACTGTATCTCTTGAAAATGGAGATTAGAATCAACTAAATGAAATTGTTTCGGTGATCAGCTTTATGTAGCTGACTTCGACCTAGAGTCGTTGACTTTAACCTACACCAACTGTAACTGACTTTCGTAGTTGGTTTCTGCTGTACATTCAGCTAGATGGAAATTGAATCACATTAGTGTTCAAATTTCCAAGTAGGCTGGATTCTTTGTAGGACAAGTAGAATAGGTGCATTGCATCTTTGGAAAATGATAGCTCAAATACTCTTCCATAAATTGCACTTGACATTTGTTATCTTTTTGTGTTACTTAAAGTGTTCTAATATGTGTGTAACTTTAAAGTTAGTTCATAAATAGTTGTATAAAGTTAGTTCATGTATATATTTGGTTCTTATGCCTTCTTGCATTCTTTTGTCTTGTAAGGGAGTATGAGTCTATCCGATTGCTGAGTTTACAGTTCCTTGGAAGGCTTTTGGTTGGCCTACCGTCTGAAAAGAAGGGGTCAAGATTCTTCAATCTCCCAATGGGAAGATCCAAATCTATTTCAGAAAACCATAGGAAAATCAGAATGCAACCAATTTTCTTAGCGATATCTGATAGACTTTTCAGCTTTCCGCAGACAGAAAATCTCTGTGCTACTTTATTTGATGTTCTTCTTGGAGGTGCTAGCCCCAAACAGGTAATGTGTCATATGGACCCCTCTCCCTGAGATCTTGTGTTTTCCCCGTTAGTTCAATATTCATTCTTATGAGAGTTCTCGAACAACATTGATGTGTTTGACAAGACTTGAGTGAATTAGTTATTATCTCTGTGCTACTTTATCTTGTGGTCACTTGCTAACAATCGCTTAAGTAAATTGTGGTTTACAGGTTTTACAAAGACACAGCCACCTTGAGAGGGTGAAAAGCAAGGGAAGTAGCTCTCATTTTTTACTTCCTCAGATGTTGCCTCTGATTTTTAGATATTTGTCGGGTTGTGAGGATACAGACTCTAGAATAAAAATAATCAGAGATATACTTGACCTTCTTGATTCAAATGCTTCAAACATCGAAGCTTTTATGGTATGGCCATTGTAAGTTCTTTTTTCGCTAACAGTTGATGACTTGGTGAATTATTTTTTGATTCATGATATTGTTAATAGGAATATGGGTGGAATGCCTGGCTAACATCTTCTCTAAAGCTTGGTGTGTTAACGGACAAAAATGTCAAGTTGACTAATCATGGTAACAGTACAATGGATGAGCTGCTTGTGGTGAGAAATTTGTTTTCTCTAGTTCTGTGTCACTATCTGCATTCTGTAAAAGGTGGCTGGCAGCAGTTGGAAGAAACAGTCAATTTCCTTGTCATGCATTCTGAGGAGGTATGATTGGATTCAAGTCGCTTGTTGGCATTTTATCCTTTAATGATGCTATAATGTTTTTGGAATGCTGTTCTAGTTTCGTTATTATGGTCTGCTCATATAATTCTTTATTCAAGTGATGGTTTTGTTTGAAACTCTCTTTGTAGGGCGGCAATTCATATCGGTTCTTTCTCCGTGATATATATGAAGATGTGATTCAGAATTTGGTCGATTTGTCAGCTTCGGATAATATTTTCATTTCACAACCCTGTCGAGACAATACACTGTACCTTTTGAAATTAATAGATGAGATGCTGATCTCCGAAATTGATAAAGAACTCCCGGTACTTAGCTAACCTACAATTTTAGTGCATGAATTATTCAGTTTTTGCTCTCGATAAGAGTAAATTAAATGTGTGGAGGATGAGATATACTTCATAAAAAACATCCAAAAAAATCGAAGGTGGGCATTACTGCAACAGAATACTCAAATTTTATTGAAACAGACGTGGTCTCAGCATTCTATAGTCGCCACCATGGCAACTGAATCACATAGTTAGGTGGGCCAGGACAACTTCTGCTTGATGTATTGGAACTCTACTAAACCATACAACAGAGCCACAAGTGCACCACTGCAGCATCAAACTGCTCTATTGTATTCTTAACACTTTTGATCCAAAACCAAAAACAAAGCTTATAAATTGGGCTTAGGTCCTAACTCAAACCTACAAAATTGGTTTGTTTGGTGAGAAATGGCCAAGCTTTATAAACACTAATTAGACAATTTCACTTGGTGATGTGGGACTAAACACACCCTCTCACACCCATCACAGTTGAGGTGGATTTCCAACGCGTCTTACTCTGAATGTTCCAAACTGTGAAACAACGTAGAAATAAACTTTCTCCAAACTTCATTCTTATATACGAGCCCCCTAAGCCTGCAATAGGATAATGTCATGTCAATAACAGCATTTATGAAATATTTAGGTCTTATATCATGTTTTGATTTCTTTGTATAATTATGTTTAGAACCTATTACAATATTCAAAATTGATAGTATTTTATTAAAGATATGCTAATATTTTTCCCTTGCAGCTCCTTGGAAGTGAATCTGATTTTCACCTTGATTTGGAAATGGAATGTCATAAGGAGTACAGTTCTGCCTTAAAAGATGTGTTGACAGGAGAAGTTGACGAGAAAACGTCTAGGTATTAAAACACTGAACCCTGCTCTACCCCTCATGACTCTACATGCACTAGAAAAACATAGTTATTTTATGCTTGGGATATCATTGTTTACAATTTGGTCCTGAACTTTCAGAAAATCACAAAATTTGAAGCAGCCAGTACCATGTGACGATACAATTGAAGAGAAATGGTGGAATCTCTATGACAATTTGTGGGTTGTTATTAGCAAGATGAATGGCAAGGGACCCAGCAGCGTGTTACCCAAATCATCGTCGTTTGCAGGACCATCTCTTGGTCAAAGGGCTCGTGGTTTAGTTGAGTCGTTAAACATTCCTGCTGCTGAAGTGGCTGCAGTTGTTGTATCAGGAGGGATGATAGGCAATGCTTTGACCCCAAAACCTAATAAAAATGTTGATAAAGCAATGGTTTTACGAGGAGAGAGATGCCCTAGAATTATTTATCACCTTGTTATTCTTTATCTGTGTAAATCTTCTCTAGAAAAGGCATCGCGATGTGTCCAACAGTTCACCTCACTTTTACCTTGTCTTTTAACTGCTGATGATGAGCAAAGCAAGATTAGGCTGCAACTTATCATCTGGTAATATTGCTAGCAAGTACATAAAGCAAGTATACGATTTTACAAGTTTACTTATCATGGATTATATTATTATTTTCTTTTTTTGAGAGTCAGTTCTCGATTTCTAAGATTGACCTATCACAAGCTAACTTTATGTTTGCACTTGGTAGGGTACTGCTTTTTGTTAGGTCACAGTATGGAATGTTGGATGATGGAGCTCGTTTTCATCTTTTATCACATTTGATCCGTGAGACTGTCAATATTGGAAAATCAATGCTTGCTACTAGCCTTGTGAGCCGTGATGACACCTTGGATCCTAATTACAATTCGAAAGATGCAGGATCCATTCAAAATTTAATTCAAAAGGATCGAGTTCTGGCAGCAGTATGTCTTAAAATGCTTTCCTGAACAAGAGATATTGTTGACGATATGTGTTACACACGCTTTTGTGGGGGCAGGGAAGGGATGTAATGCTATTTTAAGATAATTTAATAAAGAATAAGTTGATGATCAAATTGTTGATATTTTTAATTTGAAAAATATCATATACGATAAATTTCAAGACATCTTCAAAACGTCTTAAAATTTATTTTGGATTAATATGAAATCTCCAAATATGATTTTGCAAGAAATTTATCTGATGAGTTCATGTAAATAGCAGTCCATGCTTACCATACCTAGAATTCGAGTTATAATGCAGTCAAGTATCAATAGGAAATATGAAATTATTATTTATTACCTAATTGACCATGGTTAATTCATTTCTGTGTATGGCATTGTTTTTGCCATACATCCTTTTCGATCCTGGTTTTTCTCTGTCTACCAGTGCTATTTCAGGTTTTTAACTAACTTCTATCACTTTTCAGATCAGCGATGAAGCTAATTATACACAGATATCAAAAATTGACCGCGCCCAGCAGATACAGGAACTTCATATTAGAATAGATGAAAACACCTTGGCAGAATCTTCTAGTAAGCAAGCTCTTGAAAATGAGATCCAGAATAGCTTGAACTCCATTCTTTCTTCAGATGATAGCAGAAGAGCTGAATTCCAGCTTACCTATGAGGAGGAGCAGCAAAACGTTGCTGTATGCAAAACATCCTTGTTTCACTGTTAATATTTTTCCTTTGGCCCTGCTTTCTTTTCATAAAAGGTGTTTGATTTAATTTTAATATACGTATAAACAATTAGGTTTGCTTTTACAGGAAAAATGGATACACATGTTTCGATCATTAATTGATGAGAGAGGTCCATGGTCTACTAAACCTTTTCCAAATTGTATTGTAACACACTGGAAACTTGACAAGACAGAAGACACATGGCGAAGGAGGCCAAAACTAAGGCAGAATTATCATTTTGATGAAAATCTCTGTAATCCTCCTTCGGCCACTGCTAGCGGAATTGCTAGTCCTGTTAATGAAAGTAATCCCGGATTTGTGGGTAATATACCTGAACAAATGAAGCAGCTCTTGCTGAAAGGGATAAGAAAAATAACTGATGAGGGAACCTTTGACTCCAATGAAACCAATACTGAAATAAGCGGACCTAATACATCAATTCCCCCTAACCATTCAGACTGCCATTCTTCTGACTTACTAAAGGATAACAGTGACAGAAAGGATGTTGTGCATGAACGAAGAGACACTCCCTCTTCACCTGAGACAGAAGCCAGCAAGGTATGTGGTATCAAGGAATATGATCCTTTGGTATTTAAAGGGAATCTGAAACTGTATTACAATTGTGACTGTCACGTCTAATTTCCATTTCAGGTGCTTGTGTCAATTCCATGTGTTCTCGTGACTCCAAAGAGAAAATTAGCTGGTCATTTGGCAGTCATGAAAAATGTTTTGCATTTCTTTGCCCAATTCTTAGTAGAGGGTACCGGTGGATCATCTGTTTTTAGAAACTTTGATGCCTTGAATAATTCTGATCTGACCAATTCCGTTCAGAAGCAAAGATCAATGAAGTGGCCTGCTTCTGATATGGATCTTCAGAAGGGAATTACAGTCGGTAATGTTGAGGTAATAAATGGAAATGGGCCTGTTAAACTTATGAGGTGTGTTAAACGCCATCGAAGGTGGAGCTTGGCTAAGGTTGGTTTTTTGGTTTCATTATCTTTTCAAATTTTGTCGTTTTACTAATTGATACCTTTTTGGTTTTGTTTTGTTTTGTTTTGGGGGAGTTGATTCTTTGACTGATTACTGTTTTAGATAAAAGCTGTTCATTGGACCCGATATTTGCTCAGATATACTGCAATAGAGATTTTCTTCAGTGATTCAGTTTCCCCAGTATTTCTGAACTTTGCCTCACAGAAAGATGCAAAAGATATAGGAAACTTGATAGTTGCTACCAGAAATGAATATTTATTTCCCAAAGGAAGTGGAAGAGACAAGAATGGACCTATAAATTTTGTTGATCGACGAGTGGCACAGGAAATGGCAGAAACTGCCAGAGAAAGCTGGAGGAGAAGGGATATAACAAACTTTGAATATTTGATGATTCTCAACACACTTGCTGGAAGATCATTTAATGATTTGACCCAATATCCTGTATTTCCCTGGGTCTTGGCTGATTACACGTCAGAGGTTCTTGATTATAATAGGTCATCTACATTTCGAGATCTGTCAAAGCCTGTTGGAGCGCTTGATACCAAAAGATTTGAGGTTAGTCTGATTTAGTTGCTTCAAATATTGATTGGAATGATCTCGATTTTTTTTACTATTTTCTATTCTTAGTGTATGCTTCTTACATTTAGGTGTTTGAAGATAGATACCGTAACTTCTGTGACCCTGATATACCCAGGTAATTAATTATCAGGCTTGGTTTTATGATTTACTATAATCCTTTATTTATTTAGTTAGCTCTCTCTCTCTCTCTCTCTCTCTCTCTCTCTCTCTCCCCCACACATACACGTTATGTGAGAGTGAGGAGTTAGGGTGTGTTTGTTTCAGCTTTTAAAAAAAATAGATTTTGGGTTAAAAGAATCTAGAGATTTTTTTTAAAAATCTAAAGCTATTTCTGTTTGTTTACTAATATAAAAATCATTTTATTTAAGATTTGAAGCTCTTACACTTGAGTTCCTTGTATTTAGAAAAAAATAGATTTTGGAAAAGCTACTTGGAATAGCTTTTCATTGAGGCTAAAAATGATTTTTTTAACAAAATGGATTTTATAAAAATCTTAAACAAACACTACAAAAATAAAAAAAAAAAGTGATTTTTTAGTTAAAAAAATAGATTTTTTTTCAAAAAAAAATCTCAAACAAATGGGCCCTTAATGTTGATCATACAACCATATAATTAGTCATTACTGGTACTGCAGCTATGCTTAAGTCTAATCTTGCTGTCCATTTAGGCTCAAATAGTTATGATTAGCTCCTATGCTTAAGTCTAATCTTGCTGTCCATTTAGGCTCAAATAGTTATGATTAGCTCCTATCACACATTCACTTGTTATCCCCTAATACACACACACACCGCATATTGGGTGAGAGCATGTCCGTATGAGAGGAACAAGTCTGGACCTGCAATGCAACATACAAATGGTCAAAGTCCTTTCTCTTCTAACTCTACACACAGAACTCTCTCTTATGTGCTGGTGCTTGTTTACGATGCAGCTTCTACTATGGATCTCATTACTCAAGTATGGGCATTGTGCTTTATTACCTTCTTAGATTGGAGCCCTTTACCTCTCTTCACCGTAATCTGCAGGTATCTCGTTACGTGACATATTTTAAGCATTAACTAATTTTTCTCACGTTCAACTTCAATTTGCATGACAAAATTGCACTAGCATGAAACGTTAGAATTCATTATTTAGAAGCAAGGAATAGAAACTGTCATCATCCCTTCCCCCTGTTTTTAGTAAATAATTTTTATGAAACTAATCATTGTTGAAATTGTTAAGTTTAGGTTAGGAAGGAATTAGGAGAGAGAGAGAGAGAGATAAAATCAAGATTCAGAATAATCCATTATTAAATTAATTGGTTATATCACTTTGTGTTTGGATGATTGAATTTTATGGGGTAATATAATTTTCGAGGGGAATTCAAATACTTCAATGTAAATTTGTCGGGATAATAAATTCAGAGAATTTTCAGAATAAAGGGATTTTATGAGATATTTTGTTTAAAGCTAAGTTTGGGATTTTGGGAAAAACCCATAACCCACATAGAGAAGATATAAGATTTGATACGAGTTTATAAAGAAATGTGTCTCTCACCTTACAAGCAGTTTTTCTAAGGATGAGTTATGACCAATATAAAAACCTAACACGGTATCAGACCCTATCACCCACCATTTATATCCACACACTGAGTCCAATAGTGTTGGGTGTGAGGTGGTGTATTGGAAAAAACTCAAGTCCCACATAGAAAAGAGATTTTAGGCCTCCTCACCTTACAAGCTGGTTTTGTAAGGATGAGTTAGACCCAATCTAAAAACCTAGTAAGGGAATTTTAAATATCACCTAAAAAAATTATAATTGATATATATATATATATATATATATATATATTATCACCTAAAAACTAAGAGTTTGAAATTCTTTCCCTACCCTATAAATTGTGAATCACAAATTGGTCCATATAATTTTTTTAATTATGCTTATTGGTCCATTATGTTGTGTGTGTGTATTCAAATTTTACAGATCAGCCCCTATTTGAGATATAGGCTAAGCTGTGTTAATATTGTTAAGTAAGCTGTTAGTAGAACTCAAGCTTGTATTAAGCAAGTATTAGTGAACTGTGTACAGCTGGCAAATCTGTGTAAGCCAGCTGTCCTATATATACCAGTGAACTCTTTGAAAGCAATACAATTGAGAAATACAAAGTTAGTTACAGATTCAGTTACAATTCTCTCTCTCTTCTCTCTCTTCCCTCTCTTCTTCAAGCTTCATCGACATTCATCAATGGTGGATTTCTAACATGGTATCTAGAGCTTCTTTTTGATCCAGTGCCTTCTCCGCCATGGCTACACCAATTCCTTCTTCTACTGTGTCAGAAGTACAGCGCGTGACCGCTGTTGCTTCGAAAACCTTCAAACAAACAGTTTCTGTAAAACTTGATGATTCGAACTATCTTCAATGGAAGCAGCAAGTAGAAGGTGTGCTGCGAGGTACGAAAATGGTGAAGTTTGTGGTTTTTCCACAAATTCCACCGGTTTATCTCAACGACGCCGCTCGCGAAGCCGGAACTGAAAATCCTGCGTATTCCGAGTGGGAGGAGCAAGATTCCTTACTGTGCACTTGGATTCTATCTACGATTTCGCCTTCACTCCTTTCACGCTTTGTTCGGTTTCGAAATTCGTGGCAAGTATGGGAAGAGATTCACAGTTACTGCTTCACGCAGATGCGAACGTGTTCGCGTCAATTGCGTTCTGAACTTCGTGCTATTACCAAAGGTTCACGCAAGATCTCAGAGTTCATTGCTCGTGTTCGTGAGATTTCTGAAGCTCTCATGTCCATAGGAGATCCTGCCCCTCACCATGACCTTATTGAAGTTTCTTGAGGCTCTTCCTGAAGAATTCAATGCTATTGTGGCCTCTATTAACAGTAAATCAGAGGTTATCTCACTGGATGAGCTTGAATCTCAACTCCTTACTCAAGAGGCTCGTAATGAGAGGTTCAAGAAAGCTACAATCACTGAACCAACCTCTGTCAATCTAACTCACAATGCTAATGCTGAATCCCGAGGCCAAGCACCAACCTCTGGTTTTCCTGATGGTAATCCTAACCCTAATTCTCAGTTTAACAACAATAATCAGTTTTCTGCTGCTTACTTTGGTGGTAGAGGTCAGTCACGTGGTAGAGGAAATGGTTTTCCACGCCCCTATGTTCAGTGCCAGATTTGCTACAAAACAGGACATGATGCCAGTTACTGCCACTACCGTACCCATGGTTATGGTGCACCCCATGGTTATGGTGCTCCTAGTGGTTATGGTGGTGCACCATCAAATGTTTGGATGCAGCCTCGTTTTCCTAACTCTGGAGGTCCTCTCAGGCCTCAATCCTCTCAGTTCTCTCAGCCTTTTGGTGGACAAAGACCTCAAGCACCACAAGCCTTGCTTACTGGCACTCCTGTTGAGTTTGTCAGCTCCAATGGTGGTGGTTTTAACCACATCTGGTACCTTGATTCTGGAGCTACTCATCATGTTACACCTGATGCTGGAAATTTGATGGATGTTGTATCCCTTTCAGGTTCTGACCAAGTTCATGTTGGTAATGGACAAGGTCTGCCTATAACCTCTGTTGGTTCTGTGAGTTTTTCTTCACCTTTTCAACCTCAAACTACTTTAAAACTCAATAACTTGCTTCTTGTTCCTTCCATAACTGAGAATTTGGTCAGTGTTAGTCAATTTGCTAGGGATAACAATGTGTATTTTGAGTTTCATCCTAATGAGTGTTTTGTTAAATGTCAGGGTTCTTCTAAAGTCCTCTTGAGAGGTTCTCTTGGCAGTGATGGTCTTTATCAGTTTCATCCTCAGTCTACTGCTCTTCTTTCTCAGATTCCCACTGCCAATCTAGCTTATAGCAAGAATAAAGTGTTCTCCTCTATAGAAAACCTCTCTAGTTTACAGTTTGGTACTTTTCAATGTAATAATGTTGATTGTTAAACAAACAGTTCTGGTTCATCTTTGTATGGTATATGGCATAGCAGGCTAGGTCATCCTCACTATGAGGTGCTTAGGAATGTATTGAAGCTTTGTAATGTTACTATTCCTAATAAAAAACTTGTCTGATTTTTGCTCTTCATGCTGTCTTGGTAAATCTCATAGGTTATCATCTTTTACCTCCACTACTGTCTATACCAAACCCCTTGAACTTGTGTTTTGTGACTTGTGGGGACCTGCACCAGTTGAGTCCTCATGTGGATACTCATATTTTCTCACTATTGTTGATGCCTTTTCACGTTTTACTTGGATTTACCTTTTAAAACTAAAGTCTCATACCTTATCCACCTTTCAAAACTTCAAAACTATGATTGAACTACAGCGTAATCACAAAATTAAAGTTGTTCAGTCTGATGGAGGTGGTGAATTTCGCCCCTTTACCAATTTTCTTACTGACCAAGGAATCATACATAGATTCACCTATCCACACACACATCACCAGAATGGGTCTGTTGAGAGGAAACACAGGCACATAGTTGAAATTGGCTTAACCTTACTTGCTCATGCTAAAATGCCTTTGTCCTTTTGGGATCATGCCTTTCTTATTGTCGCATATCTGATAAACAGAATGCCTACCTCAACCTTAAACAACAAGTCACCTTTCTTGATGCTCCATTTGCAATTCCCTGATTACAAGTTTTTGAAAAGCTTTGGTTGTGCTTGCTTCCCTTTTCTAAGACCTTATAACACTCAAAAGCTTGATTTTCACTCAAAGGAGTGCATCTTTCTAGGCTATTCATCCTCCCATAAAGGTTACAAAATGTCTTGATTCCACTGGCAAAATCTCTATTTCTAAGGATGTAGTTTTTAATGAGCTAAAGTTCCTTTACCCAGAGATGTTTCCCTCTCCCTCTCATCAATGTGTGAAGCCTGATCAACCAACTTTGTCCACTTTCCTTCCTATTCCCATTTCCACCATCCCAGTATCAGGAGACACTTCTGTTACTCATCCCCCAAGTTCACCTAGTTCACCTATGAGTCCTGCACCATCACAGCATGCTTCCTCTGAGTTTCCTATGAGTTCTAATCGGTCTCCTTCTTAACATTTTGATGCTTCTGTCCCTGACTCATCTGTTCCTAGTGATGTTGTATTTGATGTTCCTCCCATTACTGTTATCCCTCCCTCTGAGTCTGTCTCTCACTCAGCTGAGTTTGCATCTGGCTCAAGTAGCTCTTCTTATGTATGTTATGTCCCCATCTGTGGTTCCTCATAGAATTCATCCTAACAACACTCACTCTACGAGGACCAGAGGGAAACTGGGTATTTTGCAACCTAGGTTGCTACCCACCTTGTTATTAACTCATTTTGAACTAACAAGTTATAAACAGGCTATCAAGGATCCTAAATGGCATCAAGCTATGAAAGCAGAATATGATGCTTTGTTGCATAACAATACTTGGAACCTTGTTCAGTTACCTCCAGATAGACAAGCTATTGGATGCAAATGGGTCTTTAGACTCAAAGAAAATCCAGATGGTACTATTAGTAAGTACAAAGCTAGATTAGTAGCTAAAGGGTTTCATCAGAAAGCAGGATTTGATTACAATGAAACTTTTTCTCCAGTGGTTAAACCTGTAACTGTAAGGACTGTTTTAACTCTTGCTGTTACAAATCAGTGGCCTAGTCAGCAGCTTGATGTGAATAATGCCTTTCTCAATGGGTTTCTCAATGAAGAAGTCTACATGGTTCAACCTCCTGGCTTTGAACAGCATGATCCTTCACTGGTCTGCAAGCTCAATAAAGCCTTGTATGGTTTAAAACAGGCCCCTGCAGCGTGGTTTGAAAGGTTTAAAAACTGCTTTGGTTAAGCTGGGATTTGTTGCTTGCAGATGTGATCCCTCTTTATTCACCTTGCATGCTAATAATCATAGTACTTTTCTTCTGGTGTATGTTGATGATATAATCATCACTGGTAGCTCACAGAGTTTAATTCAACAACTTGTTCAGAAATTAAACTCAGAATTCTCTCTAAAAGATCTAGGCAAATTGGACTACTTTCTTGGTATTGAAGTATATCATTCCAATGAAGGCTCTCTTCTTCTTTCTCAAACTAAATATATAAGGGACTTACTTACGAAGGCCAATATGGATAATGCAAATAGTATAGCCTCCCTTATGGCTTCTAGTACCAAGCTTTCAAAGTATGGATCAAAGTCATGTGTCTGATCCCACTTACTTCAGATCTATAGTAGGAGCTCTTCAGTATGCTACTATCACTAGGCCAGAGATTTCTTACTCTGTAAACAAAGTATGTCAGTTCTTGTCAGCCCCTCTTGAGGACCATTGGAAGGCAGTGAAGAGAATTCTCAGATATCTTCAGGGTACACTCAATCATGGTCTGTTGCTTATTCCTGCTCTTAAAAATGAACCTATCTCTCTTATTGAGTTTTGTGATGCTGATTGGGCATCTGATCCTGATGACAGAAGAAGCACATCAGGTGCCTGCATTTACCTTGGCCCTAATCTTGTCTCTTGGTGGGCTAAGAAGCAGACTCTAGTAGCCAGATCTAGTGCTGAAGCTGAGTACAGAAGTCTAGCTCAGACTTCTGCTGAAATTCTATGGATGCAGTCTTTACTTAAAGAACTTAGAGTTCCAGTCAAAGTTCCTCAAGTCTTTTGTGACAACTTAAGTGTTGTTTCATTAGCACATAATCCAGTGCTTCGTTCCAGAACAAAGCACATGGAGTTCGACATATTTTTTGTTGGAGAGATGGTCATGAATAAAAGCTTACAAGTCTGCCATGTTCCTGCTCAAGACCAGTGGGCAGACATCCTCACCATGCCTTTATCCACAACTAGATTTCTGTATCTCAGTTTGCTATCTACTTTTTTTCCTAAATTCGTAGGTTGGTGCCTACATATTTATACAAATTTGCAGATTGGTTTCTCAACTTTTGTAAATTTTACCCAAATTTTTTTTTTTAACCCGTAAACTTACACACACACACATATATAAGTTTATAAAAGTTGTTAATTATTTACTCTATCCAAACAAAAAATTTACAAACGAAGGGAATTCAATTGAAGCATCTAGAATTCTAAACTACCTGTAATTTCTTATTGTTTCACCAAATAAACACTAGGGATAATGTTGAGTAAATGACTTTCTAGAGATAAAATAAAATCACTTAGTTTAAGATAAGGTTCTTAAAGTTAATATCCCTAAAAATAAGAAACACGGTTATCCCTAGACAACATAACTTGTTATCGTACTATATCTTTATGTTGGCTTTGGCATTTCTTGTGCCTTGCCTCATCATTTGTTTTATAATATATCTATTTTGCCTTTTAAAAACACCATAACATGTTATTATGCATCATTCATATCCTTAAGTAGTTTTGTAGATATTGTAGTAGTCTCTTTCAAGCTAAAGTTTACTGTTGAGATTTGAGAGTTCCACAGTGGAGAGTGGTATGGCCTGGATAGTGATATATAAAATGAGGGGACAATTCTCACTTTACAGGCATGTTTTGTGGATTGATTTAGGCTCAAACCAAATTCTAAGGTGGCATCAGTCTATCAGAGACTATTTTAGATCTGATAGGCCATTTTTATCGCTCCATTACTGGACTGATAACAGGCAACTGGTGTTTTATGGTGCTTTTTTTAATGATGTGTGGTCCTTGTTTGTATGTACTCCACCAACCAGTGACTTTATAAACAAGTGTTATTTCTGGATTAATATACCATCTTCGGGTGATCCATCAGCTTAAGCTTTTAGGAGAATTGGTCGTTGAAATGATATTACAGCCTTTGTGAATAGTAGTTTTTTCCGGTTTTAGTTTACAAATCATGGTTTGATCCATGTTAAATCAAACCTTTTTTTTTTCACTTTAAATCAAACCTTGTTTTGGGATCCAAGATAATGACAAGCCAAAGACATTGCCTCTTTGTTTTCTGTGTGTTTTCTCTGTTTTTTTTCTTTCTTTTTTTAGCCTAGTTTTCTTCCTTCCTTTCATTGCATCAATTCATGATTCATTTTTGTAATGCTTTTTTTGTCAGGGAGGTAAATTTGATCACGCTGACAGACTGTTTCAAAGCATCGAGGGCACATTCAAAAATTGCCTTACAAATACCAGTGATGTGAAGGAGTTAATACCCGAGTTCTTTTACATGCCTGAGTTTCTCTTGAATTCAAACTCTTATCATCTAGGAGTTAGACAGGATGGTGAACCTATTGGGGATGTTTTCCTCCCTCCATGGTCGAAGGTATGTGAATACCCTAAAATAAACTATGCTATACATAGATAATGCTGGCAATTATATTATATGATATTTTTCCACAATTTTGTCTGAGTTCGGGGACCAATGTGTGTAAAAGAAACTTTGATCAAAGCAACACAAATAACATCTTTTGTGGACTAAATTGTATATCAGTTGATAAAAGTTGATTGATTCTTGAGGCTTTTATGTTTTTATTTTATTCTCTTCTCACATACACTACAAGATACGGCAAATATTAACTCAGTTAGTGCGTGTATCTCTCATTATTTATTTCAATTTTGAAATATTTACATGAGGTAGAGAAAGTCAACCAGAAATTCCTATCAATAACATTCTAATTTAGCAAACAGACATAACTTAGTTTCAAATCATAATTTGCACGGGGTGTTAGAATAAGCTAGATTACTCACTTAGCTTTATATCATTGCTGTTAACAGCTGTCATTATGACACCTGTCCCTAAGTCCAAAGGACTATAAATACTTGTATTCCCTCTCATTTCAGATATGAATAACACAATACAAATTCAGTTACAGATCTACTTTCTCTCTCCTATTCTCTCTCTTCTCCTTGAAGCTTTTCTAACTGTTTCAATGGCGTCTCACTTCTAATACAGGGTTCCCCTGAAGAATTCATTAGGAGAAACCGGGAGGCCCTTGAAAGTGAATATGTCAGTTCAAATCTTCATCACTGGATAGATTTGGTATTTGGATACAAGCAACGTGGTAAACCTGCTGTAGAGGTATACATCAAGATCCGCAGTTGTTTGTTTTTCAGTAATTCATGCAAATCAGAATTGGCTGTACTGTAAGTGTTAAGGTTAGTTAAGTTGTTAAAATTTTAATTGTAGGCAGCGAACATATTCTACTACTTAACTTACGAAGGAGCTGTTGATCTGGAAACAACGGAAGATGATTTGCAAAGAGCTGCTATAGAAGACCAAATAGCCAACTTTGGTCAGACCCCAATTCAGATGTTTCGCAAGAAACACCCAAGAAGAGGGCCACCTATTCCAATTGCACGTCCTCTGTACTTTGCTCCTGATTCAATTAGTTTGACTTCCGTTGTTTCTAATACAAGTCAATCTTCATCAGCTATACTGTATGTTGGTCTAATGGACTCAAATGTTATCCTTGTGAATGAGGGTCTCAACTTGTCTGTTAAGACGTGGGTATCAACTCAACTGCAATCTGGTGGAAACTTTACATTTTCTGGTTCACAGGTTAGGCTTTGGTTTGATCAGACATTAATGCATTTGGATTTACTGTGTAGCGTGTTTTACTTTTTGATTAGAATTGTTTTGTATCATGAATGTTGAAACAACCTCCAACTTTTTCAGGACCATTTCTTTGGAGTTGGTTCCGAAATGTTTTCACCACGTAAAATTGGTATCCCTGTGCCTGAACATGTTGAACTTGGAGAACAATGCTTTGCAACAATGCAGGCGCCCTCAGAGAATTTCTTAATATCATGTGGCAATTGGGAAAATAGCTTCCAGGTCATATCATTAAGCGATGGCAGAATGGTGCAAAGTATTCGACAGCATAAGGATGTGGTGAGCTGTATTGCAGGTACTTTTCCTGGTTAAGATTGATTCCTGGTATGATAACCATGAATATACCATACCATTTGATGTACTTGAGTGCACTGTCACTCTTGATTGTTGAATAGGGGCATGTGTCCCTTAACTCTTGTTTCTTACGTGATCTTGCCTGTTCAATAAAGAGAAATGAATGTTCCAGCTCCTTAAGTCACAAGTTTGCAGTCATTATGATGATTTTTTCCTAATATGTTTTAATCCTGTTTGTTGAATGAATTGAATTGGGATGTTTTAATATCTGAAGATTGCTCCTAATACTTTTCACAGATATAACTTTCATTTAACAGCTTGTTGTGAGATTTTTGTTGATCTTATTTGAATTGGTCATTTTCAACCTTCTAGTTTCTTGTGTCTGGCTAAAGAATGTTAATTGTGATGCAGTTACATCTGATGGGAGTATCCTTGCAACTGGAAGTTATGATACCACGGTAATGGTTTGGGAAGTTTTTCGTGGTAAAACAGAAAAGAGAATTCGGAACACTCAGTCTGAGTTACCTCGTAAGAACTATGTGATAATTGAAACTCCATGTCATATCCTCTGTGGGCACGATGATATAATAACTTGCTTACATGTTAGTCATGAGCTTGATATCATAATTAGTGGATCAAAAGATGGTACATGTGTATTCCATACTTTGCGAGAAGGTAGATATGTCAGATCCATACGGCATCCATCAGGCAGTCCTATATCAAAGCTAGTTGTCTCTCAGCATGGTCAGATTGTGATTTATGCTGATGATGATCTTAGTTTGCACCTGTATTCAATAAATGGAAAACACCTTGCTACCTCCGAATCCAATGGACGTCTCAATACTATTCAATTGAGCAGATGTGGTGAGTTTTTGGTAGGTGCAGGTGACCAGGGCCAGATTGTTGTTCGCTCTATAAACACGCTAGAAGTTGTTAAGAAATATCAGGGGGTTGGAAAGGTTTTAACATCTTTGACAGTAACCCCAGAAGAATGCTTCTTAGCAGGCACAAAAGATGGAAGCCTCCTTGTGTATTCGATAGAAAATCCTCAGCTACGGAAAACGAGCCACAGCAAAAATACGAAATCAAGAACTTAATAGAATAGAATAACAATGCATGCGGAAGAAGCGTGTGGAATCGTAACAGTTAGAGCTGTCCCGTGATAACTGACCCAGGTAATCATTCATTTATGACTACTTGATTCCTTCTTTCTTCTCCAATATCAGGATTTGTGGTTGATTGTGCATTTCTATCTATACTAATTAGTAAAGATCTTGGGCAAAATTGCACAGATATGAGGGGGGTATTGTGGGAATCTGAGGTGTGAAATTCCGCCACGTGTCACTTGCGGAAGATTTTTCTTAAAAACAGATATACAAGAATCCCTAAATGCTATTTCTTATTCATTTGTCAGGGTTAATTGTTCCTTACTGTGGTTGCGAAGTTTGTTGCTGTTCATTTTGTTTGTGATCAAGATGTCTGAAGGGAAATATAATACTCAGTCTCACTATGATTTTTCTAATGATACATGAGGATCACTTTTTTAAAAGACCCAGAAAGAATAATAGTTTAGGAATGCTTTAAAGGTAACAAGCTGCCATTTAAAGTACCACTGTTACTTCAAAAAATAGAAAGTACCAGTTACCTTGGTTTAATTTTGTCTATGATACAGACATTATTTTGTTTAAATTTAAATGCTCACAAAGTGAGAATATTGGGTGAAGACATTTTTTAGGAAAGCCTGTCAATCTGTCAAATTATTTTTCCATGGTACTCACGTTGGTCTCGATTTTAAACAAAATACTTAAACTCACATTAAATGAGAATTTTAGTTAAGTTATTTTTTGTAGTATTTCTGAAATTGTTCTTCCCATTTGTTCAATGAGAATAAAAGGGTTTGAAAAATAAAGGCATATTAATTGAAGAATATTTTATTAATGACATTAAATAAGATAAAATTAGTTGAGACTATTTTTCTTCTGGTCCCACTCCATTTGTAAATGTAGTACCAAATTTCTCTTCCCCGTAAAGTCATGTGATTTGTATTTGTTAATCTTTGTATTATGTATATAATCCTACTGTAGTAGTATATGATATTCGTAATTAATTAAGTACAGAGTATAATGTTTCATGATTGCAACCTAATTTCTAAATATTAATGAATATTCTTCCGTTATCTATTACAGGTACACCCACTGACTACATGTTGGGTTTATTGATCTTGCCATTTTATTGAGTTCTGGATGTTATCCCACAAAGTGCTCGGCCTGTGGCATACAGAAATGAGACGTGAGAGCACCAACTTTTTCTGAATATAGAAAACATAGTTTGACATCTTTCATACTGGATTATAGGAACCAAGTTGCTTATCTTCTACTTCATTAGCATCGTGAGACATTAATTCCCCAAATCGGTTTGTGTTTTAGATTTCCGGGAGCTACAGACTGGGGGATTTGTTTATAAATGTACATTATGTTAACTTTCAATGGGATTTTGGGGATTCATGTGCACTAAAATTGTAGCTTTGAGGTACTACTATTTTTATTGTTTTTTTGTTAGCATAACAGAATTATATTTGTACAGACGGGCTTGAATGCCTTATCTTACAACAAAAATATATCCTCGCTAATGTGATGTACTCTACTGTAAAAGGACCAGTATAGATTCTGAGGACATTATTATAAGTTAAGTATACTATTCAGCAGCGCGATTCATCTACCCAGTTGTTTTTGCTTTCCGCATCAAGCTTTTGTAATGGGGATGCAGTTTCTACAACTAAAATCAACCCAGGAGATAAAAGGATTTAACATTTGAGAGAGAAATATCGGTCACTTTTCATCTGAAATTCTGTAATCAGTGACTGTTGCAATGCAAACGGTCTGTAAGCAATAAATTCAATAATTTATCATATAAGGTTTGATACGTTACTCTTGATTTTTTGGTACGAATTGTAGAATGTATTATGTAAACTACTCTTGTTGTTTGGGTAAGAATTGTGGAATGTATCCTGCAAATTTTACAATTTAATACGGCTTGGCTAAACAAGACACACCACCAAAGAAAATTCCTTTATGCTCTGGGTTGGGTGTCTATTGTGTTTGTGTGGCATTTTACAAAAAATCAAACCAACCCGACACATCTAGATAATATTCTCGGTGGAAGCATGAGGCTAATCCCTAGTATTACTAAAATATGTTGAAATAGTTAATGTGCCTGTTTGTTATAGTAAAAATTATTTTTGATTTTCGAGTTATGTTTATTATGTATAGGTTATTCTCAAAATCATTTTCTTGGAAAATAAGTTTTTCTCTCTAAAAAATGAGTTTCTTAAATAAATTATGTTGAAAATGAAATAATTATTTTGATTAATTTTTAAGAAAATCATTTTTAGTAGAGGAAAGAGAAAAATATAATTTATGTTTATTTGTTTTTTAACATTATTTATGAAAAATTGTTTTTACATGCAGTTTTCAAATTGAATCTTTTTCAACTATGATTTATATTTTTTTTAAAAATCTTTAAAAATAATCTCTAAATTGCTTTTACATAAAAAATGATTTGTAGAAATCTAAAATAAATAGGTCCACTTTCATATAAAAGGGGTCCATATATCTCATAATATATGCTTCTTTTTTTCTTCGTAGATTAATTAACAAACATCATTTAAAACTCACATATAGAAAACAATTACTACAGATGAAGATATTCAGTTTAACAATATCAACATTGTCAGTTGAACTAGTCTTCCATATCATAATATATGTTCAGCTTAACAACATTGTCAGTTGAGCTAGTCTTCCATATCAAGACACTCCAATCCTACCGAATCAAACACTTTCTCAAAATAAACTTTGAATATAACTAGTTCTCTTTTCCTTTTTTTTCTTCTTCTTGATCCACCATCTCATTAGCAATTACGATTTCATCAAAGATATGTCTACCTTTGATGAACGTTGACCGACAGTCATGAATAACCAATCCAATAATGTTTTTCAGTCTATTAGCTCGTACCTTTGATAAAATTTTGTAAATGCAACCCATCAAAGCTCAAGCACCCCTTTAATTTTCACCCCATTAACCATGATGGAAAGAATAGAATTAATTCTTCTCATATGAGCAACCAAACCATGGAAGAATTTTGTATTCTAATCCCCTTTCTTTCAACCAATGAACTCTCTATTTCTGCCACTAAATACTACAACTAACACGGTCCAGATAAAACATATTATTTGATAGCTGTCGTCTTTCTTCCATTTCCACTTCGAACAAAACTTCATTTTCAGCTTTAATGTACATCTGATTTAAAGTCTCATTAGAAGAAATAAATTGCTAAGATTACTATAGTGGTTCTTGTGCCACTTCTTTAGGTTCTTTTTGATATTCTTCAACACGTACCCAACCCAACCATTTACTTGCATAGTATTCCAGGATTTCCTTCACAAACTCACAATACCAATAATCTCACTCCAACATTTTAGCATATCGAAAGGCCAAGGGCAGCGATTTAGCCATTCATTATTGAAAATTGCTCTTCTCCCATATAAAAATCCTCATTTTCATACTGACCAAAATACCACCACCGTGACCTAAGTACTCGGTATATACCAACGTGAGTTATCTCACGTTGGGTACTTATTACTACATTACACCACTAAAACAAAAATATTATTACACACAATAGAAATATTATTACATTACATTGCAATTCATTACATTCAACAATGATTATTATAACATATATTAAAGGAACTTTTAAAAAAAATCGATTAATCATAATGACCAATCTTCTTGGGGTGGGGGGCGGGTAGACGAACCCGCCATAACCACCTCTACCGCTAGCGGGAAAACACAACCTGACTAAATTCTTGTCGATTAATCATAATGATCCTAATAGGAATCAAAAATTCTCTCGTCGATTAATATAATGATCTCAATCACCGTCATAAGAAAACAACATAAGATCATTATGATTAATCAACGACGGACATTGAGTCCGTTTACGCCTATACTAACAAAACTACAAAAACAAAATATGAGAGAAGAGATGAGAGATGGGAGAAAGAGAATAAATGAGAATGAGAAAAAAATAAAAGAAAATGATTCAATTTATAGATTTTTTGCTTGAATGCTATTGGTCGAAGAAAGTAACAGCTCCTCCTTGATTGGCCACCGTCCTAACTGCCGTCCAACCTACGTGAGTTAACTCACGTTGATAACCGACCACTGCGTAACTTAAGTCACGTTGAGCACCAGCCAAAATACCGAGCGTGACTTAAGTCACGCTGATTACAGGTCAACGTGAGTTAACTCACGCTGGCTTCTGGTGTAGCAGCAGAACAACATTGAATGTTGTCAACGAAGCCATTAATGACCTGTAATCAATACACACTCATAATTGATCCAAATTACACCATTTCAACAACATGGTCACACATAACCTCATAATCGATCCAAATTACACAAATTCGTCGTTAATCACAATCACATAATCGATCCAAATTACACAAATTCGTCGTTAAATACACAATCCACAAATTCGACACAAATTCATTAAAATGCAACATTACAAACACAAATTAGAACACATTACACATTAATAAATATTACACTTCAATGGATCAAACACAAAGATGTAAAATGTTATTTTCAACCATTAACCTAAACATGTAACCAACGTCGCTATCATCACGGATAATATCTGGATAATAAACCGTCTTCCAAAAGTCTTCCTCCTAATCCTCCCCCAGGTTCACACATGACACCTGTACAAATACATTTGAATTCTTTGATTTTCACCTAGATGGACAAAGTTTCTGTCAAGTTGTGCCTTCAAATCATCCAACTTGTCGGTGGGGGTTAAAAATACCTTAATCGTCTTCTTCACGGCGGAGTACCGGACATGAGCTTCGACTTGGACTTGTGCATCTTGAGACATGTTTAACTTCACAAAATTTTATGGAGTAACAAGTATAAGAATAAAACCAAATGAAAGATAAAATAAATAGTTGAATAATTAGAGACATAATTTTATAAAATGTGAGCAATAATAATACCGAATAAAATTGTTGATGTTTTGTCCATAAAAAAAACATGTATTTATATAATCTTAGTTACATATTGGCCACAAAAATCGGCGTTACATAATCGACCACAAAAAAATATGTCGGTGTAATATCGACAAAAAAAGGACGAACACTGACTAAAAAGTGTCGTAGCCTATCTAACTATCTAGTGATAGTGCATCATCTTCATCTTCTTCAATTACTTCAAATTCTCATTTTGGTTTTTTTGGAGTGGGAGTGTCGCAATAAATTAGATTGCATTGATTTGTTGGTTTTTTCGACAGCTTCGGCTCCTTAGACATGAGGTCTTTGAACAAAGCTTGTTTATCCATAAATGCAAACTCTCATTGCTCTGCCACACCAATCTTGTGAATCTTCCACTCCGTACAAGGCAGTGGTAATGGATAACCGTCTTTCAAATAAACATGAAGAAAGTGGTCGGGAATTAAGCCAAGACACAAGATGTGGGAATGTGAGTTAAGTGGTTGAGCACCTCGGATTGGGAAATATGTCTCACATATACCTATTTCGGCCGAAACCAATTGAACAACGACTCTATTGTAGCAAGTTGCAACAATGTGACACAAATCCGGCAATGTCAACCACTTATCTTCGTATGCAATTCCACCACTATTTGTTGGAGGGTGTAAACCATTCAAGATATCTTGAAAACGGTTTTCCGAACCAAATATCGGCAAATAGTCACTCTTATTATTTTTCAACTCTTGAATAAGTGCACTACGAACCAATACATGATTTTCCTCATCCATACTCATGTGTCTAGCTATGACCCTGAATCCACAATTACCATCTCCTTTAACATTCACAATATTTTCGATGTAAAGTTTCATGATCTTTGGGAATTGTGTTATGTATGGTAAATCCAGAATATACAGATTCGGGTCTATAGTAGAGGTTGAAGCTTGTGAGCGGGATGAATTGCATATACGTGCATTTTTCCTCTTTGGAAGTGTTGTCTTGGTGTGTGAAGATTGACTATCGGGATTTTGAGAATCAACATGCTCCCATGTAGAGCGGATTCGACCCGTGGATGACTCTTTCGGTGTAGACCTCACCCTTTTATGTGCTCCCTTGGTTACCACCTTTCTTGGAGGTGGAGACAACACCGTGTCTTCCAGAAATTCAAGTTGACGCATGTCGCGGTGATTTTCGGAGATCAAGCTATTGATTAGCGTTGACTCACTAATTTTACTTCACGATTGAACTTTTAATTTTTCAAAAGAAAAGTGGAAAAAAGTTCTAAATTACCACATTTTTAAAAATTAGGGTTCGGGGGTTAGTTACGTTTAGGGAAGGTGTTAGCACCCTAAACGTTCGTAGTACTCTACGAGAACCTCTTGATTTTATTTATTTATTTTGGTTATAACTTGCTTATTTTTTAAAAGAAAAGAATGAATTAGAATAGTGAGAAAAAATAAAAATGTTTTTTTTTTGTATTTTTTATGATTTGGAAGGACAAGGTCCTCTGCCTACGTACCCGTGAGGGATCAAAACCTCGTAGTTCGGGGTAAAAATAACGTTTGATTTGTTTGGTGTTTTTTATTAGATTTAAAAAAGTTTTAAAAAGAAAAGCCAAGTGGCAAAATGGAATTGGTTTGTGTTTTTTACTTTTGAAAGTGATTAAAGTGTAACTAAAGCAGATTAATGGTTATTTAAAGAAAATAAAAGAAAAAAGACGGACACTTGATTGAAAATCAAGGTTTATTAAGAAAAGATTTTTTTGTGTTTTTTCATTATTATCTGCATGTTTTTTTGTTTTTAATTAACTAAGACTAAAAACGTAATAAAGGCTAAACGCGAGGAATTTTCGTGATGACGTTGGATCACCACGAAATCCCTTTGAAATTAAACTAACCTAATATTTTTTGTATTTTTTCTAAATAGCGAAATAAGTAAGAATAAATAAAAGACGTAAAGCAGAATAAATAAAGTGCGGTGTCAGTGCATATTCTCATTTATTTTTTGTTACATTGATCCTAAGTACATTCTAATAAAATGAAAATAAAAATGACAAAATGATAAACAAGGAAAGAAAAAAACAAAATTGCAAAGGTATGAAAATAAGTATGCTAGAATAAAACTAAAATGCATGAAATAAAATAAAAATAAAAATGCATGAAAGTAAAAGGAAAATAATAAGAAAAAAAAATGCATGAAATCCTATAAGGTAAGTGCAATGAAACAAAATGCATGAAAATAAATAAGAAATTAACAAGATAAAATGCTAGAAATGATAATAAACAAAAATAAAAGGGAAGAGGGGAGTGCAGCAAGCAAAATGGGGGCGGTTTTGTTTAGTTTGTGGGTGATGGAGGATGCCGGGTGTTGGGATATTTGGGGAGAGGGCGTGAATGGTTTTGGTTAGGTTAGTGTTGTGTTGTTGTTGTGTTGGTGGCGGTTGTTGGTAAGGGAGTGGGTGAGTGTGGTTATGATGGTGGAAACCGTGACTTTCGGTGGTTGTTGTGATGAGGGAGGTTTGCGTGAGTTTGTGAGTGGTGATGAGTGAGACGATGGTGGCCGTACGGTTTTGGTTGAGTGGTTTTGATGGTAGGTCGTGATGTTATGTGGTGGAAGGAGCTGCTTGTGTGCTGATGATTTTTGTGTAGTGTTTGAGTTTTTCTGTTGGTAAAATTGGCTCCCCCTTTGCTACTGATTCTGTGTTCTCTTTTATTAAGCAATGCCAATTAATGTGACTTAAAGGCCAATGATGGACAATAAACACAATTAATCAGCAAAAGACTAAAAAAAGCAACCATTAAAATGGTTATTAAAAATCATTAAAACAAAATCAGTCAACCCTTTAAAAATAAAATAATGAAATAAAAAAAATCCGAAAATAAAAAAAAAGAGTAAAAATAAAAAAGGTAAATAATAAAGATAATAATAAAAAGGAATAATAAGTAACAAATAAAAATAAAAATAAAAATAAAAAAGTGTCGCCTTCGGAAGAAAAAATGAGGTATTTTGAAATACCTCCCTGTCGAAATTTCGTCTGAAACGACAACAAAAATTTCGAACCAAAAGACGAGTGAAAAAGAAATTTAGGTCAAAAATTGGGGTATGACAGATGCCCCTATTTAAGTCTCTTCGTCCGGAGATCTGAAGAGAAAATCTTGGATTCGACGGGTCGAAGGGACTTAAATACAGAGTACGCCAATTTTGGACCTAAAAGAAAAAATGTGAGATGCTCGTGATGCAAATGCAAATGCAAGACGGCGAAGCTGACTCGACTGGGGATAAAACAAAAACGAAAGGATACCCGAGTTCTTTAAAGAAAAGGGGTCCGACTCCACTGGGGGATAACATAGTTTTACTGGGGAAGGAGTTGTCTACTATCGCATTGATAGCTGAAAAAATGAAGTATGATATGGGAAAGACACCGACCACAAGCTGCCCGTTTGTAGAGCTTGCCACTTGAGGTAGAGATGGAAATAAAAGTAATCTGCCACTGACGACAAGCAACAAAGGTGAATGTCAGCTGTTCGGGATGTAGCCGAACTTGCCACTGACGACATGATAAAAGATAAAATGTCAGCTGCTCGGGATGTAGCCGAACTTGCCACTGACGACATGATAGATGATAAAATGCCAGCTGCTCGGGATGTAGCCGAACTTGCCACTGACGACATGATAGATGATAAAATGCCAGCTGCTCGGGATGTAGCCGAACTTGCCACTGACGACATGATAGATGATAAAATGCCAGCTGCTCGGGATGTAGCCGAACTTGCCACTGACGACATGATAGATGATAAAATGCCAGCTGCTCGGGATGTAGCCGAACTTGCCACTGACGACAGGATAAGAAGGTAAATGCCAGCTGCTCGGGATGTAGCCGAACTTGCCACTGACGACAGGATAAATGATAGATGTCAGCTGCTCGGGATGTAGCCGAACTTGCCATTGACGACAGGATAAAAGGATAAATGTCAGCTGCTCGGGATGTAGCCGAACTTGCCACTGACGACAGGATAAAAAGATAAATGTCAGCTGCTCGGGATGTAGCCGAACTTGCCACTGACGACAGGATAAAAAGATAAATGTCAGCTGCTCGGGATGTAGCCGAACTTGCCACTGACGACAGGATAAAAAGATAAATGTCAGCTGCTCGGGATGTAGCCGAACTTGCCACTGACGACAGGGAAATAAAGGTAGATGTCAACTGTTCGGGTTGTTGCCGAACTGCCATTGACGACAAGGAAGTAAAGGTAGATGTCAACTGTTCGGGTTGTTGCCGAACTGCCATTGACGACAAGAAATAAATGTAGATGTCAACTGTTCGGGTTGTTGCCGAACTGCCATTGACGACAAGGAGTAAATGTAGATGTCAACTGTTCGGGTTGTTGCCGAACTGCCATTGACGACAAGAAATAAAGGTAGATGTCAGTTGTTCGGGATGTTGCCGAACTGCCACTGACGACAAAAAGTAAAAGGTATGCACAAGCTGTTCATTAAAGAACTGTCACTTGGCGAAAAGAGGGTGACATCTCTGGACCAGACACACTGGGGACGACACTTGGGGACAAAGAGAGTTAAAAATTGTTCATGATTGATTGATGTGAAAAGCAAGACTCAGGGTGGTTAATGCAACCATGTATTGAATGATGTTATGTGCATGTTGTGTATGCATGAATGTGTATATGCATGAATGTATGAATGTATGTAAGACAATACGACTTGTACGACTGTATGGAGGATTGACTTGTGGGACAGTACAACTGATGGACTTGATGAGACCATACTGGACAGGTAAGATGGAAGGTGGACCGACGACGCAGTACAAACACTCAGCAATCTCCATTGGGGGATGATGCCATTGGGGACATATCAAAACATTGACGGGGTAAGGCCCGATGTATGCAACAACTGGTGGGGAGTAAACACTTCCTGGGGGAGACGTGTTAATCTAAAGACCTGGCAGAAGAACTGGTGTTTCTATGGTCATGCTTTTTTTGTTTTTTTTCTTTTTTGAATCCCTAACTTTTGCCTGGACCGCCCTTTCGGGTTTTCAGTCCACCGGGAATATATTCTTTTTGTATGCCCCTAATTTTTGCCTGGATCGCCCTTTCAGGTTTTCGATCCATCGGGACGCTCATTTTTGCCTAAGCCGCCCTTTCGGGTTTTCGACTTACCGAGCTCTTTCTTTTTCTTCTTTCTTTTTTCAAGCAATTGACCATGTTTAACCTACAAAGTTTATCCGTTCTCAGGACAGATGTTGACGCACACTTCACTTATTCATGAGTTCAGAGAGAATGTGTTTGTTGTTTATGCTTTCAAAAAAAGATTTATGATTTTGAAAAAAAGTTTTGCTTCAAGTACTACCATCAAAAATAGAAGAAATTTTATAAACCGAATAAATGGGAATTCCAAATAAAAGGCACAAGCTCAAATTCATTTTAACAGAGTGGTGGCCCGCCAATGGCGTCGCTCCACGGATCTCTCAAAAGTTTGGAAAATGGTAAATATAAGGGGAAGGTACATTGAACATAATAACCGCTACTTTCCCTAACAAATTTGAATTTCACTGTTTGGATGCTTCAGATTCAGAGTCTCTTTGACCGCTAATGTGCCCCAAGTGAGTCATGGCCAACCTGATGCAGTTACTTTGTCTTTTGATCCTTAATTTTTGCATAGATCGCCCTTTCGGGTTTTCGATCTATCAGGATGATTATTTTCTGTTTCATGTCTCTAATTTTTGCCTGGACCGCCCTTTCTGGTTTTCAGTCCACCGAGACGCTCATTTTTGCCTAAGCCGCCCTTACGGGTTTTCGACTTACCGAGCTGTTCTTTTATTTTTTAGACAAAGTATTTCTTGACTGCATCGGCGTTCACAGGACGGGGAAGCTCATCACCATCCATAGTTGTAAGAGTCATTGCACCACCGGAGAGAGCTCTCTTGACGACATATGAACCTTCATAATTAGGCGTCCATTTGCCCCTGGAATCGGGTTGAAAAGATAGGATCTTCTTGAGCACAAGACCTCCTTCTTGGAACACACGGGTACTGCCCGTGACATAAAGCATTCATGCGTTTCTCCGATCATATTTGTTCAGCCTCTGATAACTTAGGCTCCATTAAAACTCTCATTGATGGAATCTCAATCTCCACATGGAGTACTGCTTCCATGCCATACACTAAAGAGAAGGGGGTTGCCCCTGTTGAGGTACGTACTGAAGTGCGATGTCCATGTAAGGCATACGGTAACATCCCATGCAGGTCCTTGTAAGTGGTTACCATCTTCTACACCATCTTTTTGGTGTATTTTCTTTCTTTTTGTTCTTTTTTGCTTTTGTTTGTTGTTTTTTTTGTTTTTTTTTTGCAGCCTCGATGGCACCATTCATCTGGGATTTGACCAGGAATACTGTAATGGCAGTTCTTCGGAACCCAAGTTAATCATTTCGAGTGCTTCTTCATGAGGCTGAATGATGTTCTTTTATATTCTAGTAACAGAGAGATCTTTTCGGGAATCTGTTCATCCTCCTCCTCTTCAGCTTCGTGAACAGGGAACTCAAAGTCGGGAGAGAGCATAGGGTTACAGTGTTCAACGGGCTTATTGATGCTTAGTCTGCATATGATTGATGATTGATTTTAGAAAATGAGTGAAAAATGCAGACCTTTTGAAATTGATTTAAAATAAAATAAAATAAAATATTTTTTTGGGTTTTTTGTGTTACCATTTTTCCAGAAAAAGCAGTAAAATAAAAATAAAAAGTCGCGAAAGAAACGACAATTTTTCATTGATAGTGGTAACTTGAAGACAAAAGTAGAGCCCTACATGATTTCACTTTCGTATCGGGCGAAACGAAAGGATTTTTGAAAAGATAAGACAACTAAAACACATTCCTTGGACTCATGAGTAATTGAGGGAATGTCAACAACGATCCAATTGCAGTAACCTTTGCCATGTGTTACAAAATTCACTGCCACCTTCTTCACCAGGGTGAGCTTCTGAGCAATCTTGCACCAAATTAACAGATGGGGTCCCATGGTCAGGTAGTAGATTAGCTTGCACATCGGGACTCGACCCTTTGAAGGATAGGATGTTGGCCTGGATCAGCTTCTGGACTTCGGCTTTCAAGGCATAACAATGCTCAACGTCATGACCGGGTGCCCCTTGATGGAAAGCGCAAGAAAGATGAGGTCTATACCCCCTTGGCAATCTTTCAGGTACCTTAGGAGGTGCCCTAGTTTGAACAAGATTTTTATCAAGCAAAGCGAGAAGCAACTCTGCATACGCCATGGGGATTGGATCAAAATGGGATATCCGCTGAACCCGATTCTGTTGTCGAACTGCTGGGGAGCCTGTTGTCGAGGCTGTTGTTGATACTACTGCCGAGGCCTTTGTTGGGGCTGGAGCTGATTTCTGGATAGCCGGAGTTGGGGTTCTAAAAGAAGTGGGATGAAAACCTTCGTCTGATAGAAATGGCATCCCCCATGGGTAAGCTCTAGACGTGCCGGGCGGTGGAGCAAGTATGGTAGAAGTTGGTAAAGCAAATAAGATTGGCTGCTCAAGAGTAGTAACAACAGGCTGCGGAACTGACGTCTGGGCTTGGGAAGCCAACAGAGCATTCATCGTGGAGGTCAACTTCTCCATCCCTTCCCGGAGATTGGCCACCTCTTCCCGGAGGTTCTGGTTTTCTTGCTCCAAATGTTCCATTCTTTCTCTCTGATATGCCCTAGTGTTGTGTGTGTAAGTCGGTTTCTGCCGAGGACGTCGAGCCACTTTCTTGGTCTAGGCAGATAGACCTTTGGAAAAACAAGACGTGAGACTCGGCTTGCGAAACTATGAATGCGATATGATGCATGATTATGCTTATGCAAAAAGAAGAAAGATTTGTTATCGAAGGACTTTGTTGAAGTAATTGTAAACATCATGGTTTGAACTCGTTTGAGCATCAAGGCATTATAAAATAGTTCTTTTTTAGAAACCAAGCCAAAGGACCAATTCAAAAGTCTTTTAGTGGAAGCTAGATTTTTTAAAAAGAAATCTAAAGACTCCTAGCTTCCCTAAGCTCAATAAATCAGGGCTCTTGAAGGTGTACTTCCTAGTGCTCCTCTATGATGTTTAAAAAAAAAAACTTGTTTAAGTCCTTCGGTAATTGGATGAAAAAAAATGTTTATGAATGGATGCATGTATGCATGATTATGCTAAAGAAGCGGAGAAAACATGGTGAGGTTAAGTCCAATAATGTTGGAGTCAAGGGTAAACACGCCATTTTGGTAAGGACTATGGTTTCATATGTACCTGTATCACGGGTTCTACCAAGTTCCCAAAGTCATTGACCACTTCCGAATATTGCCGGATTACGGGACTACTCCCGGTCCAGCGACGTTCGTAGGAAAGTCTCGTTTGAGTGTAGTATCGCGTATCAACCAATTCAAGACTACTCTTGATTAGCCACCGCACTACGTCCTAAAAGGCCAAGATGGGTTAAAGGTAACTCTAAAGGTCCTCAACTTCATAGGCCACTTAAAAATAACAATGTCAAACACGACTACTCATGTTGACATGGTATTACCTTTAAGAGTCCTCCATTGAGCGGGGTTATACCACATGTACCAACACCCAAGACTACTCCTGGTATGGCACTTTGATTATACCACCATCCTATCTTATGTTTCCCTCAAGCCCGGGTATAGGACTTATCTCACCACTCACGTAAAAGAAAAAACACATAGGCACATATTTACGCTTTATTATTTTTTTAAGCAAGTTATAGCAAAATAATTAAATAAATTCAAGTTAGGCTCAACCCTCTTAGGGATATCCCCAGTGAAGTCGCCATTTCTGTCGCGGTGATTTTCGGAGATCAAGCTATTGATTAGCGTTGACTCACTAATTTTACTTCACGATTGAACTTTTAATTTTTCAAAAGAAAAGTGGAAAAAAGTTCTAAATTACCACATTTTTAAAAATTAGGGTTCGGGGGTTAGTTACGTTTAGGGAAGGTGTTAGCACCCTAAACGTTCGTAGTACTCTACGAGAACCTCTTGATTTTATTTATTTATTTTGGTTATAACTTGCTTATTTTTTAAAAGAAAAGAATGAATTAGAATAGTGAGAAAAAATAAAAATGTTTTTTTTTTGTATTTTTTATGATTTGGAAGGACAAGGTCCTCTGCCTACGTACCCGTGAGGGATCAAAACCTCGTAGTTCGGGGTAAAAATAACGTTTGATTTGTTTGGTGTTTTTTATTAGATTTAAAAAAGTTTTAAAAAGAAAAGCCAAGTGGCAAAATGGAATTGGTTTGTGTTTTTTACTTTTGAAAGTGATTAAAGTGTAACTAAAGCAGATTAATGGTTATTTAAAGAAAATAAAAGAAAAAAGACGGACACTTGATTGAAAATCAAGGTTTATTAAGAAAAGATTTTTTTGTGTTTTTTCATTATTATCTGCATGTTTTTTTGTTTTTAATTAACTAAGACTAAAAACGTAATAAAGGCTAAACGCGAGGAATTTTCGTGATGACGTTGGATCACCACGAAATCCCTTTGAAATTAAACTAACCTAATATTTTTTGTATTTTTTCTAAATAGCGAAATAAGTAAGAATAAATAAAAGACGTAAAGCAGAATAAATAAAGTGCGGTGTCAGTGCATATTCTCATTTATTTTTTGTTACATTGATCCTAAGTACATTCTAATAAAATGAAAATAAAAATGACAAAATGATAAACAAGGAAAGAAAAAAACAAAATTGCAAAGGTATGAAAATAAGTATGCTAGAATAAAACTAAAATGCATGAAATAAAATAAAAATAAAAATGCATGAAAGTAAAAGGAAAATAATAAGAAAAAAAAATGCATGAAATCCTATAAGGTAAGTGCAATGAAACAAAATGCATGAAAATAAATAAGAAATTAACAAGATAAAATGCTAGAAATGATAATAAACAAAAATAAAAGGGAAGAGGGGAGTGCAGCAAGCAAAATGGGGGCGGTTTTGTTTAGTTTGTGGGTGATGGAGGATGCCGGGTGTTGGGATATTTGGGGAGAGGGCGTGAATGGTTTTGGTTAGGTTAGTGTTGTGTTGTTGTTGTGTTGGTGGCGGTTGTTGGTAAGGGAGTGGGTGAGTGTGGTTATGATGGTGGAAACCGTGACTTTCGGTGGTTGTTGTGATGAGGGAGGTTTGCGTGAGTTTGTGAGTGGTGATGAGTGAGACGATGGTGGCCGTACGGTTTTGGTTGAGTGGTTTTGATGGTAGGTCGTGATGTTATGTGGTGGAAGGAGCTGCTTGTGTGCTGATGATTTTTGTGTAGTGTTTGAGTTTTTCTGTTGGTAAAATTGGCTCCCCCTTTGCTACTGATTCTGTGTTCTCTTTTATTAAGCAATGCCAATTAATGTGACTTAAAGGCCAATGATGGACAATAAACACAATTAATCAGCAAAAGACTAAAAAAAGCAACCATTAAAATGGTTATTAAAAATCATTAAAACAAAATCAGTCAACCCTTTAAAAATAAAATAATGAAATAAAAAAAATCCGAAAATAAAAAAAAAGAGTAAAAATAAAAAAGGTAAATAATAAAGATAATAATAAAAAGGAATAATAAGTAACAAATAAAAATAAAAATAAAAATAAAAAAGTGTCGCCTTCGGAAGAAAAAATGAGGTATTTTGAAATACCTCCCTGTCGAAATTTCGTCTGAAACGACAACAAAAATTTCGAACCAAAAGACGAGTGAAAAAGAAATTTAGGTCAAAAATTGGGGTATGACAACGCATCACCTCTTTGACGTGAAATTTCATCTTGTAAGGGGCTTTTTTGAGACGTTCTTGAATGTCATTCCACTCCTCCATCACCGAAAAATCATCATCAACCTCTTCTCCGCATACACTTAACATTTACCAATGAGGCTCTATGTCATCCAATCAAATAGGCAATTTTTCTTTTCTCTTCATGGCAAGAATACATGCACAGGGCAACTCGTACAATGTCTTTTAAACACAACCGCAATCTTTCTCAGAAAAGCCGAATGTCTTGGGCCACTTTGCTTCCTCAAAGATAAAACACAATGCGGGTCTAGATACATAGCCCTCCAACTTAGAGTACAAAAAGTCTCTTTTGTATCTATGTTCTAAGATGGTACGACTCCTCCCAAAACTTGTTTGTATCTCAGAAAATTGGATAGCCAACATTTTGTCTATTTCATCCCAAAATGATGCCAAATCTCTCATACTACTCCTCAAATATTTTTTCTATTTTCCATGAGCCGATTCAACGATGTTAGTGGTTCTGCAACCTAGATGCAAAACTTTATCTGTTCATGCCCTCATAAATTTTTCCTTAACGATGTTCAATATTGTAGTTTGAACATAGTTAAGGAACTTTGGAAATGGTTTGCATACATATTTGAATCACATTACTGCACTTGCATATGCATCCTCGGTAGGAGATTCAACCAAATCTTTCCAAGTATCCATGATTTTGTTAACAACTTCACTTGCCTTCGTCTCCTTCACAACCACCTTAGTCATGTTGAGTTTTGAGGACAAAAGACTAACCAACATCTCAAGTGCCCAAGTAAAGTTGTCCTTTTTTTTCGGAGGCAAGAAAGGCAAAACCAACCGAATATGTCATGTTGGTAGAGGTGACACCAACAATCTCAAATAATGGCATTCTATACAAGTTGGTTTTGTAAGTGCAATCCATAACCAAAACTGTCGGAAAAGTGTCAAGCATATTAATTAACTCCGGATGAGCAAAAAATATGTCTTCAAGAGTGGTTTCCTCACTATTTTCTCTTGTAAAATAGACGTATTTATGCTCCACCAACTTCGAAATCAAGAATTACATCTCCGTCTTGTCACCTCTTATCCCATTTCGCCATCTAGTACGTGCATTGTACACTTGTTTTATAACCGTCACACTTTCTTGATTTTTTGCCTTTAAATCTGTTAAAATATTCCTAGGTAGCGCCAAGCTCTTTGTCATGTCGATAACTCTCTTCTTCTCCTCCTCTTTTAGTCTTCCCGCAAGAAGGTGACCGCCTAACTTTGGCTCCAACTCATGGTTGTGAATTCCGCAAAGCATGGACAACCACCAATCACTTGAATTCTTCTCAAAGTAACCACGCAACCTAAACGGACAATCACATTTCCTTGAGCCCGTGCCTTCAAGCTTCAATTTCTTCTTCGTCTTCGGTGGTTTATATACACCACTCCTTTCACATTGAAACGTCACCATTGACTTCTTTAGACTAGATTTATCTATAGATATAGTAAATTCAGCCCTTGCCGCTTGCCGACGAACCCAACCAAGCAAATCAGCTCGCTCTCGCCATCTTTCATTTGTTAAAAAAATGAAGCGATGTTTACTTCATAACCGCGAGGCTTGGCAACACCAGTAGGTACCGATTTAGGTTTTTCTTCAATGTGGGCTTGAAATGGAATTTTGACTTTAACCTTAAACATCAACGGTTGGTTTGACATCAACGAAAGCTTCGCCGGAAGCTTCAATTATGGCCGGTTTCGGCTCAACACCATCATCCACCACATTTTCAACCATCACTATGTCTATTGAATAGAAAAATAACAAGGAAAAAAATATAAATAACTTGCGCAACAAGCTAAGAAAGAAAAATAAAATTGGCGCAAAAATTCAAATACTGCGCACCAGCGTGACTTAAGTCATGTTGAGCTAACACCTGTGTGAGTTAACTCACGTGGAGCTCCAGCGTGAGTTAAGCCACGCCCATGTCATGTTCCAGATTGCTAAACCTAGCTCAAAAACCAGCAAAATCAAGAGAGACTAGATGATACATTACCTGATCTTTGACGTTTGATGAGCATAGAAACTTGCTTCCTGACGATTTGCAATGATTTTACCTCAATATTATGCTCCAAATTTTTGCACTTTTGGGTTTTTTAGAGGTGAAGAGCGAAAGAAAATGTGTTTTGAACTTGGAACTGCTGGGTTTTATCCCAAAACAGTAATGTAACGCAGCGTGAGTTAACTCACACTGCTTTAAGCGTGACTTAACTCATGTTGCCTTCAGCGTGACTTAAGTCACGTTCGTTTATACCGAGCATGACTTAAGTCACGCAGGGGTATTTTGGATACTTCGTATGGAAGGGAGCATTTTTGTTTGGGAGAAGAGCAATTTTCTTCATTATTTAACATTAGAAAAGTATGATCAGAAAACCCAAGATTTAGCGTCCATTGAGAAAAATTATCCTACACATTGAACAAAGACAATGGTAATAAGAATCTATCAAGTTTACTCGTAGCTCAACCATCCATTCTTGACCATGATCCATGTATATCTTCTCCCATTTAGGAGTAAATTCTCTAGCTTAGATTCTTCGATAAGCTCATAGAAATTTTTTGTATCATCATCTCTTGAATATGACATACTTCCTTAGTGTTATGTATCAGATCTAACCGTATTTTGTATCTTCACCAAACAACTATTCATAACTCGGCCATGGTAATAAGAATCTATCAAGTTTACTCATAGATCGACCATCCATTCTTAACCATGTATATCTTCTCCCATTTAGGAGTAAATCCTCTAGCTCAAATTCTTCAGTAAACTCATTGGAAAGTCTTGTATCCTCATCACTCGAATATGACACCCTTCCTCACTGTTATGTATTAGATCTAACCACATTTTGTATCTTCACCAAACAATTATTTTTAATATGCTAACTTATTTCACTATTTACTAAAATAATATAATAAAATTACTATGTTATTTCTTTTTGTACAAGTTATTTGTGTTATTGATTTAATTTGTGTATGCGGTGTAATTTAGAATTAATTAATACACACATCCAATCACAATTTATATATGTATGTTCGTAGTGCAACCTTGCTCTTAAAACGTTTGTGTTAACAAACAACGTATGTCTGCAGTGCAACCTTGAGAGTCAGCGATGCGGTTGAACCATTTTGTGATCAAATCATCAAAACCGATTATTGGAGCAAATTCTTCAGTCTAAGCACGCTAGCCTATCTTGAATGGAACCTCTCATCCAATATTTTGGGTTAAAAGGTTGGCCTGGGAAATTATTACTCGGTGTTCCTACCGGGTTTCTCTAGAAAGATCGTTATTCCTTTATTTCTACTCAACAATTTGTCAAGAGACCTGCTATATGGTCGCAAATCCTAAATCAAGTCGATGACATTTATGTTTATTAGATTTCTTGATTGAAAATCGAGAACCGAACCAAACAAGTTTGAGGTTCTTTATTTCAATTTGGTTTTTGAACCAAACTTAAAAAAAAATCAGATCACTTAGTTTGGTTTGGTTTGATTTTTGATTTCATCGGTTTTGTTCGAACCTCTTATATCCAATTTTTTTGTCTCGTCATACGACCAAAAAGCAGAAAATAACCTCGTAAAAAGCAGAAAATAACCTCGTCCCAACAATGCCCCTCGGGTTATTTATTTTCGTCCCATCAATGCCCCTCTTCCTCATTCCGACATAGTTAGCTTTCACACACTTTCACAACACAGCACATTCTCTCTGTCTGACACATTTCTTTCCCCTCTATCAATCAGGTTAGGGTTTGTATTAGGGTTAGGGTTTCACCTTCGAATGCATCAAAATACCCAAATTCTACACTATCACCAACAATGTACAACTCTATGAACATGTCCGACCAGATCAAGAACAACGAAGATCCTGACAACAACAGTCACATCCATTTCGATTCACCAACCCTCGAAGACGCTTCTGCCGAAGGTGAAGGACAAATCAATGATGTTTCACTCGAAGATGTTTATGTTTCCGGCGATGGAAACCACCCTGACATGTCAGTTCAACGATTCGATGATTCTAGCCAGCTCACACTTTCGTTTCGTGGCCAAGTTTATGTCTTTGATTCTGTTACCCCTGAAAAGGTTCAATTTTTCCCTTTTTCAATTTTAATTAGTTTCTTCCTTGTGAATTGTGAAAGATTGATTTTTTTTTTTGTTTTGTTACAGGTTCAATCAGTGTTGTTACTGTTAGGTGGATGTGAATTAAATCCGGGTTCACAATGTTTGGACACATCGCCTCTAAATCAGAGGGTATAAATATAAATTTTGATATATAATTATACATTATTGTTGTAGAATTTGAATCCCAGGATGAAGTTACTGACAATTTATTTATTTATTTTTTAAATTATTTGGGTATTTGTGTAGAGTGGTGCTGAATTTCCTACAAGATGTAGTCAGCCTCAACGAGCAGCGTCGTTGATTAGGTTTCGTCAAAAGAGGAAAGAGCGAAACTTTGATAAGAAAGTTAGATATGAAGTGCGTCAAGAAGTTGCACTAAGGTCTGAATCTTACTGTAAGCGTACTTGTTTTCTAGTTAAAATTTATCGTGCGCTGTTATATTTAAAAATCGATGCTTCTTAGTTATGATCTTTCTTGCACATGATGGCTTGGAATGGATTTGTTTCCTTGCTTTTTAAACCATTTTAATTGTAAGTAATAAACATACAACATCAACCAAGGATTATCCCACTAAGTGGGGTCGGCTAATTGTAAGTAATAGTTATAATATTGAATATTGATTGGTATGGTAGAGATCCAACAATATGTGCTTTACAGTGTGTTCTCACTGTGAAGTAATGTGAAATATATATATTTTTCTGTGAGCTAGTATGCACAATGTTAATTGAAGTTTTGTCGGAAGAGAAATGTTAAAGTCATGCTCTCCAACACATTCTATTAGACACACTCCAATCAATTAATGCCACATCACCCATTTTTCTAATTTTTACCTTCTAACCGGTTCGTCAAGTTGGAGAGAGATTTTTTATTTATTTTATATTATTATGGAAATTGCTAGTTATCGAGACAGAAAACCTGGCAAAGATTTCCAGTAAGGAAGAAATTTAATTGGTCAAACGCTTTTCATGATTGGTTCCGAATGAATTCTCTCAAATGACCTTATTATTTGGGTTGAACTTCACGTCTTCCACATTCACTCTCTACTCCAAAAGACCAAAATTGTATCAAGTTATCATCTTCTACAATTAAAACATCACAGATGAATCAATTTGTGAATTGAAAGTTTCGTAATTAGTACAAGGGTACAATCGGTACTGATTGTAGAAGAGAAGAAAGCAAAGAAATGGTGGGCTTCAAAAGGAAACATACCATACACATACTTGATACATCTGCAAAAGAGCGATTTAATGTTGAAACTGTTTTCCAGTGTAGTATGAACAACAGAAGCTACAAAGATGATGACCTCATATAGTCTTCTTTTCTTTTTTTTTTTGATAGATACCTGATACAGTTTTGGAGGAGTGTGGGAATGTGGAAGATGAAAAATTCAACCCAAATAATAATATAAAATAAATAAATATTAAAAAACCGCTCTCCAACTTGAAGAACCGGTTAAAAGGTAAAAATTAAAAAAGTGGGTGGTGTTGCATTAATTAATTGAAGTGTGTTTAATGGAGTGTGTTAGAGAGTTTGACCTTAGCATTTCTCTTGTTGGAAAATTGATAAAAAATCTATCTTTTTGCTACCATGCGAAGATGATGCGATGTGCATAACTAAGACTATTCTATGACATAAGGGGCAATTGTGACTTGGTTGCTGTGGATTAAATTCAAAACTTTGCTCCTTCCGTTCCAATACAAGGATCACATTTGCACACAAAAAATGTCCCAAAATTGTTGAAGGAATCGATCGTAATTTGATGATTAATTTTGATATGCTATGCTGACATATTATCTTATAAACTTCTAATTTCAAAAGAATATTTTTGAATCTTGTGGGTGTAATGAATGCATGTGCATTATTCATTCTCATTTCATTTGTTTGTATGTCTTGTAATTCACTCCTTGAAGCAGTATTTTTTCTAGGCTGAAATAAATGTACCCTCAGTGAATAGCCTCTGAAAGCTCTTTCCTTGTATTTCTTTCAATGAGTGATTTACACGAAGCTATTTTCAAAGTCGGATGAATGAAAAGATTTTGATTTCTACTTATTTTTATGTACACATGTATGTGAATCTAATATGATAGGCAAAAATTAAGTTGTAGACGTGATATAAATTAAATAGAACAGATATTTATACATGTAAAAACACTAAACACTGATGCACCACCGTACAGTGAACCCTCTTCACTCCTAATTGCTGGTGGTGGAGCATTTCAGTGTTATGGATAAGTCCTGCAAACAGCTCTTGCTGACTGAAACGCGTGACACTCCTTCCTCTGATTTGCACCATTCTGTCTGTTTTCATCATACATCCCCCTCTCAAAATTTGTTGTTTTTTTCCCGCTGCCTATCTTCCAAACAGACTGCTGATCAAACAGCTCTTGTCGTTTTCAATTGTGTATTGAAATTTCTTTTACTGATGATTTGTTTTGAAGTACAAAGGTTTAAAGCCATTAGGATATTAATTAGGTGTGTTACAGTTTTCCAAGTTGTTTCATTTCTGCTGCTGTCTTTTCTGTAGCAGCCAATGCCATTCTTCCATTTATTATTTCACATATAGCATTTTTGGGGGTAGACACTTCAATCTGTGTTTTGTTTCTGTTCTTAACCACATTATTTTTGTATTTCTATGTTTCTGATTTAGGAGACAAATATTGGCCATAATAAGGTTAAGACAACAAACATTAGCGCTAACATGTTTTTGGTTCTTCTTGACATCTGCACATCTTTAATCTTTAATTAAATACAGCGTGACTTCAAGTATAATTCATACTGTAATAGCATCCACCATCAGTATGTTGGATGCTTGATACATCCAACAATTATATTGCTTGCCTGCTTGAATGAAGGATTATATTTCGTACTTTGTGATTTGGTTTTTTGGTGTCTTCATTCAACACCCTCTTTTTGAAACACACTCATCTCATATTTATCACTTTTTCAAAAGTTTATTGGCTTAAAAAATATACCAATGCTAAAGTGTAGCTCCAAAACAATGTTGCTAGTGTTCCTCTTTATTGGGATGTTCTAGTTATTTGGATTGTATTGACAGATGGCCTGGTGCCTTGGTATTTGTTACTTCATAATAATTTAATGTCCTGCAATTTTTATTATTGCACATCAATGTAGCTGTTCAACTTTCTTTGCACCTTACCTATTTCTTTTCTATTTTTAAAATGCAGGATGCAACGTAGTAAGGGTCAATTTACATCAGCTAAGAAACAAGATGGAGGTAACAGTTGGGGTTCTGATCCAGAGTCAGGGCAAGATGTGGTTCAATCAGAAACGTCGTAAGTTTTTTACTGAATATGGGTTTCTCGTGGTGCTGTTTTAGATTTGCCATTAGATGTTTTTACTATCTCCTTGATTTACATGGTTGTACAGATGCACACACTGTGGAATCAGTTCAAAATCTACCCCTATGATGCGAAGGGGGCCGTCTGGCCCTAGGACACTATGCAATGCTTGTGGGCTTTTCTGGGCAAATAGGGTAAGTATTCATCATCCATATGTTTTGTTTTGGGTAGAAAACCTCTTGTTCATGTTCATCTATCTAAAGCAGTTGAAATTGAAAAAAAAAAGATAAACTTTTTCCTATGTCTCTTTAGTGCTATGGGTCAAACGGTGCGTCTTGGATCACACTTCACTTCGTTATTAAAGAATGGCTTATCCACCTGCAGTGTGGAAAAACTTTTCTTCCCACCAGATGGCATTGATGTAGAAGTGAGTCTCATATCAGCTAGATATGAGACACATAACTCTCATTGTAAGCAGAAGGCTCCCCCAGCCTTGTTGTTAGGACCTAGGGACGGACTCTACATCAAGTCATCTGTTCTTTCATCTTATTGGAAATGCAAAACAGATTTTTTAATTGTTGGCTGAGAGTTGGTTTCATTTTGAGAAGACATTGAAGACTTGCATTTTCATTCCTTTTAAAATATCAGCATTGTGAACTCTTTCTCCCTAAAATTATTATGTGTGATATCTGCTTTGTCTGCGTGATCATCAAAACCTAGGAATGCTCTGTTTATTGATATCGATTTCAATGCCCTATTTTAACTATTTTCTTCATGAGTGGCAAATATTTATCTAAACTCCTTTACCTCCCATTCGAAGCGGATTGAAATTGAGTGACTTTATGGAGGGAAAGTTATGGTGACTTAAGTGTATTTTAGGGTGTTTTGTGAGAGAGAAAGATGAAAGAGAAAGGGCAGTTGAGATGAGAGAGATAGATAGAGAGAAAGTCATGGCGACTTTCCCTCCACAAAGTCACCCAATCCTAACCCTTTCAAAGCATGTCAAGGGAGGTGCATCTATATTCTTGTAAGCATTAAATTCAAATTTATCCAACTGTGAAGCTAATGATTCTAATTGTGGATCTGCCAGTAGTCGCATATTCTGACATTGAAATTTTGTAGGGTACTTTGAGGGATCTATCCACTGCTAGGAGAAATCACGAACAACACACTCTTGCCTCACCTGAGCAGGTATGCTGTCATTCACTAGATTGGGTTATTGTTTAATTGTGTAGTTGCCCGTACATTAGTTGCAAATTCTGACTAAGAAATTCTGCAGGGTACTTTGAGGGATCTATCTAATTCTAAGAGAAACCACCAACCGCACCCTCTTCCACAACCTGAGCAGGTATGCTTTTATTGACTTCATTGGGTTATTGTTTACTCAGAGTGGTAGTAAATGCATCTGTTTACCAATATTTACATTTGATGACCAGGTTGGCGAGGGTAATGAGGATTTGAACTGTGGGACTGCTCCTGCGCATAACGATTCTGTTGATGATAAAACAGCTGTGGTATCCGATCAATGAGTTTTCCAATCATTGGCTTTGGCACTCACAAATTTATTGTAATTCCAATGGATTCGACTGATAGAATGTACAGCTCTAGAGAGGCTTTCGTCAACACATGAGGTCTATTTAAAATATGTTCTTGGATTAGTTGAATTAGCTGTTTATCTCGGAATGTATAAAGTGAAATTTGAATGATGACTTAATTTAGTTTTCATTGGGTGGACACTAATTTTAGTTTGATACTTTAATTATTGTGAAATTGTGGGTGACATTTAACCTGAGGCAGATTTTCCCACCATGGGAAAATTGCTTTTTTAATGCCAATTGTCTAGTCAAACATTTTTTTTTCAAGTGTTGCTAGTATTAATAATTCTACTGATATAGTACCTCTTGTTTATCTAAAACCAAATCTACACCTCACCCATTAATTAATAGTGATCCGCCAATAGGTTCTATTCATGCTGAAGAATTGTTTTTAGATATAAGACCCAGTTCCGTTCCCAAACCATCTCTAATTTCCTCTTTCCATGCTCCTCTTAAACGATGATTAATTTTTTTTTTTGTGCGAGGGATTAAAGTCCAATTTATTCTGTTATTCATTATACCTTTTGAATTTATGATGATGTGATGTTTCAATAAAGTTTTCAACTTTGGAGATTCCAATTCAATGGGGCTAAAAGATTTATCTTGTTTTTTGTGTGTGGGGCATCAATTTCAGTTTTGAAGGAGGAATTGGAAAATGCAGAACTAAGAATTTTGTGCCGGTTTTGGAAGAGTTTATTCCCCCAGAAAAAAGAGATTGATCATCCTCAAGAAGTTATTAAGGGTTAAATAAATTTTTGGTTTCTATAAATATCTCTAATTTCGCTTTTAGCTCCTTTAAACTTTTTCAGCAAGTTTTGGTCCTAAAAATATTTTTTGTCATAACTTTTGGTTATTATTTTTATATAAACTCATACATATTCTTTGAAATTTTGAATTATTTTTTAATGTCTCTTATGCAAACATAGTCATAAATCATAATAAATTAGAAACTAAGTTGCTATACAATACAATAACTAGAAAGAAAAACTGTTTACTAAAAATTAAATGCGACTCTTATTAAATATGGTTATGTTAGCTAGTGCTTCAGAACACTGGTTAAAGAAACAAAAAATGCAAATTTTGCATTGAAAATAACATTTTCTACACGTTTTAAGTATTTGACCATACAAGTTGCAATTTTTTTTACTATACTTATTTTTTTAACTAGTGTCCCTGTGCATTGGTTAACATTTTCCTATTAAAATAAAATGAAAGAGAAGTTTCTTTATATTTTTTTTCATATGTAAAATTTATGGTCGGAGGAAGTAAAATAACCGTGTAATTGAATTTCTCCCAATACATGTCATAATCGGCAATCGGATTTACGACAGAGATTTGTGGAGATTCACATCAGTTTAATTAGCATGATTTTTTAGTGTAAAATTATTTTACAATAGAGTATCACATCTAATTTGATGACGTGGTAAAAAAGTGTTCTCTCAATCCATTGTGTTCATTTCAATCATTATTCTTTTGAGTTATGACTCTTTTTAACATTCCATTTTGTAAGACTCTTGACAAGTAGACTCTTCACAATAGTTGATCTAATTTATCATCAAATAATCAAACCGGAGAGTGAAAATAAAGGGTTTGTCAATAAATTAAAAATGATGTCTAAAATTACAGTTAAAAAATAGAAAATTAGTTTCCATAAGCTTAACTCAATTGACGAAGATATTGTAATTTTTAAATAAAAATGTTATTTGAACAACTATTTTATAAGAAAACTAATATATATAAAGAAATATAGATCTTGTAAAAAAAACAAAATAATAGAAAGAGAAAATAAGAACATGACATAAGCATGAAATAGAAAGTTTTTCTTGTTCAAATATCATATATTTTTTTAATATTTTAACGGACATTAAAACTGCAATTTTACTAAAGAGAAACCAAAAGGAAGAAAAAAATAAACGTCTTTATCGTGCATGAACAAGAAGAAACAAGGGACTATTAAAAAAAGTAAAAAAAAAAAAAACCAAGCGAAGAAGACACACAAAAATTCACGAGTGACTAACGCCGTGAATAAAAATTTGAGTCTCGTTTTGAGTTCCTTCGAAACTAGGGTTTCAACACTCTCTCCTATGGCGGAACAACCTCTTCCATCTGAGGATCCTGCAACAATTCCAGCTGTTGACGATGACGACGATGAGGACTACACTGATGATGGTGATGATACTATGGATGAATTGGATGAAGAAACAAATGGAAATTCAGTTAACGTTGAAGGTAGTTCAATTCCTGCTACTGCAACTGCAATTGCAACTGCAACGCGTATTGGTGAACTCACTCTTTCTTTTGAAGGCGAGGTTTATGTCTTCCCCGATGTCACACATCAGAAGGTATGTATTATTATGCCAATTGTTGTTCTTATTTTCAATTTTAGTTTTGTTGATATAATAATTCATAACTATATTTTAGTTGAACTTAACACCTATGTTGCATGTATATGTATACGGATATAATAATAAATCAAATTTCAGTTAGTAGACAAGTATACATATTAATCAAGGAAATTAGGGTATAGTAAATGTTGTTTATAGGTTGAAAATTAGGAAAATAATATATTCGAAAAAGTACCCGCGAGTACTTGATAGGTATCGGGTACGGGTACGAGTACGCGTAAGACATGAATTTTGGATTTGGAGTACACGTGTTTCAAATCTTAACATGGGTTGTTATTTATTAGATTGTTGTTGGGATCATGGTAGTTAAAATTCCGATCTGAATCATAAAATCTTATGATTTTGCGACTATACTTGCCCTCAGTGTGATTAAGTGATTGAGAGTACATATAATCTTATTTTTGAAGAATCGGGTGGAATCCCAATTTGAATTGTAAAATCGTTCGATTTTGCGATTATGCTTGCCCTTAGCGTTTAATAGTACACATATAACTCTTTTTGCGCCTTAACAATTATACTTGTGTCCGTTTCAAAAAAATTCTTCTCCCTCGTCCTTCTTTTGTTTCATTTCCAATTGACTTCAAACTCTCATGCTAATGAATTTAAATTTACATAATTATTTCAAGTGTGATTTAAGGTTTTTTTTGTCTTATGCAATTTGATATGCATGTATATGAATTTATATGCATATAATTGAGTTTATGAGTTTTGTATAATCTTTCGATTAGCGTAAAATCTCGATTTTAACTACCTTGGTTAGGACTTTATAACACAATAAAATAAAATGCTTATAAGCGCGGTGATTATCTATTTTATTCATAAACATAGATGGTGTAATAATGGGATTGTTGTGGTGTAAAGGTTGTAATGTCAAATGCAGTAATCATCTGCTTGACACGTGAGTTGCTTGTCTATTTTTAAACTGATAATTCTTAAACTCAAAAGGAAAGATAGGTAAGACATGAGTAGCAACTATGAACCAGAAAAGAGTTGTAGGGTTGGGTTATCTACGATGTGTTTATTTACTGTTAATCTATGTTTTGAAGAACCAGCTGCTTGAATTCTTTGACAGTATATGAAACAGTTCCAACAAGATACATCATACTTTGTGGTATAAAGAGTAAAAAACCCAACAATTATTTAAGGATTTAATTCGTATACAACGTCGGTGTAAAGAGTTTTTACTCTGTCAATCAATCATAACTGTTATATCATTAGCAATGTCTGACTTTTAGCATAACCACTTTTAAAGTCACTGGTTTTGATGTGCTGTTTTTACATTGAGAGTGCATGCAAGTTAAACTCATTATTAAATCTTCCATTCACACTAAACTGTTTTTAGAATAAGTAATATTTGTAATTTTGTGACTATTTTTTACTTTTGATAATAAATCTTCACTGTGAAAATCATCTTAGCATTATATATATAACACCAAGTTAACTATCCAAGAGCTTATGGCTCAGAGTTTCCTGGTTTCTCAGAAAAACTATTTGCCTCGGGTCAGGATCCAGAATTAGGTATTTATATGTTTTTTTTTTTAGTTATGTAAAAATGCTTGATTTATTTTTCATGGATCTATCAATCTTCCTGCTCAATATAGAACCAACTGATGAAAATTAGACTCGGTTCTTTTAAATACTTTATGGGTAAGGATGGTGGCTACTGACATTATGAAGCATGGACACTTCTTCTTGAGATGTCAGAATGTAATACATGTTTCCAACAACAGTTCTCTTATTGCATGTGTCAGACACTCCTTGGACGCTTAGTTGGCACTCAAATATGGCCTGACAATAACAGCACGACTCATAAAATATTCATTTTCTTTTTAAATAGATTACATAATAGTCAAACTTAAAATGTAAAAAAGGTTATAGCCTGAAAAATGTTGAAAAAGGTTTCCATCTCTCTATTGAAAATATCACTTATATAGGCAGACACACGTGCAAGCGCTAAACACACACACACACACACGTGTACGAATTGTCCTGATTTCCTGTATTTTAGACATTATTACTTCAGTCGGCGTGTCCATGTCCATATCATATCTGGTGTTAGTGTCTATCTATGTATCTGCTTCGTAGCTTTCTACTTTAATTGTCTTGCTTGGTAGTATAGGGATTATGGATCTCATTGTCATCAATGGCTGTTTGGATGATAACTACTTGAAGAAGTTGACGTAAAAGCTTTATGGATTTTGGTGGAAGCTTTACACATAATAGATTTGGGTTTTGGAAAAAAGAAATATTGCTGTTTGGTAAGGCTTACGAACGATAGGAATAGGTGAATAGCTCAGGCTTTACATCTTCGCATCACACTTATACTTGATTGCGTCCGTCAAACAAGAATATCATAACTACCCTAATTTCTCTGCATAGTTCATAAACTGTAATTTACAAAAACATAGGAGTACTATTATGTATATTAAGTTTCCATCACATATTCTTTAAGGATTTAAAATAACCTACTTTTACAGAACTAATATAATTTTAAGCTTATTTAGATCCCATGATCAAAATCAAAATAGTTAGCAAACCTCTAATATTGAAAATTAAGCGACATTTTGTATGTTATTAGCAAATCTTGGGAACCTTGACACAACGGTCAAAATTGTTGTATGACTTGGAAGTCACAGATTGAAGTCATGGAATCAGACCTCTTGCAATTGCAAGGTAAGGTTGCTTACAATATATCTAAAATGCGTGGGTCCAACTGATCACAGTTTTCCATTGTAAATTGTTTCAAATTTCTGATCACTAATCACAGATTAATTGAATGGAAGAAATATTTGTAGCATGTGGAACAAAATTACACTGAAATCCTGTATTTAAATTTGTAATTTACTTCTTGACCCAGCAAAAGGACAATGATTGAAGGTTTTGCTCTTGGGGAATGCTTGCTGATAAGATTTTACATTGCAGGTGCAAGCTGTTTTGCTGTTTTTGGGAGGAAGTGGTGCGCAGCCAGGCATGCCTACAGCTGAAATGCCATTTGATCAGAGCAACAGGGTAAAACATATATTGACTTTAGAAGAACAATTTTATAATAACTTGTATTGTATTTTTATGCTTGCATTTGTGAATTGTATCCTGCAATCTCTAGGGCATAGGCGGTATTGCAAAGCTTCCAAATCTTTCACGAAGAATAGCCTCCTTGGTCAGGTACCGTGAAAAACGCAAGGAAAGATGTTTTGACAAGAAAATTAGATACTCCGTGAGAAAAGAGGTGGCAGAAAGGTAAATGAAATTTCGTATTTTACCCTATTATCCCAAAAAGTGATGATTTATTTCTAGATCTGCAATTTGTACAGGAGAAATTATCTAAGCTTTTATAAGACGTTTCTCTGTTTTTATAAATAAGTTATTTATACGATTTTTATCTTCGCCAAGATGTCAACTCCATCACTATTGGGTAGTTGTGCCTAAATACTATAGCAGATAAGATTGCGATTACAAATATGGAGTTCTGTTTTATATCCTCCTTGCGAATATGAGAAAATAAGCAAATTTAATAGAGCTTCCGAAAGGAAGTTCGTGGGGACATGCACAGGGCCAGCCCTGACCATGTGTAACCTCGAGGGCCCAAATAGTTATAAGTTATATATTGTTAATGCTCATAAATTTTCAAATCTGTCACTATGGTCAAGTGAACGAATGTCCTTTGTTAGCATGCATATGCTCCCGTGTTCGACTCCCTCGGGATACTTTTTTTTTTTTTTTGCAAAATTTTTTAAAATTATTAATAATATAAATCGTAAAAAGAAGGAAAGTGGGGATCGAACCTGGGCCATGACATTCAGTAGCCTTAAGCATTTACCACTCAGCTGTAGTGCTGGATATTATTTGCAATTCGCAGCACTTATATATACTATATAATAACCAATATATATGTGTGTGTGTATATACATATAATTTATATTATGTATTATAATTATAAAATTATTAATCGTATATATGCTTTTAAAAATGATATTATGATATTAGCTTGAAGTTTTATTTTGATGTTATTGATTAGAATATGACTCTTTAATATGTTATATTTGCAATTCGCACCACTTATTATATATATATATATATATATATATATATATATATATATATATATATATATATATATATAGAGAGAGAGAGAGAGAGAGAGAGAGAGAGAGAGAGAGAGAGAGGATCCATTGACACCAGGTGTAAGTCAAAAAGACTTGCACCAAATCTCAACCATTTAATTTAGTTGATTGTGCGGTTTAAATTATATCACCACAAGAAATAAAAAAACACATTGCACTGGATCTCTTTCGAAAATTTCATGTGTGCGGCATCGCCTGTGTTAAAGCTACGAAGAAAAAGCCTTGCAATTACGCAGAGATGATCGGCACCACAAATTACCTAATAATATAAAACACCAATAATCAACCAATCCTCAATTTTGCTTTTGTACAATATTCCAAATGCCTAGTCTATTGTTCTTTGGGATTTAGGTCATTAGTAGGTGACAACCCTAAAAAGAATCGAGAGGAGGCATCCAAGGTCGTACAAGTTTCTTGACTATCTGCCAAAATCATAATTTATTTCCAAATGCCACCAATATTTTGGAACTATTTTTATTTGTAACCGTAATATATTTTAGAAGCAGTAGATTATTTCTTTCCGATGCTGTGCGGTGGCAAAGGAAAGCCGAGGAAAAAAGAAAGAAGAAATTTGCAAAGGAGATTCACAGCGCTGTGTTCTTCCCGTTGCTTTTGTGGATATAATTTAAACCACACAATCAACTAAATTTAACGATTGAGATTTAGTGCAAGTCTTTTGACTTACACCTGTGTCAATGGATCCTATCTCACACACACACACCCACACACACACACATATATATATATATAAAATTTATATTATGTATTATAATTATAAAATTATTAATCGTATATATGCTTTTAAAAATAATATTATGATATTAGCTTGAAGTTTTATTTTGATGTTATTGATTAGAATATGACTATTTTTTATGTTAGTTACAAGGATGACTACTTTTTATGTTATTTACCGTTTAAATAGAGGAGGTCTTTCTTTAAAAACTATGTTTTTATTTATTTTTTTATTAGGGGTCCATTTTTAATTTGAACAGGGCCTCCAATTTGATTGTGCCTGCCTTGGACACACAATTTGCTTTAACCCATAAGGAGATCAAGAAAATGAGTCCTTGTTCATTGAAATATCTAGAACTATGCTCTAGTGATTAGTGGTTAAGCTCTAACACCGATGACCTACTAATAAAAGGGTTTCTGAGACTAACTGGATAGACCTATTATTCTTGCAAATGGAGAAAATGTTGTTAAACAATTGCCTTGTCTTGTCTTGTCGTAGTAAAAGTTTGTGTTTGTTAGTTTTGAAACTCCACTGTTTGCAATTACAGAAATATTTTTCAATACAAAATACTTGAACTCTATAGAGTTTTATCCGTTTGAAGTATAGTTTTAAAAATCGGACCGGTAAAACCGGGAACCGGACACATGGCCAGTCCAGTCACTATATTAGGCTGCTCGTGAATTTAACCTGTCAAAGTTTGGTTAAACCCGTCAAACTCGCGTAACCCGGCGGGAACTGGTGTGGTCAGATTCAGTGAAAACTAGCTAGTGCTTTTATTTTTAAAAGATAATATGCTGAAAGTGGCCTGCACTAGAATCGAATATACGGCAGTACACTACCACAATGCAATTTTCTGCCACTGTGCCAGCTGCTTGTTGATGTTATCATGTTGCTTTTAATTGATATAGCCATATATAGATGTGATTTTCTTTTGGCTTCAACGACATGATTTTTGAACATCAAAATGTAATTAATACTTGCCTCTTTTTATTTATAAATATACATGCCTTTTATAAATACATTCATTATTAAATTAAAGTCTATAGAATTATTTTTATTGTCATTTTATAAGTGTTTTAAATTTTTAGCGACCAAGTCAGCTGGCTTAATCTGGCTCATACAAAGAAAAATATTTTATAGAGACCGGGTGATGCAACCGAGTCATCAAGTTCAATTATGCGGTTAAACCAGTGATCAACTGGTTCAAACAATGACCAAATACCCTTACCAAGTCAATCACCAAGCCGGTTTTTAAAACACTGATTTAAAGTTTTAGAATTCTTTTCTTTTGAAATGGCGCAGTATTTATTTACCCAATCAAGTCTTACCACATGTGAGATTGGCTATATAGATTAATCGAACCGATTAGTCTTTATCAATAACCAAATTTAAAGTAAGCTCAATTTTCTTCTCACTTGTCCAAGCAGTCTTACAAAAAGGATAGTATTTTATTATTATTGAAAATTTAAACCCTAAACTTTTTCATGAAGTAGTATAGTTGAGATTTTATCAATATTAACTGCTTCAAATAAAAAAAACTTCAAATAAATTATAATGTAAAAGAGGTTTCATGTTGGGTCTGAATAGATTTGTTTTAAATTGAACTATGACGCTAAAATCTTAGACTTGACTTAATACTGAGTAGAGGCTAATCAGTGAACAGATTTCTTAGCAACTTAAGTAAAGAGTGAGGGACATAATAATTCATTGTTGTTGATGGTAACTGATTGCATTTTGTTGTATAATATTATTGGCTCCTTTAAAGGTTTTGTCTGATTTTAAGTTGTTTTTGAAGTTTATGTGTTCATTTATACTTATGAATTTGTTTATGTTTTTATTCTCTCTTATTTCTTGCTAGGATGCATCGGGAAAAGGGGCAGTTTGCACCCTTGAAGCAAAGCCCTGGTTCCTCTAGTTGGAATTCAGCACAGGGTGCTGGTCAAGATGGCAGTCCTAATCCTGAATCTCTGTGAGTTTTAAACATAGTGGTTCTTGTGTGTGTGTGTGAGAGAGAGAGACTTGTGAAAATATAATTTTAATCTAAAATCTTTATTTTTCTTGTATTCTAGACGTAGATGTCAACATTGTGGAGTCAATGAAAATAATACTCCTGCAATGCGCCGCGGACCAGCTGGACCAAGAACTTTATGTAATGCATGCGGCCTCATGTGGGCCAACAAGGTTAGTCATTTTGCTAACAAGTATGGTTTTGATGGAATGCTTGGTTCAACTTTTGTACTTCATTTGAAGTACAACAACACAAGTCTTTTCCAGTAGCTGGAGTTGGATGCACAAGTCTATTGATATTTTTGTGTTATTCCCAAAAAAACAACAACCAGTCTTTCGGATTTTTCATCTAGATTTGAAGTAAAATAATGAATATCTGATGTGCAGTACTTTTTTCTTTTATATGTAAATCATTTGCTATAGATTATCAACAACTTTTGGATTTCTTTCTTCAACTTCTGCTACTATTCTGTCAAACTCTACTAAATCATTATCATTCATTATCTTTCATGGGGCCATTTTTATTGTTTACAGCTGAGACAATGGTCCCTGGCATGGGAGCTGCCTGGGGCTTTATAGTTAATGCCCTTACACCCAGTGGTGAATTAGATGTTGTATTTTGACTATATGACATGTTGGTCTCATCATTTATGTTTCCTTATTACTTTGTATTTCTGATTCCTGTACTTGTTTGTTGCATTCTCAATATCTTTTATTGTGCACATCTTGCAAATATATTCATCTTTACTAAGTCTTCTTCTTCACTCTGATAGGGGACACTCAGAGATCTCAGTAAGGGTGGAAGAAATCTTTCTGTTGAGCAAAGTCGTCCGGTATGTAAAATGAATCTTTTAATGTTTTCTCAAGATGTATTCCTTTATTAAACCAATTGCAAATGCTAAGTGGGATCAGCTATGCATACCTCCAATTTTAATAACCAGTTTGAAATCAAATGGTTTTGGTGATATATTCATTACAAACTATTGGGTCAACTGTATCTTAGTTGCTTTTAGATAGGAAAGGAAACATAATATCTTATCAATGGATTAGAGAATAGAAATAAAATTTACTCCGTAAAAAAAAATCAAACTATTAGAGATAAGAGAGAATAGTACAAGTTGGAGTGAGATAAGATAAGTATCTTAGATTCTTTAGTCACAAGTCAAGTTATTGACATGCTAACTAATCACAATTCAATCACTTCCTTTTATTAACGAAGTCATATATCACATGTCAAAATCCCATGAAATAAGGTATCACAGTGAAGGTTTCTATTCTGATTTCTGATATGTATTTACGATTTGTATAACAAATATTTTCAAATAATATATTTTTAGCTAGATTAAATGCCTTTTATCAACATTTTCAATTAAACTTTTTTGAAAATGGAACAAATGAACTAATTACTTGTTTATGGTTTTGATTGTCACGAAGAGATGGAAACACTTTACATTTACATGAAAGTAAATTTCGTGTAGTTCTTTGTGGAAGATTTATTATTAAAACATTGTTTTGAAGTTTAGTAGAAAACTTGGGTTTAAGTTATTTCTAACCTTAACATTAAAACAATTTTTTTTCTTTTTCAAAAAGCATTTCAAAACAAACCAGTTTATTTTTGCAGGACCCTCCTGTTGATGTCAAGCCAACTGTTCTTGAAGGGGAATTCTCTGTCATTGAAAATGAACAAGTAAAACTCTTTCAAATATTGCAGATTCATTCTTAGATTTGCAATTGTAGTTCTATTTGCATAAAACTTTTATGGTGTGTTCAGGGTATTTCTGAAGAACCTTCCAAGACTATTGGTGCTGAAGGTTTGATTGATCATGCATTAAACCCTGGTGATGAGGTAGTTGTAGTAAATTTGTTTTTCTTTTTCTTTATTTTTTTAATTCAATTTGACGGTTCAGACATCTTTTCTCTGGCATTGACAAATGGGTATTTGTTCAGGAATTGTCTGAATCTGCAGAACACCTAACAAAAACACTGCCATTGGTAATTGATCATTCTTCGGAAAATGATGATGAGCAGGTATTCCTATTATGTAGCTTGTTTTATAATGTTTATCTAAATGAGTCGTATTCACAGTTCGCACAACTATACTGGTGCTCCATCCGAGTTCAAGTAGCCCCACTTGAACTTTGCCAATGAAACTTGAAATGGAGCTTCCAGTAAACGCAAGATTTTTGTTGTTAAACTAACATAGTTTTCTATAAGATGCATTTGAGTTTCTTCTTACAAGAGGCTTATTTGACCTACAGGAACCTGTAGTCGAGCTTTCTAATCCTTCAGATGCAGGAATGTCTAATCCTTCAGATACAGATATTGACATTCCTGGAAACTTTGATTAGAAGGTACTAAGTAATTCATTATGTGGGTGTTTTAGACAACAGTCATTTGTTGGATATTCTTCATGTAGATATGGGATGCAGCTCTAGAAGCAATGATATTAAACAATTGGGAAAGTAGGTTATGACTGTATGTAACAGCGAAATGAAGTGGTAATCCTATCAAGGGTGGAGAAGCTCTGATCTTCAAGCCCGACATTACTCTGCAATATTGATGCTGGATGAAGTGTCAAATATTGTCTGTGTATATATTATTTGATAATCTTCCTTGAGTGTTTGGGATCATGTTAATAAAATGATGTATAATTGCTTGACTTTGATAATCTCATTGTGATCAGAGCCTTGCTACCTGAAATTTAGAGATAAAACTTTGGTGATGTGCTATGCCATCCAAAGGATGAACCCCTAGTTTGAATACCAGTTTGGTGGTGTGCTGAAGTTTAGGCTTGTGCTGCTGGACTCTTAGTGGGAGCATTTGGATACTTCTTACAAATAGACTTGTTTCAGACACATGTAAATGTACATGTTCATATAAATAAACACTAGTTTTTTTTTTTTTTTCCTTTCTTCTTTTTCCTTATCTATTTTATTCCATACAAAGCAATCTTTGCCATTCCGTTGCCCCGAAAAGATTTGTGTTCTCACTGTCACATGCTGCTACTATTATAGAGAAATACCTAGTTGGTCACAACCCCACCTAAAAATTATTTGGGCAATCACAAACTCAAAAGTACACATCGTTTAATTATTTTTAAAATGCACATTATTTAATTCTTTTTTATTTTTTATTTTTTTGAGCATAATAGGTCTCCTATTTTGAGTGAGTGTTATTCACCGTCATCATTTAATTCTTTTTTATTTTTGAGCTTAATAGGTCTCATACTCCGAGCGAGTGTTATTCACTATCAGCCTGTAAGATTCCAAGGTTGTTGCGATGCACCACCAATAGCTAACTCTTCTCTCTCTCTCTCTCTCTCTCTATATATATATATATATATATATATATATATATATTGTTTTACGTAACAAGTAGAAAAAAATTGAATTTTATATATTTGTTCTTCAAATCAAGATTGTGAGCTTTTAAAAAAGTTGTTCTTCAAATCATTAAATCAGCATTGAGAGATGAATAATCTAATGTATCTATTACATATAATTGGATAGTCATGAAACCCTAATCTTCTTTTTTTGCCATGCCATGCTAATTTTGTTCTTCATTTTTTACCATCTCATCTCAATTTTGCCCTCCCACTCTCATGAGAGTTTGGAGTATAGATGTGTTGTACTATACTTAAGGAAGTTTATTACATTGATCGTGTGAAAAATGACGACCAAACACTTAATTTAGACTTTGAAAGTGACACGTGGCGACAATCAGAGCTCTGAAGAGTTTACTACTCTAAATGACCTTAAGGTCAATGATGACATTATCATAATGTGGATATGAAGTATTCATGTATTCGTGTTATTGTAAAGTTTCAGGTATTGATTGTATCATTGTTATATTTGTATCCTACGTTTCGTAAGCGGTCATGATTCCTTTTTTTTATTGTTAAAGTGTTCAACAATAAAAGTGTTATTTTTTTGGTAAACAAAGAAAAAAGGAAAAAAAAAGACAAAAAGGAAACAAAGAAAAAATATTGGAAAGAACTAACGCCTTGCTACTAGCTCTTGGCTAGCATCAGCCTGCAAAAGAAGGATGATTCCAAGAGGTGGTTCGATAAACTCTAGCCAAACATGCCTACCAGAAGCTTCGTGCTTTGCAAAAGAACCCGCAACCACATTTCCTTTTCTAAGCGTATGCACTAGTTGGATGTTCCAATTCTTGGCTAATAACTCCTTGATATTCTGGATAATAGTCACATAATGATGCCAATTATTTGTCTCTCCTTGCACCAAATGAAGAGCCAATGTTGACTCCATGTAACAAACCAGCGTTCTAAGACCTTTATCCCAAGCCATCCTCGACCCATGATGTAAAGCTAGAAGCTCAACATGAAGAACATTCGAAAAGCCAACACTACCAGAAAAACCTCCAATCCAGGAGCAGTCAGAGTTTCTAAACACTCCCCCAAAGCCGGACACACCAACATTCCCTAAATTGCTACCGTTCACATTCAACATTGGAGCACTCCCCTCAGTTGGGTGCGAAGAGATCCAACGCTCAATGGGAGCCTGAGTAGCATTTAAAAGAAAGGAAGTCTGGAGCAGATGGGCATAATTAAGAATTTGCAGCTTAACTTGTTGAATTTAGACCGATTCTTGGGCTACGCAAACACGATTTCTAGCCGTCCAAAGGCACCACAACGCTGAAAGGAACAGGTGGGAGAGCTGTCCATCTAGGCCTCTAATGATCCACGAGCCAAGGTTGTGCTCCAAGAAGAAGTTTAAGTTGTTGAAGCCGATGGCTAACCAAAGCTTCCTGAGGAATGCCCAATCCCGCAAGCAGTGGAAAACAACTTTGCTGGTTGAGTTGCATCTAGTGCAGACATCAGTCGTAGGGGTGGCAATTGGATCCATCAAATCCATATCCATCCGATCCATCCACTATAAAATCCATCCGATCCATTCGTCAAACAATTTTTTTTTAATGGATTGGATTTAATCCATCCATTAAAAAATATGGATGTATCCAATCCATCCAATTTATTTTAAATATCCAATGGATCATTTTTTATTGTTTATTTTTTATCCAATGGATCATTTTTATTAAAAAAAATAACAAATTAAAACAAAATAAACAATTAAAAAAGTTGCTGAATGGCAAATGAGTGACAATTCACAATCGTATTCCTCTCCCACAAATCAAAAACTACGTAGCTTCCCCAATTTGAACCCAAATTTCTTCCCCAAATTTCTTCCCCAAATTGAACCCTAATTTCTTCCCCAAATTCCTCTTCGAATCTGAAATTCGGCACCGATTCCTATCAACATTAATCTGAAATTTCGGAACTGGTACCTTTCTTCAATCTCTTCTTCATTTCATTTTTCAATCTTTTATTTCTTCTTTCTTCTTCAAGCTTTCACCGACGCCACCGATATTCACTATTGCGGTTTTTTTCTTTTCTTTCTCATCATTTTTTATTTTTTGAATTCTTCTATTGAATATTCCATTCCATGTGCAGTTTCATGTTTTTGAATTCTTCAAATTTCGTACCAATTGGGTTTCTTTGCTATCGATTTTTATTTTATATTAATTTTTTTGGTTTCGTCAGCTAAATTATTCAATGTTTATTTGTTTTAATTTGTAAGCTTGTTTATATGTTTATTATTTATTGTTTTCTTGCTGTTTAGAATTGGTTTTACTATGGGCCTGTTTGGATAAATAACTTACAGTATAAGCTCTTATCATATAAGAGCTTATGTAATATGTATAATCTATTTTTATATTAAAAGATAAAATAAATTCAAACTGTTTTCGTATAAGCTGTTTTCATAAGCTATCACGGAGAGCGCTTATGGAAATAAGCTGAAAACAGCTTATAAAAGAATGTCATAAGCTGTTTTCAAATGTTTTCACAAGCAGGCTCATGTTGTTAATTTTTATGTATGTTGTGTAAGTACATTGAAAGCATCAGCTGCATATGTGTATTGTATCATGCTGTTTGTTTCCTGTGATGTTTTGAAAGAGCTGTGTTAATTTGACACAATGGTAAACTAAATTCGACAACAATTTGGTTGGTTAATTGTACAGTTCAAAATCATGGTTAATTATGTTCTTGTGATGATTAATGAGTTTACACTTTGTTATATTCATTGATCATGTACTGAAACTAATTAACCTTGTATTTAAATGGTGTCAACCACCCCGACTCGGAGACATACACCCCTTATGTAAAATTACCTTCCTAGGAATAGCATCATGGAAAGTTGTCCAAAGGAAGAAATTTAATTTCTCCAAAGCTGGAATGTTTGTATGATGATAATAATTTTTAATCAAATGATTGAAAATTTAAGAGAGGATGATGGTCTAAATTTGTTGGATACCGCTGCTTTCTAGGTAAAATTAATTCAAAATTTAAATTTGTTTTAAAATAATTAAATATAAAAAATAACATGTCATTGGATACTATCCACCCAAACATGATGATATTTAGTGTCATTAGTTTAAAATCAAGTCTTTAAAAAAATAAGTTTTTTTCTCATGAAATTTGTGTTTCAATTCACAATCCTAGTAACTCAAAATCCCTTATCTTTTTTTTTTTTTGGTGTAAACTCAAAATCCCTTATCATATCATATAGATTTATATATTTTGACAAAAAAATAAAAAACGCGGCATTTTCTTCCCTTGTAAGACGAAAAAAAAAACTTTTCTCCAACCTCCGCTGAAATCCAAAACATACACGTGAATTTCAGTGTTTAGCTCCTTACCCAGGCGAGGTGATTAATTTCTCAGATGAATTTTCCTTTTTCAGCTTTCCCCAATCAATTTACAAATTCACTTCTTAGGTTTTTCTATTACATTTTATGGATCACGATTTTGCTCATTCCATAACTCACAGTAAAATTGCTCAATTACTTTAATTGCAGATAATAAATATCTGATCCCGCTTGTGAGATAATGATTCCGCCGACAACAACTAAGAGTGAAAATGAAGACAAATTCAGCGACTTACCTGATTGCGTTATCCTTCACATACTCTCTTTTTTGAACGCTAAATTCGCAGTTCAAATTTGTATTTTATCCTCAAGATACAAGGATCTCTGGAAACGTCTTCCTGTTCTTATATTTCATTCTGATGACTTTAGAATTCGAACTTACAACATATTCATCAAATTCGTGTCTAAAATTTTATCTCTTCGCAATTCCTCTATATCACTGCATGCTCTTGATTTTAAGCCTAAAAACGGTTGCTTAAAGCCTCACATACTCAACAGAATTGTGACTTATGCTCTTTCACACAATGTCCAACGGTTAGGACTTGAGGTCAATCGTGACATTGGGAACATTCCGCTTAGCGTGTTTTCATGTCACACTTTAACACATCTTAAGCTTTCTATTTACCTTGGTAACGGTTGTGAAACACAGTTTCCAAAATCTATCAATTTGCCGGCATTAACCAGCTTGCAACTAGAGAATTTTGTATTTTGTGTTGGCGATAATGACTGTGCCGAGCTATTTTCGATCTTTAACGGGTTGAATAGTTTGCTCATTTCCAATTGTAAAGTGTTGCGTGGAAAAACTCTTTGCGTATCAAGTGTAACACTTGTCAATTTAACTGTATATAATCACTTATACAACTACTACAAAATTGATCTCTATACTCCAAGTCTTTGCACGTTTGTTTTTTCCGGTACTCCTTATCAGCAACTCTCTGTGAGCAATGTTTCTTCTCTTAAACATGTAGAGATTCATGCAGAAATAATTTCATTTTCGGAGAAGGTTTCTTGGTTTCTATTCAATTGGCTGCAAGAGCTTGCTAATATAAAATCGTTGAAAGTCTCTACTAATACTCTTCAGGTATCTTAGCATATTTTGAGGCTATTTTTACTTTCTTCTTATGATGCATTTTTATTTTCTTCTAATTTTTATCGAAAATTAATTGACTAGCATTAGACTAATCCATTTGCACCCTTCATTGCCTAGGTTCTTTCCTTATCTCCTAGTCTGTTGAAGTATAATCTCCCTTCCTTGGGTAACTTGAAGTTATTGAAAGTGGTAATGGAACCACTTCTGTATGAAATTCGCATGGCACTGTGCGAAGTCAAGTTACAGAAAGTCAAGTCAAAGAAAAAAGCTGCTAAGTTACGAAAAGCTTTTGTAGAAGGATTGGAACCTTCTTCACTCATACCTAATGGAATATTGGACTTCTTGCTTCGAAATTCGCCGTCAGCAGAAGTTGATTTCGTAGATTGCTCAACGCAAACTCTTAGAGCAAGAGATTTATAATTGGTTTGTTTTTCATTTCCTTCTCTGTTTCAGCTTCCGAGAACTTTGGTCATAACTTATTATTATTGGATAAATTGCAAGTCTCTTTTGGTAAACAAATAAATTATACATATATACCAACATACATTGTAAGTTTGCATCTTAAATCACATAAAGGACCATTTTGAATTAGTATCTAGCTTCCAGGAACTTTACAACTAAGATAAGTATTAGTTTTTCTTACGAACAAAGAAGTCCTTATATATTTATAGATATTCGTGGAGAAGTTAAAGGAGGGAACTTTTGAAATATTTAAGGTGCATAAATTCATTTTGATTCATGCGTAAAGTTTTTTACAAATTTCACAGTCAGTATATGAGTATCCCAATTTTATCTTTTTCAATAAGTGTTTGTTGAAACAATTACACAAATTAACCTATATTTTCCATTCTATTCTTATTGCTGATCATACGATTTGCTTTTAATGTTATCTATACAACTCTGGTATTCACAACAACACCATTGTAATGGTGCTCCATTTGAGTTCAAGTTGCCCCACTTAAACTTTATTTATGAACTTTAAATGAAGCTTCTGGTATATCTATAAATGCAAATACAAGAGTCTGCAGGCGATATTATTCTCTATAAGATTGATTTGACATCTTGCTTCTAACATAAGCAACATTTGACCCACAGGAGCCTGGTTGAACCTTACAATAATCCTTCAGATGCAAGTATGGACATAACTTTTAATAGAAGATATTTAGTGATTCATTATATGTCTGGGTTATAGACAATGGTCCCTTTGTAGGATACTATTCGTGTATTAGTGGGATGCAGCTTTAGAAGCTCTGACGTTCAAGCCTAATTAATCAGTATTAGAAACCAAGGATAGTGTATTGTAAATCTGTTTTCATTGATTGAAGTTAGTTACAAATGAATGAACCACTTGCATTTATAGGTGCTCAGTGGTAACCTGTTACTACAGGTAGCTATCTTAGAGGTAACATGCAGGTGCCGATTACCATACAACTGTCAATAGCTTCTCACAACAGGTTGTTATGGATATTCTATTACAATGATACTGAAGCCTAAGCTAGTTGCTGATAGTACTCTGATATACCCCCCCCCCCCCCCCCCCCCCCACCACCACAAGCTCAAGGGGTTGTGCTAACTTGATTGGTGCAATCACATTGAGCTTGAGTTTCAGTGCAAGAAACTTAGAGGAGGGCAAAGGCTTGGTGAGGATGTCTACCCATTGGTCAGTTCCAGGAATATGAACTACAATTAACTGCTTTGCTAGAACTTTCTCCCTGACAAAGAAGAGATCTATCTCCATGTGTCTGTCATTTGGATCAGAGGCCCAATCCGCATCACAAAAGGCTTTAAGAGAAGGAGCTGGTGTGAGCTTTGAGGGATAGAGATGCGGTCCATGATCCAAGGTGCCTTTTAGATACCTGAGGATGCGCTTGACAGCAATCCAATGAGAGTCCAGTGGGTGTGACATAAATTGGCATACTTTATTTACCGAGTAAGAGATTTCAGGTCTAGTGATGGTGGCGTACTGAAGGGCACCCACAACAGAGCGATACATGAAGGGATCTTGCAAACCATGAAAACCTGTTTTGCTCAGTTTACAGAAGGACTGCATGGGAGTAGAGACAGGACTAGACTCGAGCATTTGTTCTAGTCGGCTAATCTCTGATGTACTTGGCTTGAGTAAGTAGTAGTGAGCCATCATCTAAGTGTTTGACCTCAATGCCTAAGAAATAATCCAAATCACCCAAATGTTTGGGAGAAAATGTTGTGTTGAGCTTGTTAATAAAAGTATGCAGTAAAGTATAAGAATTGCCACTGATAATAATATCATCCACGAAACTAGAAGGTAGACTAGCTGAGCATGAGAGGAAAATGTAAACAGAGAGGGATCACATTTACTGACCTTGAAACCAAGATGAATAAGAGTGGCTTGAAGGCGCTCAAACCATTGCCTGGGAGCCTGTTTGAGACCATAAAATGCCTTATTAAGTTTGCAAACAACTTGAGAGTCTCCATTATCAAACCCCCGATGGTTGTTGCATGTAAACCTCCTCATGGAGTAAGCCATTTAGAAAAGCATTGTTCACATCAAGCTGCTGGATAAACCACTGGTGAGTAATGGCAAGGGTGAGTATGATCCTGATGGTGACTGGCTTGACCACAGGAGAAAATGTTTCAGTAAAATCAAAGCCTTGCTTTTGGTGAAAACCCTTAGCCACTAAACGTGCTTTATATTTGCTAACACTTCCATCGTGATTTTCTTTAATTCGGAAAACCCACTTATAGCCAATAGGTTGCCTATCAGGAGGCAAGGGAACTAATGTCTAGGTATGATTAAGCTGCAAAGCATCAAACTCAGTCTGCATGGCAGCTTTCCATTTAGGATCAAGCAGTGCCTGTTTAGGATTTTTGGGCTCAACATGGGACAAAAGTAACTTGTATTCAAGTCTAGGTTGGGTAAATCCACACTTGGCTCTAGTCTTCATAGGGTGATCATTGTGAGGGATGTGAGCAACCATGTTTAGCCTTTGGTGGAATAGAGAGGACATGAGTATCACCAGTAGAGGGAGATGGTGCAATAGAGGAAGTAGAACTAGTAGCACAAGGGGTAACAAGTTCAAATGGTTGTGACAAAGTAGTGGTGGAAGGAATAGAGCTGGAAGACTCAGATGACATAGGAGAGTCAGGGGACGGAGATGTGGAGGGAGAATTTGAGATGCCAGAGATGGGAGGAACATGGCATTCAGGGATGCATAGAGGGGACAAAGTGACACCAGAGGAATCGGATGAAACGTTTGTCTTAGACGGAGAGAATAACTCAGAGTAGGGAAAACGAGACTCATTGAAAATGACATCTTTGGAGATATACATTCTGCCAGTAGGAGAGAGACACTTGTATCCTTTGTGAGAAGGGGAGTAACCCAAAAATAAGCACTCATGAGACCTATAATCCAGTTTATGAGCATTGTATGGACGTAATAAAGGAAAGCATGCACAACCAAACACCTTAAGGAACTTATAATCAGGGAGAGGGTTGAACAAAAGTGTGTAAGGGACTTTGAAATTCAAAGGTGCTGAAGGAAGCCTATTGATAAGGTAAACAACTGTGAGAAAAGCATAATCCCAATAGGACAAAGGCAGAGATGCATGACTAAGCAGAGTGAGGCCTAATTCTACAATATGCCTGTGTTTGCGCTCAACGACACCATTTTGATGGTGGGTATGGGGACATATAAGCCTGTGATGGACTCCTAACTCAGTTAAAAATTTGGTGAAAGGTCTGAACTCACCACCCCAATCAGTTTGAATAGCTATAAAAGGGTGACCAAACTGTAGTTCTGCCATGGACTTAAACTGTTTGAAAATAATAAAGACATCTGACTTAGAATTTAACAGATAAATCCATGTAAATCGAGAAAATGCATCTACAAAGGTGATATAGTAATTGTAACCTAAAGTTGAAGGATTGGGAGAAGGACCCCATAAATAACTAAAAACAAGTTCAAGTGGGTGTGTGTAAGTGGTGAGAGAAGAGGAAGCATGTAATCTATGAGCTTTCCCCATACAGCAAGCAGCACAAAAGCTTGAAACATCTTTATTACTCAAGGAAATTTTACAATGGTGTAATACACTTTTTAATGAGTTAAAATTGGGGTGACCAAGGCGTAAATGCCAAAGGTATTGATTATCAGAAATACAAGACGCAGTATTGACAGAAAACAAAGTATGAACAGAAGGAGCATTAGACTGAGAAGCTAAAGGCTTAACATCACCCAAAGAAATGGCTGGAAACTCATAAAGGCCGTCATTCCCAACACGTCCCTGAAGCAATGTCTCATCAGTTTCCTGAGATTTGACAAGGCATTCATTAGCATTGAAAAGAAAATAGACATTATTATCACGAGAAAATTGACTAACGCTGATGAGATTTTTGGTGATGGAGGGAACATGAAGTAAATTATGAAGAGTTAGGGACAAGTGAGGTTGTGTAGGTGAAGGGAACGTGCTAGAACCAGAGGAATTTATGTGCAAACCTTGGCCATTCCCTATGTATATCTGATCATGCCCCTCAAAAGGTGTGATTTGTTGTAAGTTGCGTGCATCGCCAGTCACATGAAATGAAGCACCTGAATCTGGAAACCAAGAGGTAGAGGGAGCAGTATTAGCATTGGTAAGAAAAACACTTGGTTGAGAAACAATGTATGGAGGAGGGGGCATCTGATTCTGAGGTCTCATCCATGTATTAGTAGATTGATGAGGATTGAAGCCAGGTGTTGTAAAGGAGTTCGGACCACCAAAATTGAGAGACGAACCAGAGTTGGCACCATAAGAACCAAAAGTCGCTCGAGCTTGATATTGATGATTGAATCTGTGCCAATACGTGAGTGCAGAGTGGCCAAACCTAGAGCAAACCTGACATTGAATGTTTGAATTGCGACCTCCACGGCCTCTACCACCACGACTACCACGTGAATTACGACCTCCTCTAAAAGAATTGCAATCAGGTTCAATAGAATGCGTCGGAGGAGATTCGGTGGATGGTGGATGTGATTCATCAGTAGCAGAAAGTGTAGGGTGTAGGTGATGCGTGAGTGAGATTCAGAGACGCAGAATCAACAATAGTTTGTTTCTTGAACTTTTCAAGACGCAACTCATGAGTAAGAAGTAATACCTCAACTTCATCAAGATCCATAACATCAAATTTGCTTTCAATAACAGAAATAACTGGAGCAAATTCAGAAGGTAATCCTTCAAGAATAACATCGATGTGGTGACTGATAGGAACATGATCACCAATAGAAGCAAGAGAATCAACAATTTTACGAATTCGTAGTAGATAATCCTTGACAGAAGAGGAGGAAAGAACCTGAGAGTGAAGATCCACACGAAGATTACGCGCTTTTGCACGCGTTTGTTTCTGGAAGTAAGTGAAAAGGCGATCCCAGAGTTCGTACGCATGAGAAGAGCCTAGAACACGCGAGAGGATTTCGCCGGAGAGAGTCGATTGGAGCCATGAAAGACGCATCTGATCACGAGATTTCCACGACGTGAACGCATGATTAACGACACCGGTGCGGCGATCTTCATCGCTGACGAACTGCGGTGGAATGCGCGTGCAAACAACAAAATCTGTAAGGTTATGAGCATTGATATACGGCTCAATCTGTTGCCGCTATAGGCGAAAGTTGCCCTCGTTGAGTTTTTCCGATATCTTCAAAGAGAATTGGAGAGAAGAGCGTGAATCACTGAACGAATTCATAGGAAGAGGTGGAGGAACCACCGAGTTACAAGCGACCCCGGAGGTATGCGACGGTGGCGGTTGCGGTGGCTGAGAATCTGAATCCGCCATGGATAGAACCAAGCTTAATCTGATACCATATTAGAAACCAAGGAGAGTGTATTGTAAATCTGTTTTCATTGATTGAAGTTAGTTACAAATGAATGAACCACTTGCATTTATAGGTGCTCAGTGGTAACCTGTTACTACAGGTAGCTATCTTAAGAGGTAACAGGCAGGTGCCGGTTACCATACAACTGTCAACAGCTTCTCACAACAGGTTGTTATGGATGTTCTATTACAATGATATTGAAGCCTAAGCTAGTTATTGATAGTACTCTGATAATCAGTATGTAATATTGGTGCTGGAGATTGAATTGAAGTGCCAAATTTTGTTTATGTATGTATGTATTTTTTATGTTATTTGTTAAGTTTTTGGTCTCGTTTTAATGAAATGTCGTCTGATTGTCTGACTTTGTTAAATTCATTTAGATCAAAGCCTCGCTGCATGAATTTTGGAGGTTAAAGGAGGAACCTCTTGTTTAAATATCTGTTATTTGAGTTAACTTGGGTATGGTGAGCCAGTTCCCCATTTGATGACATTTTAGGCTTGTGCTAACTGGTTCTGACTTGATCCCTTGCTTCCATCATTTTTTCTTCTTTTTACTTTCTCCGCCTATGTTACTATTTTCTTCTATGTACTTATATTGTCATTAGTCATTACTAATCAGGATGGTCTGGTGTACTTTATCATAGAAAATTAATAGAAAGATGACTATTGTATATAGTCTAAATGCACTGCTTATCTTCACTCGGTCTTGGTCTTGGACCTTCTCTGAATATAAATTATACTGTTACAACTTTACCTTATTTCATGATTTCTGCTCAAGTGATGATGAGAATAGACTGTTATGTTTTACTCATGATATCTGATTGCTGTTGTTTTTAAACAAACCTTTGTTTCGAATTATTCAAAGTCTCCTGTACATTGGATGTTTAATATGACACATTGTGTGAAATAATAGAATAATTATTTGGATAAGCTGATTATTGGCTTGGAAGCATAGATGATAGGTGTAATCATTACCTGCTTAATAATACAACATGTTGGGAAGGTAGTTATAACTGTCTTGAAGAGACTAGAAGGCATGAAGGTAGTATAAAATAGACATGTGGAACTAATACACCAACCCAAAGCATCCACAATGTGTTGTGTACTCTCTCCATCTTAATTATATATAATTTCGATAATTTAATGTTGTATAAAAAAGAGAAATTATGAATTACTTTACAAAATATCATTCATTAATGATATGAGAAGTTCGGTCCTCGGTTCATCCGTGGTGACCAAAATATTTAAAATCATTTTTGTCTATCTACCCAATTTTTTTTGTTAGAAAACTCAATCACTTCTATTGCAAAAAAATAATTCCGTTTTGTTTTTGTTCTATTGATTAGGTACTTATAATAATGTCAAATTCATCTTGTGAGACAATGATCCCGCCAAAGGACAACGACGAAGGGAGTAAAACTTAACAGTACTGACAATGAAGACAAACTTAGAGACTTATCTGACTGCGTTATCCTTCACATACTCTCTTTTTTAAACTGCCAAACACGCTGTTCAAGCTTGCGTCTTATCTCCGAGATATAAGGATCTTTGGAAACATATTCCTTCTCTTATACTGCATTCTTCAAAGTTATACTTTCCATCTTTCAACATATTCGTTCAATTTGTGTCAATGTTTTATCTTTTCGCGATTCCTCAGTCCCACTGCACACTCTCGAATTGTGAATTATGCTCTTTCACACAATGTCCAACGGTTAGGACTTTGTTTCAATGGCGAAACTGCACAATCTCTACCTAGCATGTTTTCGTCTCAGACTTTGACATATCTTAAGCTTTCGATTGACTCTGGTAGAGGGTATGCACACAGTTTCAAACATAACAATTTAATTTTCATCCAAAATTGTTTCCATCAACGTAAACTAAATTAAAATTATGGACCAAAAAGCAACCCTCTTTAGTAAGAAATACAAAATATTAAGATTTTATTATTCTCTAAAAGTTCTCATTGAGTTTCCTTGATTTAATATATATATATATATATATAAACATATATGTAAAAGTGCAAGTATAATTAAATTAAATAACATAAATACATTTTTAAAATCAAAAGCATAGAAGAAATTTAGCAAGATAAAAAATATGTCTTAATTAAAAAAAAATAGAGAAAAAACATGTCATTCTATAAAAATTTTAATTGAATTTCTTAGTATTAGATTAAGTGACAAAAGTTTAATTAGTGTTTCTCTTATGTTGTGGTTTGATTATGTTGGTAAAATAAAAACCGCAAATCGAACTGAACCGTGTGGTTGAATAAAAAAATAGTCTGAATACATCCAAATCAAATACGATTTTTGCGGTTTAAATTAATTTGGTTTCCAATTTTTTTAACGGGATGATTCGGTTTTGAACACCCTTGATCCTAACCCATATAATGGAGACAGAAATGAAGAGGATCTTTTTCCACTAATAGATGCCATCATTGGGAAATGAATCATCTTCCTTGTCACTGATATCTCTTTGTCCGAAGGAAAAATAAAAAGGTCCCTTCCATTACTAAAGCACGTAAAATATTCTTGTCTGGTCCACCCAAAATCTATTTAATTAGTTGTATAGTTTTGTCATTTGCAATTGTATTGTGAGGGATGCAAAAACCCTTTGCATATCAAGTGGAACATTTGTCAATTTAATTATGTATAACCACAGATACAACTATTACAAAATTGATCTATGTTCTGTACTCCAAGTTTGTGTAACTTTGTTTTTAACGGCACTCCTTATCAGAAACTATCTGGGAGCAATGATTCTTCTCTGAAACATGTAGATATTTATGTAGAAGTATTTCCGGATTATAGGGACCCTGTGTTTCTAATAAGCTGGCTGCTAGAGTTTGCAAATATAAAATCATTGAAGGTCTCTTCACATACTCTTCAGGTGCCTTAGCATGTTTTGAAGCTATTTTTTACTTTCTTCTTAGATATTTTGTTATTTAAAAAATGGGGAAAAAGGAATTTTTTTTTATTTCTAAATTTTATTTTAATGTAAATTACCTTCCGTGCATAACTTGAAGTAAAATTGAAGAAATTTCATATCAATTTCGCTTGGCACGAAGGGATGCCAATTTGAACTAACTTCTAGCCCATAAGAATTAGCTGGCAACATGTATAAAAAAGCTCGTGTGGATTTGAATCATCTATTGGACCATTTTGAATTAGTATCTAGCTTATAGGAACACTGCTATTGAGTTAAGTATTATCTTATCAATTAACTACTACTAGAAAAGTTGTTCTAAACTTATTGATATTCACGTAAAAGTTAAAGGAGAGGAGTTATGAAATTTGTTTTTAAAAATTTCAACTTCCAATTTCGCTGTAGGCTTAAAAGTTTGTGAATGTGTTATTTGATGTTCTTCCTTGAGCGTCTGAGCTCATGTTAATGAAATGTTGTGTGATCGCCTGGCTCTGATAATTTCATTGAGATCAAATCCTTGCTATTTATAGATGTCGAGGTATATTTTAGATTAGTTTACTTGAGTATTCTAGAAAGATCTACAAGTGTGTATTATAACTTAACAAGAGTGATTCTATATCTTTCTAATATTCTAGAATTACGCATCATATTTCATATGTATTCATCCCGAACCCGTCACCTTGGATCAAATAACTTTTATTTTACCTCTCTTTAAATTACAAACACTCAAACAAACTTTAAATACATTCTTATGTTTATTTTTAGGTTTAAGTTGAGTCTTTTTTTTAAGAAGGCAAAATGAATTATAAACTACCAAACCGCACTCTCCCCAGCACAAGGCGTAGCTGAAGTTACAATAACAACAAAATTACATAAAGCAAAGGATCTAAAATTAAAACTTGGTGGAAATTACTATTTGTTTTCGGAAAGAAGGATTTGGCTCAGGATTGCCCATTTTTAATTCCAAGGTTTCTCTGAATTTGAAAGTTTTCACTTGGTAAGTTTCCATACCAAGGCTCAATTCAATTAAGTCCGTAGTGTCTACCAATTATTCGTCATATCCCCTGTTTTTTTCTTTGAGATTGATATCATATCTCATTAGAATGTTTTTTCATTTGTATTATGAGAATTATATGATGGAACTATTGAATTTATTAGAAACCTACTCCCGTTTTTGGAAATTTTTCCTTCTATTTGTTTGTTGGTTTTTGTTTGATTGATTTTCTTTCATCTATATCAGATGTCCATATTTAGTTGAATCAGAAATGATTATATTGTCTGTGTATTCGCAATTTAATATATAGAGATATATACTACATTTATCTATATTTTATATGCCCCTCCTTCTTTGATTTTTTGAGAGTATTTAGAATACTCTAACGTTCGATTCTCTTTCTCGGTTAAACATTACTTTCGGGTAGCAGACTTGGTATTCTTGTTTGAGATAGCAGTTTTTATATGCTACCGTACTGCTTCCCTTGGTGTTAGGTGGTATGGACTTGCTCTTCCATTCTTGTAACCTTTTGGTACTACAAATGTTTAAAGAAGCAATGCACACACAAACATTTTTAGAGTATCCCTGGATCATCCACTTAAGTCGAAACTAGACACAATCATGCACAATTTATTTCTTTACCCAAGAGACTTGTAATCTATCCACTAATCATTAGTTATAACCAAAGAGACCTTCAGAAACAGAAACAAAAATAAAACAAGGGTCATAGCCTGAGATTGGCGGTTCACAGCCTGAGATAGCATTAGCTGCCAACTTGTAAGAAAAAGCTTGTGTGCATCTTGAATCACATAAGGACCATTTTGAATTAGTATCTAGCTTATAGGAACTTCTAGGCTGAGATAAGTATTCGTTTTTCCAACTAATACATAAATTCCTTATAAATTTATTGATATCCAGGGAGAAGTCAAAGGAGTGAACTTAATAAAATTGTTATGATGCATAATTCATTTTATTTTGTACGTGTAAAGTTATTTAAAGAATTAATCTGCAGTCATTTATTAGGCTATTTCAAAAAAATTCTTTCTCGATACGTGCTTGTTGAAACACTTACACAAACTTAACAATATTCTATTCTTCATCACGGATTATTCGATTTGCTAATGTTATCAATTCGACTCTGGTGTTCACAACTTGGTCCATTGTACCGGTGCTCAATCTGAGTTGAAGTTTCCTGCCCCCACTTAAACTTTACTCATGAAACTTAAAAAGAAACTTCTGATACATTTCACCTTGTTTAGTGGTGTGCATGTTCCCAAATTTCTTGAAGTTTTGGTTGTGCTGCTGGCCTATTGAATTCATGTTCTACTTAGGATGTTAAGTCTAAGAATAGCATTTCTTGTTTTTCAAGGATGTTAAACCTTTCTAAACAAGAGTGAATTTCAGACACAGATGTAGACTCAATACTTCTGATAATTCACAACTTCATAGGATGTTAGCCTATTGGAGGGGCGGACCTGCACGAGGCATGGTGTGGCTATAGCCACGCATGGTGTGGCTATAGCCACACCAGAATTTAAAAAAAAAATACTGATGCTAGTATTAATTTCTTCATTAGCGACTGAAACTTTGGTAGCTATATCATAAAAGTCGGTCGCTAAAGTATCAAATATTAAAAAAGGGTCGCCATTTTGGTCGCTATTTGTTTAGCCCCATTGAAAATCTGCTTATGTGTTCGTCCAAGATTGGATTCATGTTCTTCTTAGGATTTTAAGCCTAGGTAGTGTTAGAATCTGTGTTGGGGGTCTGCTGCAATAACTTGACCAAGAAGATGACGAAGATAACATGATGAAGAGTGCATATAAATTTCAAAGTGTGTGTGGGACACACTAACCTTTAGGTTCGATTCGCCCCCACCAGTTATGCCAACCGGATGGAAAAGGGTTATACCGGTGAATCTCCTTCAGGATACGATGGAATCTTTGACGTGACTTGCACATTTACACCAAGAATGTGATGTTCTATCTCTTTTTCTTTCAATTATCTTTCTAGCTTCTAAAGTGTCTCTATTTATAGAAAAAACTTATGTCCTTTGGTGAAGAGAAACAACTATTTAGCAGAGTTTGTTCATGAATGGTTACACCGCTTCAATTGTCAAGCATTACACCTTTTCTCTAAAATGTCTCTATTAACCATTGCAACTTTCTAAATATATTTTGGAAATTCATTATTCCGGAAATATCATGGTTTCAAATAAAGGTTTCTCATGATTTGAACATTTACTTAGTGAGTTAAATTTTCACTCATCCCCAAAAAGAATGGTAGGCAAGCTTTGAACCAACTATTCATTAGAACAAGTGTGCATAACTCACACATGAAATCTCGGTACCATTGATCGAATTGTAGAAATGACGCATTTGTTAAGGCTCCGTGTATCCTTTTCATGAGAATTTAAGAGTCAAGCCCTTGAACTCAATGAAGCGGCCCCACTTCATTCTCATATAGGTAGACTATCAGAAATGCCCCATAAAGTATGCATTTCAGCAAATATATGCATGCCCATTAAAAGGAAAACCTCATCCTACCCCTTTTCTTCTTATGGTCCAAGTACTTTTATCCCTTGGGATGTATCTATTGTCAAGTACTTCAATCACTCTAATAGTGTACTTTCACCATTGAACCCAAGACTTGATGTTACTCAAGTGTGGGTTGAGTTTCCACCATTGGTGATCAATTAGATTTGGGCCTGTACCACATCCCTAATGATGTCTTCAATGTGTTCAACATCATATCCGAAGACATCATCCTTGTCAATCATTTCGTCAAATAATTGCAAGATTTTTTTTTCTTTTATAAATATTGAATATTCAATCATTTACATAGATTTTTGAATTCTCATAACTATGTCTATGTATCAACTTATATACTTTTGATATTATTCACCAACTATCATCAATCCATGACACTTTTGTCAATCGAGTATATTGCAATAATACACAAACTTTTATGTCATTACTCTTTGCTATTAAAATATTTAACATGCATTTCAATTTGAATTTCAACTTTTCTTTTATATCTGGCCAAGATATATCATACATTGAATGCATTAAACATACATAGCAAAATAAAACATATCATAAAAGAATGTCCTAACCAATTTTAACTTCATAAGATGAGTTTAAACATGCAAGTCATATACTCTACATAAAATTAAATATAACACAAATATTTTGATCTTAGTTATCATAACTAATGTATCATAAATTCATTATGTTAAATTCAAGTTTCATGTTTAAATTGTTCTATTGTTAAACCAAATAATCATAATCACAACAGAAAATAAACAGTGAACCAAAATCATTAATATTTTCTATAACTTTTTTCCATGAACATTTACCAACTTACAATAATTCAAAACATGCTCAATTTATTTTAATATCAAGATAAATAAAAAATTAACAACTACTTTCATATTATCATGCAAATACAGCATGAGATTATCAATTCTAAATTTAACAATTTCTTACATAAAACAACGATACCAACAAAGCATCCACCTGATATTTATGATAATTCATACACACTATATTTTTATTAAAATATGATAGCACACATGCATATAAAATGTATTCATTCAAATAAATATTAATTATACTCCCTCCGTTTCAAAATACATGTCCATTTTAGAGAAATTGCAGTAACCAAGGACAATCTAGTTTGACACAAAAGTTCCTATTATACCCTTGTCTTTGATTTTCTCCATTTTACATTTATTTATCCCATCTCATAATTACTCCCAATACCAATACCAAAATTAATTAAACAAGTTCTTGGGAGAGTGCATGAGTAAATCCACTTAAAATTGGGTCAACATTTATTAGTAGAAAATAATTATTGTGGAGAAAATCTAGAATCCAATTAATTGGTAGGCAAGGGTAAAATAGACAAAATGTATCATTAAACTATCAAATGGACATGTATTTTGAAACAAAAAATTTCTCCAAAATGGACATGTATTTTGAAACGGAGGGAGTATTAAATAAGATAACATGCATGCAAATATATTGAATAAACCTTAGAGCATTTATATTAGTTAACGTTCATAATTTAAATCAGTGGTTGCCTTGGTTCAACAATGGTTGCCTTGGTTCTTTGACTAACAATTGTAGTCTTTCCCAAGGAAAACCGCAAAACCAACATACTAAATACAACATTATGATATATGCTTATTGTAATAAATATTTACTAATCAAAATAGATTCTATGTACTTTCTAAACATTGCATCAGTGTAGAGATATTATCTCCGTCCCTATATGTAGGACCCTTTTGCTAAAATTACGGGAATTAAGAAAGTTGATATTTGCATTAAAGTTGTTTATAATCACTATTGTTTTTATAGTTTTATCCTTTAAGAGAGAATTAGTTTATGTTTTCAACATGTTATTTATTGCTGATTGAAGAAAAAGACATATAATAAATAGGGGTATGTAGATAAAGAAATAATTAATGTAGTTGGAAATAACAAATGAGTCTTATAAAAAGAGACACAAAAATTTCTCAAAATGATCTTATAATTATGGAGAGAGGTCCCCCCTCATTTTATGATTCCGGTTTGACCACAAACACGTTGGCTTTTTCATTTAAATTTCTCCCACCATTATTATTAATGGATAAAACCAACAATTAAAACCAACAAGTCAAGTTATCCATTTTGTCAACTAACTTTGATTAAAAGCTTTTAGCCATTTAAAATTTAAACCACACAAATTTATACAGTATTTGCAATACATATACACGTTTGGATTTTCAAGAATAATAGTCTACCATTAACACTTAAGGTGTATTATGTATTCAATATATGTACCATAAACCAAACTTATTCATATAAACAAATTGTGTACCTTTCACCGTTGTTATAAATATATAATAACGCAAGTGTTCGCCTCTTGCATTTAATATAGATGATCTCAGACAAAACTTCATAATTTCCACTAAATTATTTCACTGAGAAACGAATTTCATTATCTTCTTCTCATGTTTTAAGTTTAATTCCCATTCTCTTTATACTTCATTCATTTTGAATAAGTAAATGCACGTAACACACCTGAACCAACTATGAGTCAAAACAAAATATCATCCGTATGCATGCTTATACAATTAATGTTCACATCAACAAATAACAAGTATCGTATTCTCATGACACTATATATAAAATAAGAAGGGACAGTGATACTTATCTCTTTATATGTTAGTAATAAAAGCAAAAGTCATCCTCTTCAAAGTTGCAGCCTTTATGTAATCACAAATAAACCATAAATCGAACCTAAAGATTGTTAGAACCTGTGTTTGGGGTCTGTTGCAATAACTTGACTAAGAAGATGACGAAGATTAACATGATGAAGAGTGCACATAAATTCCAAAGCGTGTGTGAGACACACTAACCTTTAGGTTCGATTCACCCTCACAAATACCAACCGGATGCAAAAGGGTTATACCGGTGAATCTCCTTCAAGATACGATGAAATCCTTGACGTGACTTGCACATTCACACCAAGTGTATCGTCAATGGTAGTTTACAGAATAAAGTTCTGTCAATTTCTCTCGTGCACTAGAGAAAAGAAAGAATGATTTAGCATAATTTTCGGCAGAATTTAGACTCACAAAAATGTGATGTTCTATCTCTTTTTCTTTCAATTATCTTTCTGCTTCTAAAATGTCTCTATTTGTAGAGAAACTTATGTCCTTTGGTGAAGAGAAACAACTATTTAGCAGAGTTTGTTCATGAATGGTTACACCGCTTCAATTGTCAAACATTACACCTTTTCTCTAAAAAGTCTCTATTTAACCATTGCAACTTTCCAAATATATTTTGGAAATTTCTCTCACAGGTAGAACATTTTCGTGTTTGTCAAGAGCCTTGTCAAACTAGAGTGAATATCAGACACTTATGCATACTCATGCAATGCAAAAGATGAATGCTGCGGATGCAATTCTAACAATAAATACTGACAGTAAAACACAGCTTTCTTCTCTATTTTAATTAAGAGATAAAGATAAGGTGACAGAGTAAAGTAAAGAGACACAAAGATCCTAACTAATTTCCCAGTAAGATGCAGCTTTAGAAGCTTTGATGTTCTATTATGCCGGGGTTATAAACAAATGGTCTCGTTTTAGGATATTATATTTGTGTACTAGTAGGATGCTGCTTTAGATGCTTTGATGTTCTGGCCTAACATTAATTAGTATGAAATTTTGAAGATGGTTGAAGTGTCCAATTTTGTTTATGTATGTACATGTGGAATGTAGATCTCACCATTTAGGCCTTGAGATCCTAAAGACAAGGGTTTGAACCCTTGGAGTAAGGCAGGGCGCCCTCCAGGAGGGCGCAGGGCCCACTTGACAATCATAAATAACCCCAGGTGACCTCCCTAAAGGACATCCTCTAGGGGCGCCCTCAGCAGCTTACGAGGGCGCCCTAGTCATGGTTTTGGCCCTTTACGATTTAGGCCCAAAACCATGGCCAGGCCCAAGTCGAGGCTACAAATAGTAACCTTGGGATCATTCCCAAGGCATGACTTAAACAGACTCTGAAAACCCTAGTTTTCCTATATTGTACTCACAGCCAGTACAGTTGGCGCCCATCGTGGGGCTACGGTAAAACTGACCTAGCCACCATCTCTGAAAGAAAGGCAATCGATCCACGGCCTCTGAAAATCACCAGAACGCCGTGAATCCACCGTGTTTCTCAGGAGCAACCCTGATACTACCGAATCCGCCGCGATTCAACCCTAAATCCATCCTTTTCCTGGTAAACCCTGACTTCAATCAAACGTCCGATCCGCGCTTTGTTTAAAAAACCGAACCAAACCCTGAGATTCGCAAACATAATCGCTAAATCTCCAACCGCCGGCCTCAAACCTCACATACCAACCCAAACGACTGTCATCGTCGCCATTGATGACGGACCCAACAGCCTTAGAAGCCTTACAACAACAGATCCGACAACTTCGCAACCATAATGGAGCCTTGCAAGCGACCATGGAAGGAAAGGGAGCCAACAACAGTAAGGCTCACCAAGTAAATGCAATCGACTTAGACTCGAGGGAAGAGTTCCAGAACGAGCGCCTTGAACCTACAGAGGACTTGAAAGAAGTCACAATAGGCCCAGAACCACATCAAAACCACTGAAGTGGGGATTTCTCTAAATCCCGCCGAGGAGCAAAGTCTGATAGATCTTCTGAGGAAAAACTTAGACTTGTTTGCCTAGCAACCATCAGATATGCCAGGCATATACCCTGCCATCGTATGCCATCACCTCGCCTACACCCAGGAGTAAAACCGGTTGCTCAGCGCAAAAGGAAGTTAGGCGAGGAGAGGAGAAAAGCAGTAGATGAAGAAGTCGCTAAACTAAGAGATGCCCATTTCATAAGTGAGATCAAATATCTACATGGCTGGCCAACGTCGTCCTCGTGAAAAAATCTAACGGAAAATGGCGCATGTGTGTCGATTACACCGATTTAAACACCGCCTGCCCAAAGGACCCCTATCCCCTCCCAAATATAGACCACCTGATTGACAACGCCTCAGGATATCAAACCCTAAGTTTTATGGACGCATACTCCGGTTACAACCAAATAAAGATGGATCCCTTCGACGCCCCAAAAACCGCTTTCATGACCAACCACCAAAACTATCACTACAAAGTCATGCCTTTCGGTTTGAAGAATGTCGGCGCTACTTTTCAGAGATTGATGGACACCGCCTTCGCAGAGCAAATCGAAAAAAACTTGGAAGTCTATATCGACTGAAATTCCTGGCAGGTACTGGTTCTGAACTCGTAAAACAGAGTATTAAAATAGCAGTTCAGAAGCAGAAATATAAAGGGCAGAAAGTAAAGAACACAACTTATTTGTTAACCCAGTTCGGTGCAAACATCACCTACGTCTGGAGGATACCAATCCAGGAAGGAAATCCACTAAGTAGTATCAATTCAAAGACTCTAGACACAGCCCCCTGTTTTTCTAGCCTTATCACTTAATCACTACCCGTATAGACTTCTACCTAGGAACTCCTAGATATAAGAACCCACTTACTTCCTATTCAAGCAATCACAGTCCCAGTGATTGTAAACTCTAAACAATTATGAAGACACTCTTCAAAACATAAAAACAGTCACTTGTGCTTAAAAGCTTTAAGTGATTACAACTCAAAAACAAACAATCAACTCTGACAGATGAGTGGTGCACAAAAAACAGAGCAACAGCTCACAGACTCAAAAACACTTAGACTCTTTTACTGACAACTTCTGGTTTTTGATGTACATTCTTCAATAGCAACGCCTTCTATTTATAAACTTCAGCAGCACAGAATTCTTGAACCAAATCTTCAAAGATATGTTTCCAGAATTCTTTTAGAAGCAAATAGAAGCTCACATAATATTCACAAATATATTTTCCAAAGATTTCCTTGAAAATATATTCACAAATAATTGAATCAAATCTTCAAAACATATCTTGCGCAAAAAATACTTCCTTCTATAAATGAAGCTTTGGATAAATCTTCAATTAAATCTTCAAAAGATACTGTGAGAGATTTAATAGAATTCAGACGCAGAAACCAGCTTCTGAAATGCAGCTTCTGAAGGTCAACAAAAGTCAGCGTCTGAACAGTTGCTTCTGAAGGTCAACAAAAGTCAACGTCTGAACAGTGCGTCTGATGACCAGTTCAGCTTCTGATGAACAGTACCAGCTTCTGAAGACCAGTTCCGCTTCTGATGAACAGTACCAGCTTCTGAAATCCAGTTTCCAGCTTCTGAAGACACAAATTAGCTTCTGAAGACGCATTGCTTGCACATTTTGATTTTACCAAACATGTAGCCAACAATCAAATATCCAACATCGACGATTTGGTGGTAAAGACAAAGCAGGATAAAAGCCATTCAAAGGACCTGGAAGAGATATTCGATCAAGTCCGAGCATACAACATGCGCCTCAACCCAGCCAAATGCTCTTTTGGGGTTCACGCCGGAAAGTTCTTGGGCTTTATGCTGACCAGGCGCGGTATCGAAGCAAACCCTGACAAGTGTCAAGCGATAATCAACATGAGAAGCCCCTCTAATATCAAAGAAGTGCAGCAGCTGACAGGAAGGCTCGCGGCGCTTTCCAGGTTCTTATCTTGTGCCGACGACAAAGCCTTTTCATTCTTTGCCTCAATGAAGAAGAAGGAACTCTTTCAATGGACCGAAGAATGCGAGGAGGCTTTCGTAAAGATAAAGACATTTCTCTCCAGCCCGCCCATTTTACATCGTCCAGATACAGGCGCCGTTCTTTTCCTATACCTGTCTATATCAGAGAACGCCATGAGTTCCGTCCTCGTGCAAGATTCTGACGAAGGTGAAAAGCCAGTTTATTTTGTGAGCAAAGTATTCAAGGGAGCAAAACTAAGATACCAGAAAATAAAGTGCCTAGCTTTAGCAGTAGTGGCAACGGCGAGAAAATTGCGCCCATACTTCCAAGGACACAAAGTTGTTGTCAAATCCAATTACCCCATTAAGCAGGTTCTTGGGAAGCCAGACCTCGCAGGAAGAATGGTGTCCTTGGCAGTAGAATTATCTGAATACGACATCCAGTATCTTCCCAGAGGTAGCATAAAGTCGCAGGTTCTGGCCGATTTCCTAGTAGAATTCTCGTCCCCGGTGGAAGAAATCGCCCCTTTCGTATGGCTATTGTCAGTTGATGGATCCTCAAACCTCAAAGGCAGTGGAGCCGACATAGTGCTGGAAGGACCAGGGGGGCTGATCATAGAGCAATCGCTTAGGTTCGAGTTCAAGGCGAGCAACAACCAGGCAGAGTACGAGCCCTCGTGGCGGGCATGAGGTTAACACAGGAGATGGGAGCCGAGAACTTAAGAGCGAAGAGTGACTCCCAGTTGGTGACAAGTCAAATTACCGGGGAGTACCAAGCAAAGGACAGTCAACTTGTTAAGTATTTAGCAAAAGTTAATAGTTTAGCTTCCACCTTCAAGTTTTTCGAGGCAGTCTACGTTCCGAGGGAGCAAAATTCGAGAGCTGATCTCCTGTCTAAGCTTGCCAGCACCAAGCGCCCCGGAAACAATAGAACGGTCATTCAAGAGGTGTTGGTAACCCCTAGCACATAAATAATGGAAGTAAGAGCCGTGGAAAATGAAGAGGAGGGGTGGATGACGCCGCTTGTCAAGTATCTCACAGGATCGTCTAACCCCAAAAACGAGGAGGAAGAGTTACAAATACGAAAGAAAGCCTCGAAGTACTGCATGGTCGCTGACAAATTATACAAGAGAGGCAGGGCAACACCTCTGCTCAGGTGCCTAGGTGAAAACGAGACCAACCTCGTCCTCTTAGAAGTGCACGAAGGAGTATGCAGAAGCCATATAGGCGGGCGATCCCTGGCTGCAAAAATCTTGAGAGCAGGTTACTACTGGCCAATGATGATCCAAGACAGCGCCGAATTCGTAAGAAAGTGTGTCAAGTGCCAGAGGTTCTCTGACAAGAAACACGCCCCTCCTTGCGAGCTCACCTCTGTTTTCTCCCCATGGCCTTTCCATAAGTGGGCAGTGGACATTGTCGGTCCATTCCCATTGGCACCCGGACAACTCAAGTTCCTCATAGTAGGAGTTGATTACTTTACCAAGTGGGTTGAAGTCGAGGCGGTCGCCAAGATTACGGCGGACAGAGTGATACGTTTCTACTGGAAGAAAATAATATGCAGGTTTGGGCTACCCAAAGTTATCGTATCAGACAACAGGACCCAGTTCGCCAGCTCCAAGGTAGTAGAGTTTTGCAACCAGCTCGGAATCCAAACGAAGTTCGTGTCGGTTATCCACCCCCAAGCAAACGGACAAGCCGAATCTGCAAACAAGGTAATCTTGAACGACATCAAAAAAAAGCTCGATGACGCGAAGGGACTTTGGGCCGAACAGTTACATGAAGTACTTTGGTCATATCATACGACGCCACACTCGACAACCAAGGAAACCCCGTTTACTATGGTCTATGGCGCAGATGCTATGCTGCCCGTAGAAATTGACACGCCAACATGGCGTCGCAAAAACTTCTCGGAAGAAGCTAATGAGACAAGCTTGCTATGCGGAATAGATATGATCGATGAGGTACGTGAGGCCGCCCACAACCAAGAGTTTGCCGCGAAACAAAGAGCAGCCCACCAGTACAATTCGAAAGTAATCCCAAGGGACATGAAGGAGGGTGATTTGGTCCTAAGGCAGGTCGTCGCGCCTACTCGAATTGGCAAGCTACTACCCAACTGGGAATGACCATATCGAATCAGAGAAAAGCTAGCACACGGAGCGTACAAGCTAGAGGAGCTGAATGGAGACACAATACCACGAACCTGGAATGCAGTTAATCTGCGCCATTACTACAGTTGAGTATTTCATTATTCTTGCAAGACGAACCACGTAGGACAAAACCGCTGTAATATTTGTATTTTCAAATCTTTGAATTTTTTCGACTAATGAAAAGGAATAGGGGAGCACTCTTTTCCCCCGCGCGAAGGCTGGGGTTTTTAATAAGGCACCCATTTCTGTTTATTTTTATCTGTGCCATGACTCCGATATTGCAGACATCATCAGAACAAGATAGACAGCAACAAATTGCAAAAAGACGACGCCACCTAATTCCTTAACCCTAATGAGGGCTCTAAGACGTTGTGAGCTAAAATGAGATCGCCACCTAATTCCTTAACCCTAATGAGGGCTCTAAGATGTCGTGAGCTAAAATGAGATCGCCACCTAATTCCTTAACCCCAATGAGGGCTCTAAGACGTCGTGAGCTAAAATGAGATCGCCGCTAAATTCCTTAACCCCAAAAAAAAGGGCTCAAAAACGCCGTGAAAATAGACAGGTCCACACAAAAGTGCCTCGACAAAATAATAACATCGAGAATAAAACTGTTTGACAATTTTCGAATGATCATCACCCACGAAGCATTTCCTAAAAACATCTTCGTTAAAAAAGAAAAAGTTCAAGCTAAGAAAAACGAACAGTACAAAGACCAACGCATCGCCACAAGTTCAGAGAGAAGCGTTAGGTTCAAAACAAAACATAAATTACAACAATAAAGATTATGGTTCGTCCACTAGGACGCCATCTCCAACAACCTTGAAAAAATCTAGAGACGAGAGGTCGACGCCCGGATGAAGAAAAGCAACCTGTTCTCTTGCACGATCAAAACCACTCTCAAAGGACAGGGCTAGCTCGCCTTTGGCTTCCGATACCTCAGCCTTCAACGCCATCTCTCTCTCGCCTCCGGAGGCAACCTCACCCCTCAACCGAATGATCACCACATCCTTCCCAGCTTAGTCGGCATCGTGACCAATCTTCAGATCACTAATACGCTCATCATATTCGGACCTCATTGCCTCTTTAGCCTCTTTGATCTCCTTCTCCTTGCTCTCTTGAATTTCTTGCAAATCCTTCTCCAACGACCTCACCTTACCCAATAACGTTTCTCCATTATGCACCAACTCTTCATGTTTGCAATCCACGGCCATCAGGAGCATAATATATCGCAAACAGTTCACACCCACATCCCTTGTCATAAAGGGAATGGAGTTCTGTTTCCCAGCTTCCACATCGTCAGGATTAAAAGCTATCTTTTCCTTCACATAAGCTCCGTAATCGAAATCTTTGCTCCAGAAAGATTGGACCTCCCGGCTAGGACCAGCAAGTTCAACAGCAGGACGAGAGTGCGCCTTCTTGGATCTCCTCTCTATTATCAACTTCTCCTCCCCGGCTGGCGCCTTCTCCCTCCTCTCCTCTCGACCCTTCTGTTGCGCTACTTCAGCGACGACGTCACACTCAGGTTGAGCATCAAGAGCAACCTCAGCTTTCCTCTTAGAATTGCGAAGAATAAGCCCAGAAGGGTCGCTGGCGCCCAACACCCCTTCAGGTTTCTTGGCCTTAATCTCGTCCAAATACTTCTTCCACTCCGCAGCAGTCATAGGCGCCATCGATTCTACAAGAACAAAATAAAAATCCAACACATAAGTTGCTAACAGAAAAGGCGAGAAAGTCAATCAAGTAAGGTTACGAAATCAACTCACGCAAGTAAGTCTCTAAGCTATTGACATCCACCTCCCTATTCAGCAACTCCCGGATATCCATGGGCAGCATCTTGTCCAAGAAACAAATGACATCTTTTTCATACTCACTCAACTTCTCGTAAGCAAACCCAGTAATGGAAGCCGGAGAACTCATCCAGCAGATTGGAAATTTTAACTCGCCCTGAACGCGCATTGTGGCGTCCTCGCAATCTTTTCCCCCCTCGTCCTAAGAAAAGTTTGTCTCCGATTCTTGTAATGGGAGGCGTAAGGCGGAAATAGCCGCTTTCCAGGATGGGCGCCGGCAGACACCCATGACAACTTGTCTACCCCCTTAGTACCATAAAAACTAAAGAAGGAGCCGGCTGAGGGTTCAAAGCCTAGTCCCTCACACATGATTTCAAAAGCCCTGATGAATGCCCAACTGTTGGGCTAAAGCTGCGAGGGCGCCACGTTTAACCACTTTAGAACACTTACTTCGAAAGGCGTGAAGGGATACCTCATGCCCAAGTCTTCAAAGACAGCCGTGTACATATAGAATAATTCATGAGCAATACCCTTTGGCATCCGTAAATACACTTTCTCACCAGGGCGGCAGGGCTCAAGAATCATGTCTTCTTCGAATCCCGTCGAGGAGACACTAAGTTTGCTTCGAAAGAGTGCCACTCGCTGAGGATCCATATACATGGACTCTGAGCGCAAGACTTCGTCAGCAAAATCCCCTTGTCCCGAACTACTAGCAGGCGCCATACAACGACTTTCTCTCATATAGAAGGGACCTGGACGAACAGAAAGAACAATGCAATCAGACGAATTCCCACTATCACATTTCCCCTCGCTGCCGCTCGAATCGCTCGAAAATTCTCCTAAAACAGAGTGGCCATAATAGGCATTTTCAAAAGCCACCCAATCGGTGGTTCCGTCCGATAGCGTCGTGAACCTAACCGCCTCACCCAATAACCTATCCCTCTCCTCCAAATTGGCCGGAGATATTACGTTACCCTCCCTATCACACTCTCTGATAACCGCCATGTCCTACCCCTGAAATACAAAAACGAAAACCTAACGTACAGAGGACGAATTCGAAATAAGATTACCTGTTTCGTAGGCAAGCAGCAAGGAGAAAATGAATGATATGGGTTCGAAGAGCGCGACGATTCCCGAAGCTATTAACGGTTTGTGGAAGATATACGCTTTTGGGGGAAAGAGGAGAAAGTGAAGGAAACGAAAAGGCAAAGACTGAATAGGAAACAGGGAAAGTAGTTCAAAGTACAAAAGCCTGGGAAAACGCGCAGATGACGTCACTTAAGTTGGCACGATTTCCAAGAACCGTTGCGATGCGAACACGTCAGCGAGGGCAAACAGTCGCCTCATGTCAACCGTCGGATTCCACTAAGGTGCGTCCTCAACCTAAACCTTCAAAAGGAATCACGCCCATGATGGGCTAGTTCCTGCGTGGCGATCTAATCTACTCAAAGGAGCCATTTCGACACATAGTTTAATCACTTCGCCTTGTCCCAAGACTCGTGCTTGTTGGGCTATGAATACTCTCGTTGGGCTAGCACCCACTAAGGCCCCCAAAACAGAAACATGGAGCTAGTACCCATGTTGGGCTAGCACCCATCGTGGGCTAGCGCCCATGATTGGGTCAGCATCCATGTTGGGCTAGTACTCATAAAATTTTTTCACATAGCTTCATGATCAATAAAGCCCCACTTGTTGGGCAAAAGGTCATAGACAAATCCCCCCATTAACAGTTTAATCACTTCGCCTTGTCCCAAGACTCTTGCTTGTTGGACTGTGGACTGTAGATCTCACCATTTAGGCCTTGAGATCCTAAAGACAAGGGTTTGAACCCTTGGAGTAAGGCAGGGCGCCCTCCAGGAGGGCGCAGGGCCCCACTTGACAATCATAAATAACCCCAGGTGACCTCCCTAAAGGACATCCTCTGGGGGCGCCCTCAGCAGCTTACGAGGGCGCCCTAGTCATGGTTTTGGCCCTTTACGATTTAGGCCCAAAACCATGGCCAGATAGGCCCAAGTCGAGGCTACAAATAGTAACCTTGAGATCATCCCAAGGCATGACCTAAACAGACTCTGAAAACCCTAGTTTTCCTATATTGTACTCACAGCCAGTACAATATGTTATGTTTTTTGACGATCTTCCATAAGTTTTTGGGTTTTTGTTAAGAAAATGTTATCTAATTGCCTTCCTTTGATAAATTCGTTTAGATGGAAGCATCCCCATGAGTTTTGGAGATGAAACTTTGGTGACTGATATGTTGTGCCATGCAAAGGAGGGACCTTTTGTTTGAATATCAGTTTCTTGGTTTACTAGTTCCACATTTGATGACATTTTAGGCTCGTGCCAACTGGTGAGAACATTAAGATTTTATCATAAAAATAGACTTGTTTCAAACTTGTGTACGGTTAATTCAAATTCCGTATTTAAATTATATTGTATTGTTACTGCTTTGCATGTATTTATTTTTGCTTTTTTATATTTCCTGATCTCTGCTTAAGTGATAATGTGAAGAGAATGTTAGGTTTATGATGAAAGGGTATATGTTTTACTCATGATATCCGATGGCTGATATTTTTAAATTAACCTTTGTTTCAAATTATACAAAGTCCCCTACACATTAGGTGTTAGTGTGACAACATTGTGTAAAATAATTATTTTTATAAGGTTACTATGTAATTTTTACATAGATGAGTTTTTTTGTGAGCTAATAAACTAATGAATGTATAAGTAAAAGTAATCCATAAAGACTTACATATCTCGCATTCAACTATTTTTACTTAGACTAGACTAGTCACTAACCTTCATTCGACTATTTGTGATTCGGTTAAACCATAGCTTAACATTTTACGGCAGTAATATGGGAAAACGGTCAAATTGAAATGATTGTTGGCAAAAGATTTAACAACTTTTTTTGAACAAGAAAAATTTAACAAAACTTTAAACAAAAGGTGCAAACAAAGTGTAATATAAATGACCAAATTAAATAAAAAATAACATAAATGATCAATTAGAGAAAAAAAAATTGTTCACAATTTCTAACGCAATTGACTAAATGTCACAATTGTTAGGTCGGACGTCATGATCATAGTTCGAACTCTGGCACCTCCACTTATGTGTGAGTTTATAATGATTTGGTCATTTTGTCAATCTAAAAAAGAAAAAAAAATTAAATATATAACATTTTAGAGATGCCATCATATTACTAACCAAAAAAAAAATCATATGGCCAACCAAAAGTTAGTTAATATTGGAATGAAATATTTATTAAATTTAACTTTTGTTTTAGATCCCTAAAAGAAACTTTTGTTTAGATGAAGCAAATATTACTACTAATAAGTGGGAAATTCAAGGTCGAATAACTAGTGCAAAATTAGCCAAAACGATTTGACCCCGTGGAGAATCGAACATGAGACCTTGAGGAAATGAGCACGCTCTAAGGTCTCAAGTCAACACCAACCGACAAACCCAAGTGGGTTAGGAAATATACCACATTTTAATAAAGTTTAACTTAAATTGTTCTTATTTTAGTGGAATCGTTTCTATTAATTGATTTTTAAAATTAAATATTTAAATTTACAATTAGAATAGTTTAAATGAATGGTATAATTGAAAGATAAAAAGACATATTAAAATCATTTTTTTAATTAGTAGGCAGACCAAAATCATGTATCCATTTTTTTACTAAATGTATCCATTTATATATAGGTATAAATTACATGTACTTTTTTTTTTAAATCATAAAAAAAATAACATATTTTTCTGTCAAATAAATTAATATGGGGTTTTCCTTAAAAAAACAAATGGGGTTAAGGTATTTGCAACTAATTAACATTTTTTATTTTATTTTTGTCAATTTTTTTTGACAGAATTGCAACTAATTAACATATTTTCAACTATCTTTCAAAAAATCATAATTTCAAAAAAACATATTTTCAACTAATTACTCCTTATTCGCCTAGTTAATGCTGTTAAGGTATTTGCAACTAATTAACATATTTTCCAGATTTTTTTTCCTTTAAAACCACACGAATATCTTTCCACTTTTAGAAAATAATGCTTTACATGGCATAACCATAATAACGATGAATCAGTTATTTCCAAATTTCCATTGCCACTCTCTATATATCTCTTTCTGTTACACTCTCTACACATACACTACAGAGAGTGAAAAGAGAGAAAAAAATGACCAACACTTTCTCCCTGTTAACACAACAATACAAAGCACTACTACAAAAAAACATATTAATCTCGTGTCGAAGCAAGACATCTATCCTTCTCCAGATGCTCTCACCGGTCATATTCATTTTCCTAATATTCGCCATAGACAAAGCAATCGAAGTACAAACCTCAACAACTACGCAGTATAAGTCCACAACACACCCTTCGCCAAAACCTTCACCTCCAATCCCACCTTGCGAAAACAAATTCTTCGTTAAAAAACCTTGCTATGATTTTATCTGGAGCGGTGATACTAACCCGAAGTTTCACACCATCGTGGAACGTATCATGAATAATAACCCTGGTAGACCCATACCTATCTATAAGGTTAAGTCATTTCGCAATAAAGCACTAGTTGATCAGTGGTTTCTTAATAATCCTATGCAATGTCCTGGTGCAATTCATTTTCGGGAAACGTATGATGGTGTTTATAGTTATGGGATTCAGACTAATTCCAGTAGTGTTCAGAAGCGCGGGAAATATGAAGATCCTAATTTTTCATTTCAACTTCCTCTTCAGCTTGCTGCTGAACGTGAAATTGCCAGATTTCTTATTGGAGGTATAATCAAAATCATTATTTATATTGTAAAGAATGATATTGCAGTTGTAGAGATATAAAAAACACTGATGTCATAGCGACTTAGATGAAATTATAATTATTTGAAACCTTACTAAAATCATAATTATTTGATTTTTAAAATTTTGTTAGTGATCAAATACATGTTCTAAATTATAATTGGTGACTTGTTATATAAATTTTAGACCCAAGCTTCAAGTGGAATGTGTTTTTGAAGGAATTTGCGCACCCAGCCATGAGTCCTCCCTCTGCTGTTGGATCAATCGGTCCAGCATTTTTTCTTGCAATTGCTATGTTTAATTTTGTTCTTCAGATGAGTTTTTTGGTCGCAGAGAAAGAGCTCAAACTTCGCCAGGTATGGTGTAGTCATATAGTAGTACTAAACATTGATATCGTGTATATGTTGAGAACACAAATTTCATCTTCAAATTTTGGTCATATGCGCAAGTCCTTAGAATTAGTACACATTAGTTTATGAGAGAATACTAAGATCAATAGGAATTACAGTGGGGTTTTTTGCATTAATTTTCTCCTACTGTAAAATTTGACAGTGATGAGTTTGTTTGTTTATTTTTTCACTGTAATCGTGCTTGTTGTTTTCACGGCATTTTTGTTTTGGATAGGCAATGACAGTGATGGGGCTTTACGACTCCGCATACTGGTTATCATGGCTAACCTGGGAAACAGTTGTTACACTCCTATCATCTATTCTCGTAGTTCTCTGTGGCATGATGTTTCAGCTTCGTTTCTTTTTGAAAAACAGTTTCGCTGTTCTGTTCTTTTTGTTCTTCCTATTTGAACTAAACATGGTGAGAATCTTCTAGCTTTACCATTTATACTTTCTGTTTTTTCATTTGGGTCTATTCTGTATTCTGTGATTTGAAGGTTTTTTCTGATTCCTAGTATTTTCTCCTTTTGTTTTAGACTGGGTTGGCCTTCATGTTATCCGCTTTTATTCGCAAATCATCTTCAGCAACAACAGTCGGCTTCTCCATATTTATTGTCGGCTATGTGACTCAGGCATGAACCAACACTTCTCATTCTTTCAGGACAAGGTTTAATGAGTACATTGAAAACAATGGATGCTCATGTTCTTATATGTGTTATTTTATCGACTTGCAGCTTGTGGTGCAAGCAGGATTTCCTTACAATTATATCTTCTCTGATACTGTTCGAAATTTATGGTCATTGTTTCCGCCTAATCCTTTTGCTCAAGGCCTGCGTGTGCTTTCACATGCTGTTTCTACCTCTGAAGATAACGGTGTTAGCTGGAGTAAACGGGGATCATGCACCACTAACGACAATGGCTGTGTGATGACAATTGTACGTATGCAGTGATTTGAGTTTGATTTTTGCACCCCAACACCAAAACTTGTTACAATTTAAGAATACTTTGACTTTCTATTCCCTTTTAGATGATTATTATGTTCCATGGTTCTATATTAATTCCTTTTAATCCTCCCTTCCCTTCAGCTTTCGATGCATCGATGCAATACTTACGTATATCTTCTTTCGTTGACAGAATGATATTTATAAATGGCTTCTGGCCACATCCTTTCTGTGGTTCGTTCTAGCCATCTACTTTGACAATATAATCCCAAATGCAATGGGTGTGAGAAAATCTGTGTTATACTTTCTAAATCCTCGTTATTGGACGGGAAATGGAGGACAAAAAGTGAAAGGTGATGAATATTTTTTAAGTTGTGTATGTTATTACTTCTTTCATGCTCTTTATGGATTAATTCTTCTAACCTGTTTTTTTCACCTTCCTTTCATAGATGGTGGGGTTTGTAGTTGCATATTTTCAACCAGACATGAAGAGAATTGTATGCCCGATGATGAAGATGTCCTTGAAGAAGAAAACATTGTGAAACAGCGACTAACACAAGGCGTGGTTGATGCAAACGTTGCTGTTCAGTTACATGGCATCATGAAGACTTATCCCGGTACATATAACATTGGTTTCTGCTGTAAATGTAAAAGAAGTGCTCCTTACCATGCTCTTAAGGTAAATCATTTCCTATCACAAGATGGATCTTATCTCGGTTCATATATATAACATTGTTGCTGCTTTAAAGTGCATGCTTTAATATGAAAATTTGTGAATGATTGTAATTTCCTCCTGATACGAGTGAGATATGCTTGGATGATGAGCAATGTTTTATTCTCAAATTATTTTCAGGGCCTGTGGTTGAACTTTACAAAGGATCAGTTATTTTGTCTTTTAGGACCGAATGGAGCTGGAAAGACTACAGTTATTAATTGTTTGACAGGGATAACTCCAGTAACAGATGGAGATGGTGATTCTCTCTCTCTCTCTCTCTCTCCCTTTATCTGCTATATTGACTACTAAGTAATCAATGTGTTGGTATCAAGAAAGAGTATACAACTTTTAAATTTCCTTAACAGCATTGATTTATGGGCATTCTATCCGAAGCTCCACTGACATGTCAAACATTCAAAAGCTTATAGGAGTGTGTCCCCAGGTGTCTCTCTGTCTCTCATTCTATATATATATATATTTCTTGTATGATACACAATTTACACTGTAGAATTAAGTTTGCAAATCATACGTCTTTATATCTGCCAGGGTATTTCAATGGCTCCCCATGACCTGGTAGTAGCTAGACGCTTATAAATTGGAATTTTTCTATTTCATTAAATCAGATCACACAACTTATACTTATAACGGTGCTACAATAAATACATTGAACGCCTTTTACTAAATCTGCAGTTTGATATCCTATGGGATGCACTCTCTGGTGAAGAACACCTCGAACTCTTTGCTAGTATTAAAGGCCTCTCCCCAGCATCTATTAAATCAGTAAGTCTGCTCCAGGCTTGAAATTGTTCTGTACATTGAATTCTACGATATGCACATGGTCATCCACATTTATTTTTGAAAAATGTAGATTACTCAGACATCATTGGCAGAGGTGAGACTCATGGATGCAGCCAAAGTAAGATCTGGAAGTTACAGTGGAGGAATGAAACGCCGTCTCAGTGTTGCAATTGCCCTTATCGGCGACCCTAAATTAGTTATTTTGGATGAACCGGTATGCAAAAAAAGATATATTCTTTAAACCGTATATTTTCTCAACAGGATTACAAGATTTAATTTTTCGTTCTTATTTTTTAGACTACTGGTATGGATCCAATAACAAGGAGGCATGTGTGGGACATCATCCAAAATGCAAAAAGAGGGCGTGCCATTGTTCTCACAACACATTCTATGGAAGAAGCTGACATTCTAAGTGACCGCATAGGAATCATGGCAAAGGGAAGGCTCCGCTGCATTGGTACCTCAATCAGATTGAAGTCACGCTTCGGTACTGGTTTTATTGCTAATATTAACTTCTATAGAAACAATAATGAACAGATTCCTGAAAATGGTGATGCAATATCTACAAGACATCATGAAGATGTGAAGCAATTCTTTAAGAATGTAAGATGAATATTTGTGATGTTTTAAAATCTTTTCATGACAAATAAAAGATTGGTTTTTGACCTCTGAAATATTTTTGCAGCGTTTAGATATAGTACCAAAAGAGGAGAACAATAACTTTCTAACTTATGTGATTCCTCATGAAAGAGAGGCACTCCTTACTGTAAGCTTTCTTTTCTTGGCCTTGTTTCCATTTCTTTTGGATATGCTTAACACCATGTTTTGAATAATGTTATTTTTTTATTTTTTTGAAAAGTTTAGGCGAGTTGGGAAATGTTAATTGTTTCTACATCACTGATTCGCAATGAAACAAATCTTCGTTGAAAATTTCTAGTTGCTATTTATATGCTGATAATGTGACATCTGATTCATTACTCAGTTTCAAATTTGTGCTTTATAATAATCTTTAGTATAGTTATATTAATGTTTATAACCTGATACTAACACCTATAATAATTAGTCCTATCTATTGCTTAGTGTCACAGTCCGTAACGATGAATAGCTCCTAAATTTACACTTTCCCAGGCTTGTTAATTGCATTTGTGAGCATGTTGTGCATGATGCATGTATTTGATAGTAAGCTGAAAGTGGTTTAGGTAACACAAAGAAAGGATGAAATACACTCAAGTGTGGCCTATAGTGAGAAAAATCATGCGAAGTTCACACAGAACTGTACAATTACTTCGATAGGTTGATATTCTCTTATGAGAATTGATATTTGAACAGAATAGTTGATATCCACACCGTATTTAATATGGTCGGAGACATAAGGTCGTACTTTTTTAATCATTTTTTGCTTACCTCGGTTTGTATGCAAGACTCAGCTTGTTTGTACAATACTAGATGTTGGTCTAGGGTGTCTAAAAAGCTGTGTTCAAATAGCAGGGCTCTTCTCTTATACTGTTGTTGCTTCCATACCAGGATTTTTTTACAGAGCTCCAAGATAGAGAAGAAGAATTTGGCATATCTGACATCCAGCTTGGTTTAACAACTCTTGAAGAAGTTTTCTTGAATATTGCAAAACAAGCAGAGCTAGAAAGTGCTGCAGCTGAAGGGAGCTTAGTGACTTTGACCTTGAAATCTGGAGAGTCTGTGCAGGTAAGTGTAACCGCATTTTCTTTCGGTAAATGCGTCTCAATTCTCAAGTGATTGAGTTATAAGAGTATGCCAAAAAGTAAACTAGTACAATTACATAGTACATTCTATGAAACACTAACACATACATTGAACGCCACAATATATTGATACGTCAACACCGGTAATAATCTGAGAAAATGAAGTAATTGGATGTAACCACATATGTCAGTGTCATGTCGAACACTAGATACACCTTTAATATGAAATGTTGGTGCTACATAGAGTACATCCATCGCATGGCGACAAAATACAAAACCATTTTCTTTTTCAATCGAACAAAGGTTGTAACTGTAACAACTAACTATTTTTTGCTGATGAATAAAATAATTGTGCAGATTCCAGTAGGAGCTATGATTGTGGGAATTCCTGGATCAGAGTCTGCTGAATATCCCACAGGGTTTATGGTAGAAGTATACTGGGAGCAAGATGACACCGGCGCCCTTTGCGTCGCTGGCCACTCACAGAAAACTCCTATTCCTCAAAAGATCCAACTACCATCATCTCCTACTGCAAGACAACGCCGGTCAGGGTCGGTCCACGGGGTTGTGATTGATCCAAGTCAAGTTAGTTCAGTCAATTTTCAGTAATGCATGCTCAATGTCTTTGAGAGGCACCCTCAGGACAGGAACATGAATATGGTAAATGAGGAGAATGCATTGATATTTCATTTAAATATTCTTTTTGGTTACAAGATTTCATTTGTATATGTGTTGTCATTTGGCACCTTGTTGGACAATTAGGATAGATATGATATGGACGAAAGACTTTGGAAATTATGGCTACAAAATATGACTTCATTGATGTCATCATAACCATCAATGATAAATACTAGACGTGGAGATTTAAGATTAGGATTACTAGGATGCGAAGAATGTCAAACTTTTAAGATCGAGACCAGATTGATTTGATCGATATGATTTTTATAGATGAGATAGTTTATATAATTTTTTTCTTTTATTAATGTTTAGTAATTGGTAAGATTGCACATTAATTTTTTCCTGTGCTAATTTCTACGATTTTTATTTGTTGTATTTTATTATTGTTTTTTTGACTATTTGTATGTATAGTTATCCAAAAAAATTTGTTAATTTTTGTTGGTTGTGATATTCAAGGGGGAAAATTCAATGCATTGTATTTGTATCGCCCAACCAAACAGACTCACGTTTGCAAGGTTATAAAAATGAATTGATTAACAATATAGTACTAATATCATAAAAACCATGATGGATCCAAAGCTACACATTAAATATTGTAAAAATCATGGCCAAAGAACTTTAAACTCATGATAACAGTGTTAGGAGTCCTACGTCGAACAAATAAAAAATGTTTGATGCGATACTTAAATCATAAGGTTCTCTCATCTAATGAATTAATCTTTTAGATTCGACTCTCCTCATAAACTTAAGTCCTAACAAACGGTCTTCCACCGTTCAATCAAAATACACTTGGACATAGTTATGACCATGGATCAACCCGTCTTTCGTTCCAGTCACAATATTTCCTTCATGCTAAAGTAATCAAAAAATTGGGAATAAATGAGTTTTAACTATGAACCTGGTTATAACTCTTCAGTTAACTTAACTTGCAGATAAAACTACGTGTGACAAAGTTTTACACTAAAAGAAAATTATAAATAATTTTTCATTATTTCTTTAATTTCATCAACAGTACAATCTTTGTAAATTTATTTTTATGGAAATCTATTTAAGTTAATGCATTGTAAGCATGAAGAGTTTACAAAGTGAATTGAGGTTTTTAAATTTTCGTTATATATCAAGAAGTATTTAGTTATTTTCATTTTGCCACAGTAAATTCTTCAATTCCTTCACAATTTGCCAGATCTATCGGGTTAAATATTAAGACTTTACCCTAATCTCAAAATAAGAAGATCCCACATAGATTGAACCAAAGAAGTAAAAAAAAAAAGACTCAGTAACCAATATTCATTCAATATTTAAGCACAATAATAAAAACAGAAAAACAATGCAAGATTTCTAGATTACTAATTAATATTACAAGAACCTCATGAGTTTGAATAGATCAAACAAGAATTCAAATTCATAATGATATGGAAAAGGAAAAGAAACCATGGAAGCACTTCCTCTGTCTTGGCTATATATATCTCAAAAAATTATCTCACACCAATATTTGATTGATCAAGATCCATGAAACAGTAAAAAAGAAAGCAACAATTGGTGAGATACAAGTAGCTGAAGATGCACTTTGCATGGTAGGAGTAGTGGTGGTGGTTGTTGCGGCGGGAGTGTCATTGGAGGATGAACCTTTTCCTAATGGTGATGGTGTTGCAGAAGGAGCAGCAGAAGCAGAAGAAGCCTTAACCTTAATAGAGAGTTTCATGCCACCTGTGCAATGTGCAGGAATAGCACATATAAAGTAATGTGTTCCTGCTTTCTTGAGGGCGATGGTTGTGGCACCACTGCTGTCTGTACTAATTGAAATTCTAGTTGCGCACGATTTATAGTCACTTTCTTTAACTTCATCCACCGTGTGTCCAACTCCATAGTTGAAAACTGTCATAGTAAAGTTACATACATTAGTTTTGTAAATTGTGGTTGCAATTTAAAACTAAACAAACAATAAAATTGACAAAACTTCAATTAATTATATTTTTCAGTTCACAGTTACATTATTCCAAGCTTTCTTCTTATTATTGAGTTGTGTTTAATAAAGAAAGAATCAATAATACTTACCGAGACTGTCGCCAACTGCAAAGGTTTTGTCACTAGCCCATGTGCTATAATCAGAACCAATTGTCCAACCTAAAGTATCTCCAACGGTGTGGATAGTTGCAAGAGTTGGCAGTGCCATATTGATAGCTAAAAAGCATAAAACCAAAGCATTACAGAATGCCATTTTAATAGATTGCGACGGGAATGAAGAAAACAAATCAATATCGATGAGACTCTAAGGATGTTTTTTTTGAGAGGAAGGAGGCTATGATGATGTTGTTGGGAAAATGGGTTCCTTTATATGCCAAAGTTTGTTTTTTCTTTTTCGTTTTCTTTTAAACAAACTTTTTTGTTACGTTGGAATGAATTAAAGTTTGTTACCGAAGAAAAGATATTTTCTCGGTTACTTATGGAAGAAAAGATATAAAAAATTAAAGTTTTATTTTTTAAAATAAAGTTTTTTAAACAAACTTTTGTTACATATAAAGATGAAACATGTAGTAGAAATTCTATAAATAGGATTCTAACATTATTATCAAAAATAAAATTGTAGCATTGTTAAAAAATTTACCTTTTTTTTTTTGTTTTGAGCAAAGTTGAAACCATAGTTGAAACCTAACTTTTGATTAAAAAAGTTGTAGGGAAGTTGAAGATCATAGTTATACTTTGAATAATATGAAGTTGAAAAGAGAGTATATCAATTGTTTGTTACAAAAGAAAGATGTGAAAATAGTGTTAAAAAATATGAATTTATTGATGAATTAAAATGAGAGTATAATAGAAAGGAAAAAAAAAAGCTCCAAAAAGTTCACTTCCTTAATTTAATGTTATTGTTCTATAAAAAAAAGGGAGTAATTTTTTTTTTGAACAAGCAAAAATGGAACTTATATATACAAAAAACAGAGGCACCAGATTAGCACAAGGCGTACCAACCCAGGGCTCTAACGGTTACAGATGTACAAGTCACAAACCAAAGCCACAGACGGCTTAACCGATGCCCATGCAAACAAAGGGACTCAACCACCACAAATGGGAATTTAAACGAACATTAATATTACAAGTTTTCATCCACCAAAAGGTATTTAATTTGATTTTATCTAGCAATTGATGGACTGAACTCTCCTTATTTTTAAATAATCTATTGTTTCTTTCGTTCCATATAATCCACACACCGCATAACCAAACAAGCTGCATAAAGAGACGACGCGACCGCTGACCGTCTGCCGAAGAAATAAACTGAAGACAGTGATCGTGAACCAGCGCCGAGTCTGCAGAGGAGACACCCGTCCAACCACGGAGTAGGCTCCACAGAGAACCAAAAAATGGGGCAGGAAATGAACATATGATGAGTCGACTCAATGCCACCACACCCAGCCACACCGCCGACTCGCTGCACCAAATTGTCTTTAGTAGGTAAACGATTCCAAAGTAGCCTCCACGCCAAGACGGACACCTTCACCGGAACCTGTTTGTGCCATATGAAAAAAAGAGGGAGTAATTAATTACTAACATCTTCGGTTAATAAAAAATACATGCTCCATATGTTTCTTTTTAAATGTCGTTTTAGAATAGTACATTTAAATTATTAAAAAAAATGAAATTTTGGAGTTTTTTTTCTTCCTATTATACCCTCATTTTAATCCATAAATAAATTAATATTTTTTGGACACACTTCATTTTCAATAAATTTGATGTGAGATATAAAAAAAAATTACGTGCCATCTTTCTCCTATAAGAAGCAATTGTTACTTACTCTCCTTCTCCCAAAAAAAAAAAAAATCATATTTTTTTTCTGCACACACTCTATCTCCCTTCTAAGGAGTCTTCCATTCTTTCTTCTTTTTGAACATTCACGAAGTCTTGTATTTTTTCTGTCAGAATTGTTCTTTTATTTTGCATTTGAAATTCGCACCAATGTTGTTTTTGTCAACTAGGCTAGTGACTAGAAATTCATCTCTTAAGATGAATAAGTGAAATGTTCTGGAATTCGAATCCCGACCCATGCATATAGTATGCAATGTCCTTGTCAACTGAGCTAAGTTCATGGGAAGTTAAGCTCATGGGGACTTCTTAATAATGTTACTCATTTTATTTATGGAATTTCAACTCTTCATAGAACCTTATTATATGTAACAACATTTTGTTTTAGAGAATTTTAAATTTGTAGATAACAAAAAACAAATTTTGTTAAAAAAACAGACTTGAATTTCCAGATACATAAAAATAATTAGTTTTATTGAAAAAGAGTATGTATGAGTAATTGCAAAAAGGTATAATCAATAAATTATATCCTTACACTTTTAAAACGACAATTAAATACAATAATCCGTACTCGTAACACTTAAAACTGAACTAAGAGAGAATAGCTAATTTAATTTGCGGGTTAAAAAATTATTGTTTTTTTTAGATATGTATATTTAATACTTCAAACAACGGATGGAAAATACACTAGTACGAATAAAGTGTTTGATTTGATATTTTCTTTTTCTAGGTTATATTTGAAAGAAAAAAATTGCTGACAATATTTGATAGCACCGCCCCCTCAAACAAAAAATATTAGATAGCACCGTCTCACTAATATTTTTTTATTATTTTGTGAATGAATGCATCGACTTACCATCGTTAATTAGTGTTTTTTTTTCAAAAATAAAACGATATTCATTCATTCAAATTGATAAAATACATCAGATACAATAATATGATCAACATCGCTAAAATCGTAAAGGGTGAATATGCGAACAAACTCACAACACCCAAGTTAATAGCATACAACGACAAAATACCTACAAAGAATATGCTAAAATCTAAATCACCAGAATACCCATGCTTCCAGATCTGCAACATTGACGCCCAAATCATTGATTGAATCAGTTATTAGCTGATGCTGATCTTTCAATATGAATCAAACTAACACCGCAACAAGACGCGAAATCAAACAACGCCGCACAAGTCGACAAACAACACAACGCCACACTCGGACGACGAAATCACGAAAAAACACAAAAGAAAAAACTTGATATATGTGGGAATCACTTATTTAGAATGAAAGAAAGGGAAAAAAATGTTGAGGGGTGATTCTAGGTCAAAAAATGATATAAAACCACCTCTCCTCGATGAGTGAAAGATAAAGAGAACTTAGAGAGAAGATGAAGTTTCTCTCACTAAAAAACTAGGGCCGTCTGTGCACTGAATTAGTGATATCTTTTCTATCTTTATTTAAAACTAACTTTCAGACGGTCATTTCGTATCTGTCTGTTTGTTTTTTATTGTGCTAATGTTTGTAAATTATAAACAATGTTTTTTTTATATGAAAATTTGATTAAATTATATGTATATTTTTTTAAGGAAATATTGTATGTATTAGTGTTCAAACTGGTACTCCGTACTTGTCTGTTCATTATTTTTATTGTGTTAATATGCATAAATTACGAACAATATAGTTGTTATGAAATTTTGATTTTTATTAAAATTATAGACATAGATATTTTACATTTTCATATTGTAACATACTATATTTATATTTTTCAATGACACCAACAATATAACAAATATAATATAAATTCTTATATTTTTAAATGGCACCAACAATATATCCCTTTTTTTTTTTACAAAATATATCATTCTTATAATCAAATTTGTTTAAAGATATAATTGAAAGTAAAAATGCAATCCCAAAACCGAGTGCCCGTCTTATCATTTTTTTTTGCGTTAACACGTGTAAATTATGAACGGTATTTTATATGAAATTTTGATTTTGATTAAAATTATAAGTTCAAATATTTGTCACTTTTTAAAATGTAACAAACCCAAAAAAATCATGTTTATCTTTTTCAATGACAACAATAATTTAACAAATATAATATAAATTCTTATATTTTTTAATAACATCAACAATACAACATTAATATAGAAAAATTTGTTTAAAGGTATAATTGAAACAATAAAAATGTCAGCCCAAAATCCTCTATCCTCTTTATAGGTAGTATAGATAGATGTTTATGACTTTTTAATAGTAACAACCTATGTTTATGACGCAGTACAGAAGCAAGGATTAACAAGCGTTAAGCCTAAAAGATAAACAGACAGGTTGCAAGCGACAAACCTATCAAAATAAGGGTTTCCGGAATCCACCAGAATTTGAGAAAAGTCTCGATAATTTTATTTAATGAAAAAGTGCCTCTCTAGGCTGCAAAGTTGTGTTTAAATACTAGAGGAAATAACAAACCCCCGTGGGCCGAAAATATAACAAACTGAAATAAAACGAAAAATAACAAAATATGCTGAAATATTAAAATCCGGTTTTGGGCTTTTAGGAGACCTCGAATGACTAAATTCACCAAATACACAGCACAACAAATTCACTTCAATGCACTGTATAGTTGGGGCCGTTGATAATTTACTTTTTCAAAAAAGTAATAAACACTTTCAAAGCTAAGTGTATGATTTAGTCAAAATATTTATTTCACTAGTACTTCTTCAATTAGTCATAATTAATTTTATGTGGATATGAAATGAACCTAACGAGCCCGAACCGAGTTGTTAGTTAATATTAAACGAGTCGAACTCGAGCTAAAAAAATGGTCGAGTCGAGTCGAAGCTCGGTTCGACTCGACTCATTTCTAGCCCTACCTCCAGCTTTTTTCGACAGTTTCTTTGGCATCCTTTTGTGTTGTGTGCCGTTACTTGAAAAAGAGGAATGCAGTTGCCTTTCGTGGAGAAGAAGCAACTCCGTGGAGAAGAAGAAATCAACTCGATTACTTGGAGAAGAATGCAACTACGAGGTAGTTCCGCCGCCAAGAATCTGTTACCAACCGAACAAGTGTTTCCATATGCATCGTCAAACATCTTTTCTCAAAACAATCGAACGACAACATAGTATTTTCTTTCTGTCGTCCTCACTGATGCTGCTCCTTCTGGTGGTCCGTCGATGGTGTGTGGGTAGAAAAAACCCTTTCTCTTCAACCTTCCTTCAAAAAAGTCGTGACCACGTATTACAAGGCCACTTTGTCTTCCGTTGATTTTCAGAACAAGGTATGCATTGTGTATCTATGCCCTGTTATTTTTTATTTTATTTTGAAACAGCAGCTTTATTTTCTGTTAATTAATGGATTCACCTTCAAAACCTAATTTTATGTTGTTTCATAACATAATTTGGAGGACATGTTTTATAACCTTTGTTTGGTTCTTCACTAATAAGTATTGTTTTGTATTATGATACAACCTCATGTCATTACCAATTTTAAATGAATTAATAATGCTAACAATACATACTTTAACACACTTTAAATTGATTAAAGCAATTCCATGTATGTGATGAACCTTTGTGTTTTTCAAATGTATTAGCCTATACCTGTTACTGTTAGTCTCTTCTAGAATGACATGAATCAAAAAAGTGTGTGTAAACAATACCTGATCAACTAAGTTCTTCAAAGATTCAATAGAAAGCCTCTTCAAATTTTCTAGTTAAAGAGAAAACAAATTCAAGATCCATGATCCTATAGCATACGAATATTAAACTACAATGATTCTAGAGCAATAAGATTCAACTTCTATGAGAACAATTCATGAAAAACAACTTTCGCAATGAGTGAAAATTAGACTAACAAAAAGAGAAATTCTTCTATTGCAATACTTTGCTGAAAGAATTCAATTTATCTATTTGCATAATTTATTTTTAAATTTGATATGATGTTGTAGGCTGCTGAAGTGACCAATGACGTGAATTTATGGGCTGAAAAGGTGACAAATGGTCTTATTATAGAAATTATTTCTCCAAGGTCAGTTAACAACTTAACCAGACTTATATTTGCTAATGCACTGTACTTTAAGGGAGCATGGAATCAACCGTTTGATCCTTCAGAAACAAAATACTACGATTTTCACATTCATAATGGTAGTTCAGTCAAGGTTCCCTTCATGACCAGCAAGAAAGATCAATTTATTAGAGCTTTTGATGGTTTTAAAGTGCTTTGTCTCCCTTATGAGCAAGGTGTGGAGATAAGCGTCAATTCTCTATGTACTTTTTTCTTCCAAATGCAAAAGATGGACTGTCAGTTTTGGTTGAGAAGGTGGCTTCTGAATCTACATTACGACACCACAAGCTTTGTCATTCTAAAGTCAAAGTAGGTTGACTTCAGAATTCAATGATTCAATGTTTCATTTGGGATTGAAACTTGTAATATGCTGAAGGAGTTAGGAATGATTTACCTTTCTCTCGTGTTTTATGAGCATTTCATATGTAACTTCTTGGCTAGTCATCTTGCACTAAAGAAATCAAGACATAACAGTAAATCTTAACCTGTAGGAAATTACACATGATTGCTACTGTTGTTGTTAATGATTGGCTTTGTTTACAGAAATATGATATATATCATTCTCATTCTGGTGCCTCTTGCTTGATGTCCCTTTGGTTTATGATCATCTACTTTGTTTTGCAGATTTTGTAGTAGATGAAATTTGATTTTGTTAGCTACTATATGGAGATCTAAAGAAAGGTGTATTGTTTTAGCTCATTAACATCCTTGATCCATGACTTTATAAACAAACTTAAAAAAAAAAACATATATTTAGATACATGCTGATCAGTGATTAGTTTCCTTTATGGATTATTAATATTTAGGTGCTTTTTAGTTAACTTGTCAACAACGAAGAAGACTAGTTGTTGCTGTACTGGTGACCTATTGTTTTGAATGCTGCTGCTTCATTGCTATACTCACTGCCTTTGATTGCCATTGTGCAGTTGCAAGCAAAAAGTGTAAATGAAATAAAACTATGATTTAAAAAATAGTTAAAGTCAACAGAAAAGTTATATGAGCTTTGCCTGCAGTCCTTAATCGAATATCATCACAGTCTAAGATACTGTGAATAAAAAGCCATCTACAAACATCAGGCTGGAAGAAATTGCACTGTGTTAGACTAGTTAGTGCAGCACTTACTATCAAGGTCAATATATTTTCGAGAATATCTCTATATAAATGTTAAACTAGATTTTGACCCACACGTTCCGCGGATGTCTTGCATTTTATTTTTAGGAAAATAATGAGAATATATTCTTTAATTAAAAGTTGTATGGTAAATGTGAAATTTGTTTGTGATATCAAAAGCATGTATCCTCCATCTAGTTTCAAATATAAGCAAAGTTGAGACTGGAGGGAGTACGTGCTCTAAAAATAACTAAGATATCATCCATATAACTTTATTATTAAGTTTGGAGATTTCAAAGTTCTTCGATCCTGTGTTAACCAAAGTGAAAGAAAATTCTAAACAAAATTTGCAAATAAATGAAGATATGATTTAGATTGAATCATATATGGAGCCATATATACATTTCTGAATATTCCTCAAGTGAGGATTGAGGAATCAAGGTAAAAAATCATCATTTTTCAATTAATAAAGGACAATACTTACATATTGTGCCTTACACACAGTTCATCCTGTTCCTCACATAATTTTATCTAAACTACATCGTTTATGCTATTGTTAATGCAGTGGTTGGTAAATTGGTTTTGGCAGTTTTATTCTATTCCCGTTACCTTGAGAACTTTTCCTAAGTATTTTCCATTAATAAAACTCTCTACATTTATTAGGCAGAGAAGCATAATGATCTAATAACAAACAAAATGCACAAGACTGAGATAAAAAATTAAATAAGTTGAATAAAAAAAAAAGTAACATTAGGCACCTGTGCCAAGTATTTGAATGGTTGAGTTAATTTTTTGTCATTTTTGTGTTTCGAGTAATTCTTGTATGAACACATACATTTAGACACGCAAAAAAACACATCATTTAATTATTTTAAAAATACATATTATTTAATTATTATTATTTTCTACTTTTTTATTAAGTGTCTGTCCAAATGTGTGTGGTCACTCAAGAATTATGTGTCTGTCCTAATGTGTGTGGTCACAAGAATTATTCTTGTGTTTCAAGTATATGTTTTCCTAATCACAAATCTTGTTCTGAAATTGGGAAATTGTTATTTTATTACTTCTACAATCTTTTCATTTTCGACATGTTTATATTGACCTAGAGATGTGAAAGAGTTTTGAAAGATCATATGCCATAAAAGGATAATAATTTAATAAATTTCAAATTATTTTATAAGATTTATATTAAAGGTTGTATAGAAATACTTTTTTGTTATTTGATGAATATTTCTTCTAAAGAAATAAGATTTACACTGGTTTGATAAATTTAAGAGTACCTTTGATTCATTCGAGGAGAGGAGAGAATTTAATTTAATTACATGTATCTTTGATTCCAAAAATAGAGGGGAGGTAGAGTAAAGAAAAAGAGTAGAGGGGAGGGGAAAGAGCTCATATCGTTAGGGTCTGTTTGGTTATGGGAGATTGGAGAGGTGTGAATAGTTTATATTGTAAACAAGTTGCGACCAAGGTATTACTTTTTTCTCTCGTTTGAACTTTCCCTTTCAATTTATTCCCAATTCTACTTTCTAGGTTTTCTCGATTGTATCTACATTTCAATTATTCGAATAAGATTTTCTCAATTTCAGAAGCTCAGTATAGAATTGCATAATTACTTGTATTGAAGAAAATTATTCCATGTTGTTTTAAGCTTTTATGATTATTAGGTATTATAATCTTAATGTCTAATTCATCTGATGAGGCCATGATCCCACCACCGATGAAGAGATTAATGCTTAGCGAGAGAGAAAACGAAGATAGACTCAGTGACTTACATGACCATATCATCCTTCACATACTGTCATTTTTGAACACCAAAGATGTCGTTGGAACTTGCATTTTGTCCCAAAGATACAATGATCTCTGGAAACAACTTCCAAATCTTACATTCTGTTCCTATGACTTTCGAACATTCAAGATATTCACCAAATTTGTGTCAAAGGTTTTATCTCTCTGTGATTCCTCTATCACACTCCACAATCTAGATTGTTGCAAGTGTGGTTGTATTGCATAGCAGGTGCGCACAACACACCAACAGCTGCAACCTGTTAACACAGCCAGCACAGCTGCAACAACACCCAGACCAGTCCCAAAAACGATGCCAAAACCACACTACTGCAGAAGGCACTCCCTAGGATTCCAACACCACTCATAAAAAAGGCACGGCGCAACCTTAAGCTTACTCAAAACCCAATGCCAAGACGTAACCTTAACATCTTCCGCAATTTCGTCCACCCCTTTAGCATTGTTATTGAAAATCCTATCATTTCGTTCCCGCCAAATCACCAAAATCACGGCATGCCAAATCAACCAAAAACCACGGCGAATCTTCCTGGAGCTAGCCTCCTCCGTCCAGCAAGCCGAATGCACAAACAGGTTCGGCGGGGTAACAAACTTAAAATTAAAATCAAGCCAACGCATCACCATTTTCCACACCCACTCTATAACCAAACAATGGAGAAAAAGGTGATTAGCAGATTCCTCGGCTACTCCGCAGAACGCACAAAGAGAATTCGTATCATCCCCTAAACAATTACGCAAGGCCAAATTTCGTTTGGTAGGGATACGATCCAATAGGAGCTTCCAAGAAAATGCTAGCACTTTAGACGGCGCCGGACTCCTCCACAACAACCGAAACACACCCTCCTCTAACCCACCGACACCACCACCCTCAATAAGCCTCCTCTCCTCCAATAAGCCATACGCCGACCTTACCGAATATGCGCCACCCTCCTCCTTACGCCACAACCACGAGTCTTCGACTGTTGTGGGCGTAAAGGTTTGGAGCAATTCCAAAAGGATTAAGAAAAGGTCATATTCCCAAACAAACATCTCCCTTCTCCATATAAACCTCCACTCCCCCCCCCCCCGGTTCTCCTCCCACATATCCGCCACTTTCGCTTCCTGTTGATTCGAAATAAGGAACAATCTCGGGAATTGTTCACTCAAAAGGGTACCCCCCCTCCAAGTATCCTTCCAAAAGGAAGCACTTCTACCATTTCCCACTCTTCTCCCCACCTCTGAACCAATTTTGTACCCCCCCCCCCCCCCCCCCCGTATCTATCGACATCAGATCTTTCCACCAGCTAGAAGTATGACGCGTCCAATTTGTCGCACCCGAAGCAACCAAACTACCGACATTACTCCCATACTTCTCCGCAAGAATCTTTTTCCAAAGAGGAGGGTCCTCTTGAAGCAAACGCCATCGCCATTTACCAAGAAGGCTAAAGTTTACCAACTTAATATCTTTAATGCCTAGACCACCCTTACTCTCAGGTTTGCAAATACAACGCCAACTGACCCAACATATTTTCTTTCCCCCTCTCGGAACACCCCAAAGGAATTCTCGTTGAATTCTGACAACTTTCTTTATCACCTTAGCTGGGATTTTGAAAAAGGATAGATAAAAAATTGGAATCGAGTTCAACACCAAATTAAGAAGTACAATCATCCCACCAAGACTCACATACTTATTGCCCCAAGAGATAAGTCTACTTCTTAATTTATCAATCATAGGTTCCCATGTAGACATCTTTTTTGCATTGGCTCCCACCGGCAACCCCAAATAATTGAAAGGGATGGTTGTTGGAACAAAATGTATGAACAACTCTCTTTTGAGTTTTGATGATAACAAAGTGTTAAAAAGAAAATTGGAATTGCTAATGCTTGATTCTAGTGTGCAGAACCATGTTCTTAATGTTTGGTAATTAATACTGGTTATGGAAGAACAAGCTAAGAGAAAGAAGGAAAGCATTGAAGCTTATGTTGCAAGTTTGAAGCAAGACTGTGTCTGAAGCAGCTTCTGAAGACTGAGTCTGAAGACAGCGTCTGAAGAAGTGAGTCTGAAGACTGCGTCTGAAGAAGTGCTTCTGAAGACTGAGTCTGAAGGTCAACAGAAGTCAACGTCTGAAGGCTGAGTCTGAAGGTCAACAAAAGTCAACGTCTGAAGAAGTGCGTCTGATGAACAGTGCTTCTGAAGGGTGCGTCTGAGACCTGCGTCTGAAGAGTGCTTCTGATGAACAGTTCTTGAAGAAGCTTCTGAAGTCTGAGTTCTTAAGGAAAAGCAGCTGTCACTGTCAGCATTAAATGCCTGCAATGTCAGAACAGCTCAATGGAACAGTTGCCTCCTTCACAGAAACATTCTCCAGCTTTTAAGGAAAGAATTCAAAAATTGCGTGCTCTGCTTTCTGCAGTTTAGCACACAATTTCAGCTGGACCTAGTTTCTAATTTGCAACGGCTCTTTGCTGGATTTCTGGGCAATTCTCAACAGCTCTTTTATTCTCTATAAAAGGGTGAAGATTTGAAGAAGAAAATTGCTAAGACTCAAGAAACTAAAGACTGAAATATGTGCTCTGATTTTGCTGTCAAAAATACGAAAGTCACCAAAACTCTTAGAAATTCTTACAAACTTATCATCTTAGAATTTCTTAAGTTTAGAGTCTTAAACCTGAGTTGTATTTTGTGAACACCTCTAATATTTTATCAAGTGTTCAACTCAAACTTAATTTCTTTGTAAATCAGTTTGATTCAAGTCTCAGCCTACGTGCTGAGCAACCAGAAGTCTCTTTACTTTGTGTATTGAGCAACTAGAAGTCTCTTGACTTTGTGTTTTGAGCATAGAAGTCTCTTGCTAAGTGCTTGAGCATTGGAAGTCTCTTAACTTTGTGTTTTGAGCAATTGTAATCAGTTGATTATAGTTCAAATCTCCTATAAGTAACAGGGGGACTAGACTACTTCCGGTTTGTGGAAGGAACTAGTATAAAAACCATTGTGTCTCTCTTTCCCTTTCTCTCATTTACTTTACCCGCTGCTATAACACTCTGAAAAAGGTTCAGAATCTGATTCTGAACTTAACATAAGTTTTGAGAAAGAAAAGAAACAGCCCACACAATTCAACCCCCCCTTCTTGTGTGTTTTTCTCACCTTCAGTTGGCACCCTCCCGACAATGTAGAAAATCACATGCCTTGGTGACACATTCACTCCTACAAGGCAACTCTTTGAAAAGTTCACCTTTAAACCGAACACCATCTCAAAGCCTCTCAAGATCGCCTTTAGAGTCCATAAATTTTCCACCATAGTCGTACCAATACACAAGGTGTCATCCGCGTATTGGAGATGGGAAATAACCGTCCCACCACCTTACACCTCAAAACCTTGAAACAAGTTTCTATCCACCACATTGGACATTAAGCCACTAAAACCTTCCTCCACCAATAAGAAAAGAAAAGGAGCTAACGGGTCACCTTGTTTAAGCTCTCTATGAATATTAATTTCCTCCGTATGACTCCCATTCACAAGGATAGACATACTACCACCACACACACAAGCCTTCATCCAATTCACCCACACATCACACATACCAAATCTCTGCATCATATAAACCAAAAATCCCCAATCAACCGAGTCATACGCCTTTTCAAAATCAACTTTAAGAATCAAACATTCTCGGTTCGACTTCTTCGCCATGTCCATTACCTCATTCACCACTAACACCCCATCCACCAAGTGCCTACCCTTCACAAAAGCCGATTGAGAATTAGAGACTATCAAATTCATAACTTTTGATAATCTCACTGCCAAAACCTTTGATAAGAATTTAAACAAGCTTCCCAAAAGAGATATTGGGCGAAAATCCTTAAGGGAAAAAAGCGACTTCACCTTCGGGATTAACGTCACAAAGTATGACAAGAAACTCTTTGGCAAAGAAGCATTCCCATGGAATTGATCAAATAAAATTCTCACCTCGTTCTTCAAAAGGTACCAAAACTCCTTAAAAAAAGCAAAATTAAAGCCGTCCGGCCCGGGGCTTTTATTACCGTCACTCTCCTTTACCACCGACTCAATTTCAAGTAAAGAAAAAGGAGCAATCAACGCACTATTTTTCATACTTGAGATCCTCTTAAACAGAACCCCATCCAACTTAGGTCTCTCCCAAGATTCACTAGCAACATGTCTTCTAAAATACTCCACCACCGTCTTCTCACCTCCATAGGTTTTTCCACCCACCCACCATCCACTTTAAGTGCTTTAATCAAATTTTGGGAAGCCCTCGCTTTTATACACCTATGAAAATACTTTGAATTTGTATCGCCCTCTTTCAACCAAGCCGATCGTACTCTTTGACAAAGCATGACCTCTTTACTCATCATTAATTTTCACATCTCCTCAAACTTCGCTTTCCTCACCCCCACCTCAAGATCACTTAGACTCCCCACTTCACCCCTCTTATCTAACTCCGCTATATCATCCACCAACCTAGCAAGCCTTGAATCAATATTCCCATATTCCACCTTGTGCCACCCTCTAAGATGAATCTTCAATCTCTTTAATCTAGACTTCAATAGCACACCCATCCATCCACCACCACCACCAAAGCTTCTCCAACCATCCTCCACCACCTTTTTAAACTTTGTATTTGATAACCAAAAGTTATTGAAGCGAAAAGGTCTTGGGCCCCAATCATTATCGCTCGATTTAAGAACCAAAGGACAATGATCCGAGATATCTCTCGAGAGTACCCAAAGGGCCGCTACACCCCACATACTTCACCACTCTTCCAAAATGAGAACTCTATCAATATGGTTCATAGCAATACCATTCGGATGGAACCACGTAAATCTTCGACCCAAAAGCTCCACATCCTCCACCTCCAAATCCCGAATAAACTTATTAAAAAGGATAAACTCCGAGCCATTCCCCGACGAATTAACCGGATTCACCCCCCCTCCTCTCATCCCTCCCACGCACCGAATTAAAGTCACCGAGAAAACACCAAGCCCCATCACCCAAACCATTCTTCACTAGCAAAAGGTTCTCCCAAAGCCTCCTTTTTGCCAACAAATAACACTTGGAGTAAACATTAACTATATACACACCTTTGCTTTTGCATTCCCCATTCTAAGCAAACTCCCACAAAGCCTTCTCCCGTAAAAGAAAAGAGAAGGTTTGACGATTTCTTGTCCTAAATGGATAGAATACCGCCACTATTCCCAACCGCTGGAACAAAAGCCCAATTACAATCTTCACTACCCCATAAGCTATAACACAACCTATCTGAAATACTTTCCAACTTTGTTTCTTGAATAGCTAGGAACTCCACATTTTGACCCCGCACCAACTCCCTAATCCTTTTGCGCTTCGATCTCCCTCTCAAGCCTCCAACATTAAAGGTCGACACAATCATTGGTCACCTTCCGTTCTCCCAATTAAGCCACTCACCCCCTTTTCACCGTCCTCAAGAACCACTAACCTTTTTGCAATCGCTTCGTTCGCAACTGTAAAGGAGAGACCCGTCGTCTTTTGAATACTAAAAATATGCTTAGCATCCAAGTCTTTCCTCGTCAAACACTCCCTAACTCGAATAGGAGTCTCCATACCTGTTTCTTCCATCAGCACCCTTAAACCGGAAGCCAGCGTAATAGGGCAACTTGGTAACACCACCTCAAGCTCTATATTGCCGGACTCCCCCACCACCTCCGGATGGCCACACTTTGTTGCCCTGCCCTCTACCTAATTCCCTCCAGCCTTCTTCTCACCATCAATAGATTTCTTTGTCTGTCTCTCTTCATTAATCTTTCCTGCCATATGCAAGAATATTGGAAACCCCAAAGCACCCACATTCTTCTTATCACTCTTATGCTTAAGGCTGGGTCTTTTTGACTTGGTATTAGCTCTATAGCTTTTTTCAGCTTCACCTGAATCCGCTGAATTCGACAAATCAGAACACTTTCCCGTGGCTGCCAGAGCACCCACCGGTCCTATCTCTGCCAAATGGTCATCACCGCTACTCTGAATAATTAAGAATTCTTCCAACATTTTCTCTTCCAACTCCAAAATAATACCCTTCAGGATAATCTCCTTGTTTTCCAAATGTTGTACAACATACTGCCCAGCATCAATAGTAGGCCCAAAAGGTCCAACTGCCTTTACGGGCCCACCTACGGACCCCACGGTAGCCATGTGTTGGTTTGTTATCAATTTTGGCCACACCATGGGCCCACCCGTCCCATCAGCATGTCTTGCCTCCTCAAAGCCAACACACGTGCGCGTAGGGGAACTCTCAAACCTAGTACCTGCAACATGATGACTGCACCCTGGCCCGCTATCTGCCGCGTGTCTATCCCACATAGGCTTGCTTTTGAAATGCTCCCCCAATGCAGCCTGCTCCTGCTGTGATGGAGATGTATCCCTCTCCCATGTACACCTGCTGCACCTAGAGTTGACCCTAAGCCCCAATCACCAACTGCCACCTCATCTTGCAGAGGCTCCTCTGCTCCCTCTCCTTCACTGTCCACGTCATCACCAGAGAGAAGGATCAGATAAGTGGAATGTCCAGGAGTTTGAACCTCAATCACTGCATATATAATGTAGTATCCATACCAACTGACTTAAACTCACGAGACGGTAGTTTCTTTATTAAAGGCAATATCCAATATCAAATTGGAAAAATTAAGGCATTTGAATTCATTTTTTTGTGAAATTGTTTTTTTTTTTTTGACAAAATTATTTTGTGAATCGACTTCTTTTCTTCTTTTTTTTTGAAGGGATTATTTTGTGCATCGACTTCTTATGTCTATTCTATTTGTTGTATTCAAAATCAGTTTTTTATTATATTTCTTTTAAATACATTTAATGCTGTTTTCATAGCCATTTTATGTTGTTATTAGAACCCATAAAAAATACTTATGGACAATCAATTGAGACTCTTTCCATTGGTTTCCAAAATGAGACCTAAACTTAATCACCAAAATTCCCTAAAATAAACTTTTTTTTAGGGATTCCTAAAAAATGCTTAATCACTAAAATTGGTGGATAGTGTTTTTAAATCGTTTTTTGTAAGAATTATTTTCAATCATTTAATGTAAAAATTTGGAATTTGTATACTGCCATCGACGATAAATGAAATGTCCTCGATTTTATTGGTCGAATTCAAAAATATAAAGTTGGATTTTTTTTTAGTTTTCGATAATTTTTATATACGAATTTGACAAGAACGTGTTAGAGCATGACACATACGATTGATTTGTAATTGTTTATACTACATTTATCCTTAAATATAATACCAATTTGATAAAAGCATAAAGATTAACTAAATAGTTTTTGCATTATATTTGTCAATAATATACATTTTTTTTCCAAATTTAAAATAGTTATAGCATTATTGAGTGGATCCCGTTATTATTGATGTATCCCATTATATTTTTGTCAATAATACTTTTATGTAAAACCCTTAAAAAAATACTTTTTTATAAATTTTGAATAATATTATAAAAGTGATAAAAATGTAAATTAAATAGTTTAAATTAATGAAGGACATAATTGCAATAAAAATGTAAATTAAGTGTTCTTGATTATGTAACCCATTTTATATATAGGTATAGATTTAATTTAAATATCAATCTGATAAGTTTTTTTACGTCAAATTTGATAGGTGTATAAAATGAGATAAATTAATTTAAATTTGAAAAAGATGACCTTTTCAGTAAAAAGATAAACCAGAACTATCTGAACAAAATGAAACTAAAATAAAGGAGAGTTATCACTAACTATAACAAATCTAATTGAAGTTCAAATTAAATGGAATACTTTTTTTTTTTATAAAATAAATGCAATAATTTGAAGGTGAGAAAAACACACAAGAAAGGGGGTTGAATTGTGTGGGTAAATTCTTTTTCTTTCTCAAAACTTATGTTAAGTTCAGAATCTGATATAGATCAGTTCTGAACCTTTTTCAGAGTTTGTTAGCAGCAGATTAAGAAGTAAAGAGAAAGGGAAAGAAAGAGACACAATGTTTTTATACTAGTTCCTTCCACAAACCGGAAGTAGTCTAGTCCCCCTGTCACTTACAGGAGATTTAACAATAATCAAACTGATTACAATTGCTCAAAGCACAAAGCTAAGAGTCTTCAATGCTCAAACACCTAGTAAGAGACTTCTAATGCTCAAGACACACAGTCAAGAGACTTCCAATGCTCAAGACACAAAGTCAAGAGACTTCCAATGCTCAAGACACAAAGTCAAGAGACTTCCCTGCTCAAAGCACAAAGCTAAGAGACTTCTAATTGCTCAATACACAAAGTAAAGAGACTTCTGATTGCTCAATACACAAAGTAAAGAGACTTCTGGTTGCTCAGCACGCAGGCTAAGACTTTGAGTTTCAAACTGATTTTACAACAGAAAATAAGTTTGTGCTGAACACTTGATCAAATATCAGAGGTGTTCACAAAATACAACTCAATTAAGACTCTACACTTAAAGAATTCTAAGATAAACAAGTTTGTAAGAATTCTTAAGTTGTTTGTTGACAGACACGTAAAACAGAGTGTTTGCAGTTCAGGTTTTGCAGCTTGTATATCTGTACAGAGTCTTGTATTCTTCTTCAAATCTTCAGTCTTTTATAGAGGGTAAAAGAGCTGTTGAGATTTGATCAGAATTGTAGCAAAGAGCCATTGCAAAGAGAGGCTAGGTCCAGCTGAGTTTGTGTGCGTAAAAACAGAGCACACAAAGTTTGAATCCTTTCCTTAAAAGCTGGAGAATGTTTCTGTGAAGGAGGCAACAATTCCAAAGAGCTGTTCTGACATTGCAGGCTTTACTGTTGACAGAGACAACTGCTTTTCCTTAAAGAACTCAGACTTCAGAAGCTTCTTCAGGAACAGCATTTCAGAAGCAGGTCTTCAGACTCACCCTTCAGAAGCACTGTTCATCAGACGTACTTCTTCAGACGTTGACTTTTATTGACCTTCAGACTCAGCCTTTAGACGTTGACTTCTGTTGACCTTCAGACTCAACCTTCAGACGTTGACTTCTGTTGACCTTCAGACTCAACCTTCAGAAGCACCCTTCAGACGCAGTCTTCAGACTCTGCCTTCAGAAGCACCCTTCAGACGCAGTCTTCAGACTCTGCCTTTAGAAGCTCCTTCAGATCCAGTTTTGCTTCAGACTTGCAACAAAGGCTTCAATGCTTTCTTTCTTGCTCTTAGCTTGTTCTTCCATAACCAGTATTAATTACCAAACAATAAGAACATGGTTCTGCACACTTAGAACAAAGCATTAGCAATTCCAATTTTCTTTTTAACACTTTGTTATCATCAAAACCCAAAAGACAGTTGTTCATACATTTTGTTCCAACATAATTCTCTACCAAAAAAATGGAATAACTTCGTTCTCATTTTTAATTTAGCACATAATCATATTTAAGTCACATCGTATCAAATATTTTTAAAGAGGTCAAAAGCAAAATATATTAATAAACCTCCCACTCAAAGCACAAGGAGTGCCTAAAAGAGATTAAAAAGAGTTAAGATACAAGAGATTTAAAACAGATAAAAAGTTACAGGAAATTAGATAGTAAATAACCAAAGCAGAGTAGCGGATTAATGCACCAAGAATGAAAAATGTCAAGAGTATTAGGTTTATCGTTCTTCAACCACCACCAAGAGTGAAGCTTTATGCGTTCATGTAACTGGTCCAACAAAAGCTCTTTTATCACAGAAAATCCTCGCATTATGCTCTTTTCACATGACCAAAATACAAGACATTAAAATTGCTCCTGTTATCCCTTTCAAATATAAGGCTTGATATTAGAAAATTTGCAAAATGGTTATGTAGTCTTCCAAATTAGTGAGATTAAGATATTAACCGCGAACGTATTAGGAAAATTGTTGGAAATTAATTACATTATATTACTAGTAAAATACACTTCTTAAGAGAGATTGTTATAATTGGTTTGGTTTTTGTTTCCTTATGTTTCAATTTCATGCTGTCTCTCTTGTTATATAACTAGTCATCAATGGATAGAGAAACAAATTGTTCAAATAAACTTACATGACTGTCTCTAGACTCAACTTAAGTAATCTTTTTATGTGGGTGTGCTCTATACCAAGAATTAATTTGTTGGTTAATATTTCAAAGTAATGTGTGTGGCTTCTTATTAATCACATGTTGGACAAATAAGAATAAACTTCTAGCTTATATTACGATGTTATGTTCACAGCCGTGATTAAAGTTAGTTCCCAACATGCAAAATAAGCTTTACGGATTAATATCTAGCTTACATAAACTTTGCTGCTGAGATGAGTATTAGCTTTTCTAACAAAATAAAAGTCCTGATAAACTTACAGGTGTTCATTGATAAGTTAAATGAGCCGAAAAACAATAGTTTTCGGATTAGTTGCAATTTTCCATCCTTGTTTACCAAGCATTGCAAGATTGAAGGCCGTGAGATTTTTGAAGCCACACACATTATTTAGACAATAAAGAATACTGAATTCAACAAATTAATCATTTTGTAGGAAACAATAAACAAATTAAACAACCCGTTCACAAAAATAAAAATAAAAATAATTATACAACCCTTAAAAAAACAAATAAAATAAAATCGGTAAATATCATTTTATTAAATATTGAATTCTCACAAGAGCCATCAATTACACATAATGTCACTCATTATTACTATTGATAATTCAAGCTCTTTTTTTTTTGTCAATAGTTATAGTTCAAGTATTGAACACCTTATTTTAACATGAAAGTGAAAACCAAGACCTAAACCGGAGGAGGAGGCGTACTTAAATCAAGAGGGTTAACAGGATCAAACATAACAGGACCAGGCTTAATAGTGACAGGAGGTTTAACAGGAGCATGCCTGATAGGGGCATGTTTAACAGGGGAACGAGGCTTAAAACTTGGAAGCCTAAATCGATCTGTTTCAATGGCAGGAGGCATGTTTGGACCAATAGGGTTAACAACATGATCAGTTATAATATGATCATTTATAACTGGATTAAACATAATTGGATCAGTCTCAACAGGGACATGAGGACTAAAAATCGGAAGCCTAAAACGATCAGGTTTGTCAAAATCAGTTTTAAGCTCTTCAGCAAGTGCAGTGAAAGAAATTAGTTGGAGTAAAAGTAGCAACAATGCTAGGGTTTTGACCATTTTCCCGTGTAAGAAAGTAACCTTGAAAGATAGAGTGAAAAAGTGATGTCGGTGTTGTGAAAGTGTGAGGGTTGTTTTATTTATAGGAGCTAATGCCCATAATCATTGGAGTTTTTGTATATTTGTAATAAATAAATTTTTTAAAATAAAATTATTTATTTACTTACCCTTTTTAGTGAATTCCCGAATTCAATGAGCTGTATTTAAAAATCAAATAATTTTTTTATTTATTTATGGGTTTTAGTGCAAGATAACATAAGCAACGGTTTTTTTTTTCTCATGTAACGAAAAAAAAAATGTAAGCAACCATTTGGGACGGAAATACTGAAATGTAGGAAACTAAAATTAAAATAAAAATAAAACTAGTGTAGGAACTCGCGTTGTGTGCGAAATATGTTGACCTTTAAAATTTTAAATAATTTATAATAAATTTTTTTACTAAACAAAATATAAGTCTAAATCTGTCAACAAAATAGACGTCTAAATATTTTCATTGCAATTTTTAAAGAAATTTTTTTATCTTATTTTATTTTAATGGTCGGTGGTAAAATTTTCTTGGCGGAGAATACTGTGTTAAAAATGAAGAGTAGGAAACAAAAAGAAGAGTATTGTGAATTTGTGATGTAAAAAATGGTAAAAAGAAAATGAAATTTTGTGATAATATATATATATATGAGAAATGATATACGTAGTAATTAGTGAAAATTTGAGATTGAGTGGATTAATACATATGTTAATGGAAAGAAAAGAAGAAACTAAAATTATGGGTGCTAGTAGTTTTTTTTAGATAGACGAAATCGCAAATAACAAAGAAACTCACACAAAAGTGGATAAGCCTTTTTTTAGATAGTCGAAATGACAATTTAACTATGAAATTCACAAACAAGTTGAGAGGCCGTGGTTCGAAACCCCGTTACGTCGTTCGGTCTAACAATTTCAGCACTTTGTCAGGTGAGTTGAAGACTTCTGGACTACTAGTGGCCAAAAACTCACGAATAAGTGGGATGTCTGCAGTTTAAACCTCAATCACTGCGTATATCATGTAGTATCCATACCAACTGACTTAAACTCACGAGACGGTAGTTTCTTTATTATTAAAGGCAATATCCATTATCAAATTGGAAAAAATTAAGGCATTTGAATTCATTTTTTGTGAAATTTTTTTTTTTGACAAATTTTTTGTTAAATTGTTTATGCAACCATTAAAATTAAAATCAAATATGAACATANCTGATTACAATTGCTCAAAGCACAAAGCTAAGAGTCTTCAATGCTCAAACACCTAGTAAGAGACTTCTAATGCTCAAGACACACAATCAAGAGACTTCCAATGCTCAAGACACAAAGTCAAGAGACTTCCAATGCTCAAGACACAAAGTCAAGAGACTTCCCTGCTCAAAGCACAAAGCTAAGAGACTTCTAATTACTCAATACACAAAGTAAAGAGACTTCTGATTGCTCAATACACAAAGTAAAGAGACTTCTGGTTGCTCAGCACGCAGGCTAAGACTTTGAGTTTCAAACTGATTTTACAACAGAAAATAAGTTTGTGCTGAACACTTGATCAAATATCAGAGGTGTTCACAAAATACAACTCAATTAAGACTCTACACTTAAAGAATTCTAAGATAAACAAGTTTGTAAGAATTCTTAAGTTGTTTGTTGACAGACACGTAAAACAGTGTTTGCAGTTCAGGTTTTGCAGCTTGTATATCTGTACAGAGTCTTGTATTCTTCTTCAAATCTTCAGTCTTTTATAGAGGGTAAAAGAGCTGTTGAGATTTGATCAGAATTGTAGCAAAGAGCCATTGCAAAGAGAGGCTAGGTCCAGCTGAGTTTGTGTGCGTAAAAACAGAGCACACAAAGTTTGAATCCTTTCCTTAAAAGCTGGAGAATGTTTCTGTGAAGGAGGCAATTCAAAAGCTGTTCTGACATTGCAGGCTTTACTGTTGACAGAGACAGCTGCTTTTCCTTAAAGAACTCAGATTTCAGAAGCTTCTTCAGGAACAGCACTTCAGAAGCAGGTCTTCAGACTCACCCTTCAGAAGCACTGTTCATCAGACGCACTTCTTCAGACGTTGACTTTTATTGACCTTCAGACTCAGCCTTCAGACGTTGACTTCTGTTGACCTTCAGACTCAACCTTCAGACGTTGACTTCTGTTGACCTTCAGACTCAACCTTCAGAAGCACCCTTCAGACGCAGTCTTCAGACTCTGCCTTCAGAAGCACCCTTCAGACGCAGTCTTCAGACTCTGCCTTCAGAAGCTCCTTCAGATCCAGTTTTGCTTCAGACTTGCAACAAAGGCTTCAATGCTTTCTTTCTTGCTCTTAGCTTGTTCTTCCATAACCAGTATTAATTACCAAACATTAAGAACATGGTTCTGCACACTTAGAACAAAGCATTAGCAATTCCAATTTTCTTTTAACACTTTGTTATCATCAAAACCCAAAGACAGTTGTTCATACATTTTGTTCCAACATAATTCTCTACCAAAAAAATGGAATAACTTCGTTCTCATTTTTAATTTAGCACATAATCATATTTAAGTCACATCGTATCAAATATTTTTAAAGAGGTCAAAAGCAAAATATTTAATAAACCTCCCACTCAAAGCACAAGGAGTGCCTAAAAGAGATTAAAAGAGTTAAGATACAAGAGATTTAAAACAGATAAAAAGTTACAGGAAATTAGATAGTAAATAACCAAAGCAGAGTAGCGGATTAATGCACCAAGAATGAAAAATGTCAAGAGTATTAGGTTTATCGTTCTTCAACCACCACCAAGAGTGAAGCTTTATGCGTTCATGTAACTGGTCCAACAAAAGCTCTTTTATCACAGAAAATCCTCGCATTATGCTCTTTTCACATGACCAAAATACAAGACATTAAAATTGCTCTGTTATCCCTTTCAAATATAAGGCTTGATATTAGAAAATTTGCAAAATGGTTATGTAGTCTTCCAAATTAGTGAGATTAAGATATTAACCGCGAACGTATTAGGAAAATTGTTGGAAATTAATTACATTATATTACTAGTAAAATACACTTCTTAAGAGAGATTGTTATAATTGGTTTGGTTTTTGTTTCCTTATGTTTCAATTTCATGCTGTCTCTCTTGTTATATAACTAGTCATCAATGGATAGAGAAACATATTGTTCAAATAAACTTACATGACTGTCTCTAGACTCAACTTACTGTAATCTTTTTATGTGGGTGTGCTCTATACCAAGAATTAATTTGTTGGTTAATATTTCAAAGTAATGTGTGTGGCTTCTTATTAATCACATGTTGGACAAATAAGAGATAAACTTCTAGTTATATTACGATGTTATGTTCACAGCCGTGATTAAAGGTTAGTTCCCAACATGCAAATAAGCTTACGGATTAAATCTAGCTTACAATAAACTTTGCTGCTGAGATGGTATTAGCTTTTCTAACAAAATAAAAGTCCTGATAAACTTACAGGTGTTCATTGATAAGTTAAATGAGCGAAAAACAATAGTTTTTCGGATTAGTTGCAATTTTCCATCCTTGTTTACCAAGCATTGCAAGATTGAAGGCCGTGAGATTTTTGAAGCCACACACATTATTTAGACAATAAAGAATACTGAATTCAACAAATTAATCATTTTGAGGAAACAATAAACAAATTAAACAACCCTTTCACAAAAATAAAAATAAAACTAATTATACAACCCTTAAAAAAACAAAATAAAATAAAATCGGTAAAATATCATTTTATTAAATATTGAATTCTCACAAGAGCCACTCAATTACACATAATGTCACTCATTATTACTATGTGATAATTCAAGCTCTTTTTTTTTTGTCAATAGTTATAGTTCAAGTATTGAACACCTTATTTTAACATGTGAAAGTGAAAACCAAGACCTAAAACCGGAGGAGGAGGGCGTACTTAAATCAGATAGTGTTAACAGGATCAAACATAACAGGACCAGGGCTTATAGTGACAGGAGGTTTAACAGGAGCATGCCTGATAGGGCATGTTTAACAGGGAACGAGGCTTAAAACTTGGAAGCCTAAATCGATCTGGTTTTCAATGGCAGGAGAGGCATGTTTGGACCAATAGGTTAACACATGATCAGTTATAATATGATCATTTATAACTGGATTAAACATAATTGGATCAGTCTCAACAGGGACATGAGACTAAAACATCGGAATAAGCCTAAAACCTCAGTTTTTGTCAAAATCAGTTGTAAGCTCTTCAGCAAGTGCAGTGAACAGAAATTAGTTTTAGTAAAGTATGGCAACAATCTAGGGTTTCGTTTGTACCATTTTCTTTCCCGTGTAAAGAAAGTAACTTGAAAGATAGAGTGAAAAGTGATGTCGGTGTGTGAAAGTGTGAGGTTTTGTTTTATTTATAGGAGCTAATGCCCATAATCATTGGAGTTTTTTGTATATTTGTAATAAATAATTTTTTAAAATAAAATTATTTATTTACTTACCCTTTTTAGTGAATTCCCGAATTCAATGAGCTGTATTTAAAAATCAAATAATTTTTTTATTTATTTATGGGTTTTAGTGCAAGATAACATAAGCAACGGTTTTTTTTTTTCTCATTTAACGAAAAAAAATGTAAGCAAACCATTTGGGACGGAAATACTGAAATGTAGGAAACTAAAATTAAAATAAAAATAAAACTAGTGTAGGAACTCGCGTTTGTGTGCGAAATATGTTGACCTTTAAAATTTTAAATAATTTATAATAAATTTTTTTTACTAAACAAAATATAAGTCTAAATCTGTAACAAAATAGACGTCTAAATATTTTCATTGCAATTTTTAAAGAAATTTTTTTTATCTTATTTTATTTTAATGGTCGGTGGTAAAATTTTCTTGGCGGAGAATACTGTGTTAAAAATGAAGAGTAGGAACAAAAATAAGAGTATTGTGAATTTGTGATGTAAAAAATGGTAAAAGAAATGAAATTTTGTGATAATATATATATATATGAGAAATGATATACGTAGTAATTAGTGAAAATTTTGAGATTGAGTGGATTAATACATATGTTAATGGAAAGAAAAGAAGAAGAAACTAAAATTATGGGTGCTAGTAGTTTTTTTTAGATAGACGAATCGCAAATAACAAAAGAAACTCACACAAAAGTGGATAAGCCTTTTTTTAGATAGTCGAAATGACAATTTAACTATGAAATTCACAAACAAGTTGAGAGGCCGTGGTTCGAAACCCCGTACGTCGTTCGGATCTAACAATTTCAGCACTTTGTCAGGTGAGTTGAAGACTTCTGGACTACTAGTGGCCAAAAACTCACGAATAAGTGGGATGTCTGCAGTTTAAACCTCAATCACTGCGTATATCATGTAGTATCCATACCAACTGACTTAAACTCACGAGACGGTAGTTTCTTTATTATTAAAGGCAATATCCATTATCAAATTGGAAAAAATTAAGGCATTTGAATTCATTTTTTGTGAAATTTTTTTTTTGACAAATTTTTTGTTAAATTGTTTATGCAACCATTAAAATTAAAATCAAATATGAACATAAATTTTTAAATTTAAAACTTGTGCATCGACTTCTTTTCTTTTTTTTAAAGGAATTATTTTGTGCATCGACTTCTTATGTCTATTCTATTTGTTGTATTCAAAAGCAGTTTTTTATTCTATTTCTATTAATTATACATTTAATGCTGTTTTCATAGCCATTTTATGTTGTTATTAGAATCCATAAAAAATACTTATGGACAATCAATTGAGACTCTTTCCATTGATTTCCAAAATGAGACCTAAACTTAATCACCAAAATTCCCTAAAATAAACTTTTTTTTAGGGAATCCTAAAAAATGCTTAATCACTAAAATTGGTGATAGTGTTTTTAAATCGTTTTTTGTAAGAATTATTTTCCATCATTAAAAGTAAAAAATTTGGAATTTGTATACTGCCATCGACGATAAATGAAATATCCTCGATTTTATTGCTCGAATTCAAAAATATAAAGTTGGATTTTTCTTAGTTTTCGATAAGTTTTATATACGAATTTGACAAGAACGTGTTAGAGCATGACACATACGATGGATTTGTAATTGTTTATACTACATTTATCCTTAAATATAAGACCAATTTGATAAAAGCATAAAGATTAACTAAATAGTTTTTGCATTATACACTACTAGGAAAAACAAAATTAGTGACGAAAATTAGTGACGGAAAAAATAAAATCCCTCATAAATTCCTTGGTCACAAAATCTAGTGACGGAATTAGAGAGAGATTTCATGTTTTCTCTCACTAAATTTCCCTCACTGATTTTTGTTTTTTTTAGTAGTGATATTTGTCAATAATATACATTTTTTTCCAAATTTAAAATAGTTATAGCATTATTGAGTGTATCCCGTTATTATTGATGTATCCCATTATATTTTTGTCAATAATACTTTTATGTAAAACCCTTAAAAAAAAATACTTTTTTAAAATTTTTGAATAATATTATAAAAGTGATAAAAATGTAAATTAAATAGTTTAAATTAATGAAGGACATAATTGAAATAAAAAATACTATCAAAACTATGCAACTCCCATTTTTTTTAAACCATATATTCTTTGCACACAACTGTAGAGAATACTTCCTTAAGTATGTGTAACCAAATGAGTGGCAAACTCTCCCTAAGTATTTTAATGTTGTTGTATGCCCAAAGACAAAATCGAACTCGAGACCTTAGTAAAGTAAGAAGAGACTCATGTCATCTTATTTAAGTGTTCTTGATTATGTAACCCATTTTATATATAGGTATATATTTAATTTAAATATCAATCTGATAAGTTTTTTTACGTCAAATTTGATAGGTGTGTAAAATGAGATAAATCAATTTAAATTTGAAAAAGATAACCTTTTCAGTAAAAAGATAAACCAGGACTATCTGAACAAAATGAAACTAAAATAAAGGAGAGTTATCACTAACTATAACAAATCTAATTGAAGTTCAAATTAAATGGAATACTCTTTTTTTTTTTTTTACAAAATAAATGCAATAATTCTCTACCAAAAAAATGGAATAACTTCGTTCTCATTTTTAATTTAGCACATAATCATATTTAAGTCACATCGTATCAAATATTTTTAAAGAGGTCAAAAGCAAAATATATTAATAAACCTCCCACTCAAAGCACAAGGAGTGCCTAAAAGAGATTGAAAAGAGTTAAGATACAAGAGATTTAAAACAGATAAAAAGTTACACGAAATTAGATAGTAAATAACCAAAGCAAAGTAGCGGATTAATGCACCAAGAATGAAAAATGTCAAGAGTATTAGGTTTATCGTTCTTCAACCACCACCAAGAGTGAAGCTTTATGCGTTCATGTAACTGGTCCAACAAAAGCTCTTTTATCACAGAAAATCCTCGCATTATGCTCTTTTCACATGACCAAAATACAAGACATTAAAATTGCTCCTGTTATCCCTTTCAAATATAAGGCTTGATATTAGAAAATTTGCAAAATGGTTATGTAGTCTTCCAAATTAGTGAGATTAAGATATTAACCGCGAACGTATTAGGAAAATTGTTGGAAATTAATTACATTATATTACTAGTAAAATACACTTCTTAAGAGAGATTGTTATAATTGGTTTGGTTTTTGTTTCCTTATGTTTCAATTTCATGCTGTCTCTCTTGTTATATAACTAGTCATCAATGGATAGAGAAACAAATTGTTCAAATAAACTTACATGACTGTCCCTAGATTCAACTTAAGTAATCTTATTATGTGGGTGTGCTCTATACCAAGAATTAATTTGTTGGTTAATATTTCAAAGTAATGTGTGTGGCTTCTTATTAATCACATGTTGGACAAATAAGAATAAACTTCTAGCTTATATTACGATGTTATGTTCACAGCCGTGATTAAAGTTAGTTCCGTACATGCAAAATAAGCTTTACGGATTAATATCTAGCTTACATAAACTTTGCTGCTGAGATGAGTATTAGCTTTTCTAACAAAATAAAAGTCCTGATAAACTTACAGGTGTTCATTGATAAGTTAAATGAGCCGAAAAACAATAGTTTTCGGATTAGTTGCAATTTTCCATCCTTGTTTACCAAGCATTGCAAGATTGAAGGCCGTGAGATTTTTGAAGCCACACACATTATTCAGACAATAAAGAATACTGAATTCAACAAATTAATCATTTTGTAGGAAACAATAAACAAATTAAACAACCCGTTCACAAAAATAAAAATAAAAATAATTATACAACCCTTAAAAAACAAATAAAATAAAATCGGTAAATGTCATTTTATTAAATATTGAATTCTCACGAGAGCCGTCAATTACACATAATGTCACTCATTATTACTATTGATAATTCAAGCTCTTTTTTTTTGTCAATAGTTATAGTTCAAGTATTGAACACCTTATTTTAACATGAAAGTGAAAACCAAGACCTAAACCGGAGGAGGAGGCGTACTTAAATCAAGAGGGTTAACAGGATCAAACATAACAGGACCAGGCTTAATAGTGACAGGAGGTTTAACAGGAGCATGCCTGATAGGGGCATGTTTAACAGGGGAACGAGGCTTAAAAAATGGAAGCCTAAATCGATCTGTTTCAATGGCAGGAGGCATGTTTGGACCAATAGGGTTAACAACATGATCAGTTATAATATGATCATTTATAACTGGATTAAACATAATTGGATCAGTCTCAACAGGGACATGAGGACTAAAAATCGGAAGCCTAAAACGATCAGGTTTGTCAAAATCAGTTTTAAGGTCTTCAGCAAGTGCAGTGAAAGAAATTAGTTGGAGTAAAAGTAGCAACAATGCTAGGGTTTTGACCATTTTCCCGTGTAAGAGAAAGTAACCTTGAAAGATAGAGTGAAAAAGTGATGTCGGTGTTGTGAAAGTGTGAGGGTTGTTTTATTTATAGGAGCTAATGCCCATAATCATTGGAGTTTTTGTATATTTGTAATAAATAAATTTTTTAAAATAAAATTATTTCTTTACTTACCCTTTTTAGTGAATTCCCGAATTCATTGAGCTGTATTTAAAAATCAAATAATTTTTTTATTTATTTATGGGTTTTAGTGCAAGATAACATAAGCAACGGTTTTTTTTTCACATGTAACGAAAAAAAAAATGTAAGCAACCATTTGGGACGGAAATACTGAAATGTAGGAAACTAAAATTAAAATAAAAATAAAACTAGTGTAGGAACTCGCGTTGTGTGCGAAATATGTTGACCTTTAAAATTTTAAATAATTTATAATAAATTTTTTTACTAAACAAAATATAAGTCTAAATCTGTCAAAAAAATAGCCGTCTAAATATTTTCATTGCAATTTTTAAAGAAAATTTTTTTATCTTATTTTATTTTAATGGTCGGTGGTGAAATTTTCTTGGCGGAGAATACTGTGTTAAAAATGAAGAGTACAAAACAAAAAGAAGAGTATTGTGAATTTGTGATGTAAAAAATGGTAAAAAGAAAATGAAATTTTGTGATAATATATATATGAGAAATGATATACGTAGTAATTAGTGAAAATTTGAGATTGAGTGGATTAATACATATGTTAATGGAAAGAAAAGAAGAAACTAAAATTATGGGTGCTAGTAGTTTTTTTTAGATAGACGAAATCGCAAATAACAAAGAAACTCACACAAAAGTGGATAAGCCTTTTTTTAGATAGTCGAAATGACAATTTAACTATGAAATTCACAAACAAGTTGAGAGGCCGTGGTTCGAAACCCCGTTACGTCGTTCGGTCTAACAATTTCAGCACTTTGTCAGGTGAGTTGAAGACTTCTGGACTACTAGTGGCCAAAAACTCACGAATAAGTGGGAAGTCTGCAGTTTAAACCTCAATCACTGCATATATCATGTAGTATCCATACCAACTGACTTAAACTCACGAGACGGTAGTTTCTTTATTAAAGCCAATATCCATTATCAAATTGGAAAAAATTAAGGCATTTGAATTCATTTTTTGTGAAAATATTTTTTTTGACAAAATTTTTGTTAAATTGTTTATGCAACCATTAAAATTAAAATCAAATATGAACATAGATTTTTAAATTTAAAACTTGTGCATCGACTTCTTTTCTTTTTTTTAAAGGAATTATTTTGTGCATCGACTTCTTATGTCTATTCTATTTGTTGTATTCAAAATCAGTTTTTTATTCTATTTCTATTAATTATACATTTAATGCTGTTTTCATAGCCATTTTATGTTGTTATTAGAATCCATAAAAAATACTTATGGACAATCAATTGAGACTCTTTCCATTGGTTTCCAAAATGAGACCTAAACTTAATCACCAAAATTCCCTAAAATAAACTTTTTTTAGGGAATCCTAAAAAATGCTTAATCACTAAAATTGGTGATAGTGTTTTTAAATCGTTTTTTGTAAGAATTATTTTCCATCATTAAAAGTAAAAAATTTGGAATTTGTATACTGCCATCGACGATAAATGAAATATCCTCGATTTTATTGCTCGAATTCAAAAATATAAAGTTGGATTTTTTCTTAGTTTTCGATAAGTTTTATATACGAATTTGACAAGAACGTGTTAGAGCATGACACATACGATGGATTTGTAATTGTTTATACTACATTTATCCTTAAATATAAGACCAATTTGATAAAAGCATAAAGATTAACTAAATAGTTTTTGCATTATACACTACTAGGAGAAACAAAATTAGTGACGGAAAAAATAAAATCCCTCATAAATTCCTTGGTCACAAAATCTAGTGACGGAATTAGAGAGAGATTTCATGTTTTCTCTCACTAAATTTCCCTCACTGATTTTTGTTTTTTTTAGTAGTGATATTTGTCAATAATATACATTTTTTTCCAAATTTAAAATAGTTATAGCATTATTGAGTGTATCCCGTTATTATTGATGTATCCCATTATATTTTTGTCAATAATACTTTTATGTAAAACCCTTAAAAAAAATACTTTTTTAAAAATTTTGAATAATATTATAAAAGTGATAAAAATGTAAATTAAATAGTTTAAATTAATGAAGGACATAATTGAAATAAAAAATACTATCAAAACTATGCAACTCCCATTTTTTTTAAACCATATATTCTTTGCACACAACTGTAGAGAATACTTCCTTAAGTATGTGTAACCAAATGAGTGGCAAACTCTCCCTAAGTATTTTAATGTTGTTGTATGCCCAAAGACAAAATCGAACTCGAGACCTTAGTAAAGTAAGAAGAGACTCATGTCATCTTATTTAAGTGTTCTTGATTATGTAACCCATTTTATATATAGGTATAGATTTAATTTAAATATCAATCTGATAAGTTTTTTTACGTCAAATTTGATAGGTGTGTAAAATGAGATAAATCAATTTAAATTTGAAAAAGATAACCTTTTTAGTAAAAAGATAAACCAAGACTATCTGAACAAAATGAAACTAAAATAAAGGAGAGTTATCACTAACTATAACAAATCTAATTGAAGTTCAAATTAAATGGAATACTCTTTTTTTTTTACAAAATAAATGCAATAATTCTCTACCAAAAAAATGGAATAACTTCTTTCTCATTTTTAATTTAGCACATAATCATATTTAAGTCACATCGTATCAAATATTTTTAAAGAGGTCAAAAGCAAAATATATTAATAAACCTCCCACTCAAAGCACAAGGAGTGCCTAAAAGAGATTGAAAAGAGTTAAGATACAAGAGATTTAAAACAGATAAAAAGTTACACGAAATTAGATAGTAAAATAACCAAAGCAGAGTAGCGGATTAATGCACCAAGAATGAAAAATGTCAAGAGTATTAGGTTTATCGTTCTTCAACCACCACCAAGAGTGAAGCTTTATGCGTTCATGTAACTGGTCCAACAAAAGCTCTTTTATCACAGAAAATCCTCGCATTATGCTCTTTTCACATGACCAAAATACAAGACATTAAAATTGCTCCTGTTATCCCTTTCAAATATAAGGCTTGATATTAGAAAATTTGCAAAATGGTTATGTAGTCTTCCAAATTAGTGAGATTAAGATATTAACCGCGAACGTATTAGGAAAATTGTTGGAAATTAATTACATTATATTACTAGTAAAATACACTTCTTAAGAGAGATTGTTATAATTGGTTTGGTTTTTGTTTCCTTATGTTTCAATTTCATGCTGTCTCTCTTGTTATATAACTAGTCATCAATGGATAGAGAAACAAATTGTTCAAATAAACTTACATGAATGTCTCTAGATTCAACTTAAGTAATCTTATTATGTGGGTGTGCTCTATACCAAGAATTAATTTGTTGGTTAATATTTCAAAGTAATGTGTGTGGCTTCTTATTAATCACATGTTGGACAAATAAGAATAAACTTCTAGCTTATATTACGATGTTATGTTCACAGCCGTGATTAAAGTTAGTTCCCAACATGCAAAATAAGCTTTACGGATTAATATCTAGCTTACATAAACTTTGCTGCTGAGATGAGTATTAGCTTTTCTAACAAAATAAAAGTCCTGATAAACTTACAGGTGTTCATTGATAAGTTAAATGAGCCGAAAAACAATAGTTTTCGGATTAGTTGCAATTTTCCATCCTTGTTTACCAAGCATTGCAAGATTGAAGGCCGTGAGATTTTTGAAGCCACACACATTATTCAGACAATAAAGAATACTGAATTCAACAAATTAATCATTTTGTAGGAAACAATAAACAAATTAAACAACCCGTTCACAAAAATAAAAATAAAAATAATTATACAACCCTTAAAAAACAAATAAAATAAAATCGGTAAATATCATTTTATTAAATATTGAATTCTCACGAGAGCCGTCAATTACACATAATGTCACTCATTATTACTATTGATAATTCAAGCTCTTTTTTTTTGTCAACAGTTATAGTTCAAGTATTGAACACCTTATTTTAACACGAAAGTGAAAACCAAGACCTAAACCGGAGGAGGAGGCGTACTTAAATCAAGAGGGTTAACAGGATCAAACATAACAGGACCAGGCTTAATAGTGACAGGAGGTTTAACAGGAGCATGCCTGATAGGGGCATGTTTAACAGGGGAACGAGGCTTAAAAATTGGAAGCCTAAATCGATCTGTTTCAATGGCAGGAGGCATGTTTGGACCAATAGGGTTAACATTTAAAATTTTTGAATAATATTATAAAAGTGATAAAAATGTAAATTAAATAGTTTAAATGAAGGACATAATTGAAAGAAAAAAATACTATCAAAACTATGCAACTCCCATTTTTTTTTTTTAAAACCGTATATTCTTTGCACACATCTGTAGAGAATAATTCCTTAAGTATGTGTAACCAAATGAGTGGCAAACTCTCCCTAAGTATTTTAATGTTGTTGTATGCCCAAAGACAAAATCGAACTCGAGGGACCTTAGTAAAGTTAGAAGAGACTCATGTCATCTTATTTAAGTGTTCTTGATTATGTAACCCATTTTATATATAGGTATAGATTTAATTTAAATATCAATCTGATAAGTTTTTTACGTCAAATTTGATAGGTGTGTAAAATGAGATAAATCAATTTAAATTTGAAAAAGATAACTTTTTCAGTAAAAAGATAAAACAGGACTATCTGAACAAAATGAAACTAAAATAAAGGAAAGTTATCACTAACTAGAACAAATCTAATTGAAGTTCAAACTAAATGGAATATTCTTTTTTTTTTATAAAATAAATGCAATAATTCTCTACCAAAAAAATGGAATAACTTCGTTCTTATTTTTAATTTAGCATATAATCATATTTAAGTCACATCGTATCAAATATTTTTAAAGAGGTCAAAAGCAAAATATATTAATAAACCTCCCCCTCAAAGCACAAGGAGTGCCTAAAAGAGATTAAAAAGAGTTAAGATACAAGAGATTTAAAACAGATAAAAAGTTACACGAAATTAGATTGTAAATAACCAAAGAAGAGTAGCGGATTAATGCACCAAGAATGAAAAATGTCAAGAGTATTAGGTTTATCGTTCTTCAACCACCACCAAGAGTGAAGTTTTATGCGTTCATGTAACTGGTCCAACAAAAGCCCAACAAAAGCTCTTTATCACAGAAAATCCTCGCGTTATGCTCTTTTCACATGACCAAAATACAAGACATCCAGATTACGTGAAAATTGCTCCAGTTATATATCCCTTTCAAATATAAGGCTTGATATTAGAAAATTTGCAAAATGGTTATGTAATCTTCCAAATTAGTGAGATTAAGATATTAACCGGGAACATATTAGGGAAATTGTTGGAAATTAATTATATTAGGGTTAAATATGTTTCTGATCCCTACATTTTGCGTCACTTTGAAAAATAGTCCCTACATTTCATTAATGTTTTTAAAATCCCTACATTTTTCCTCCATTATCACAATTAGTCCCTGCTGTCAAGTTACCAAACGGAATGGTGATGTGGCATTTTTTTAAACGGTTTTGAAATGGATTGGGCCGAATGAAATGGGTAAAATTCGACCCAACCCATGGACCGAACCCATTTCTTCTTCTTCCAACCCCTCTAACCTAAAATCCCAATTTTCTTTTTCTCCATTCACGTGAACAGCTTATTCTTCCTTCATCCTTTCATCTTTCATCTTTTCTTCTTCTTCCTTCATCCTTTAAACATCAATCTTCATCCTTTTGCGAAATCTTCTTCTTCCTTCTCCCTTCATCCGCCATTTGTCTTCCTTCACCCTTCCTTCCTAATTTTCGTCTTCTTCCTTCTTCCTTCTCACCCATCTACCATTAAGTGTTCCCATTCTCAACACGTACGCGAAATCGAACAAGGAATGGGTTGTGAAATCGAAATCGAACAAAGGAATGGGTTGCGAAATCGAGGAACGAACAAAGGAATGGGTTGTCGGCGCACAAATGTGAAAGGAAGGAGAAAGACTTTTCTGGAGATTTTAGGGTTTCTATTTCTTTCCTAAGGGCTATATGACGTAGGGTCTCTTCAATTTCTTGTTTTTTGATTTTAATTGTATTTTGTTTTCTGATTTCATGTTAATTACTCAATAAAACTATGAATTAACAATAAACATTTTATTAATTTATATTAATTTAATGTGTGGGACCCATTGCCACATATACATCCATTTGTCACATACATGTGTATCTGATTTTTGGACACATCATCAAAAAATTGGGGTCCACCATCTGCCACGTCATCATCCCGTTAGAAACTTGACAGGAGGGACTAATTGTGATAACGGAGGAAAAATGTAGGGATTTTAAAAACATTTAATGAAATGTAGGGACTATTTTTCAAAGTGACGCAAAATATAGAGACTAAAAACATATTTAACTCATTATATTATATTACTAGTAAAATACACTTCTCAAGAGAAATTGTTATAATTGGTTTGGTTTTTGTTTCCTTATGTTTCAATTTCATGTTGTCTCTCTTGTTATATAACTAGTCATCAATGGATAGAGAAACAAATTGTTCAAATAAACTTACATGACTGTGTCTAGATTCAACTTAAGTAATCTTATTATGTGGGTGTGCTCTATAGCAAGAATTAATTTGTTGGTTAATATTTCAAAGTAATGTGTGTGGCTTCTTATTAATCACATGTTGGACAAATAAGAATAAACTTCTAGCTTATATTAGGATGTTATGTTCACAGCCATGATTAAAGTTAGTTCCCAACATGCAAAATAAGCTTTTGTGCATCTTTAATCGCAATGCAGGACCGGTGATTTGGATTAATATCTAGCTTACATGAACTTTGCAGCTGAGATGAGTATTAGTTTTTCTAACAAAATGAGCTGAGAAACAATAGTTTTCGGATTAGTTGCAATTTTTCATCCTTGTTTACCAAGCATTGCAAGATTGAAGGCCGTGAGATTTTTGAAGCTCATACCTCCATCATTCTTGTACATGGAGAGTTTATCCCAAGAGAATCACTGAATTCCTTTGTTTTGCACACCACTGTTACGCCCATCAAAATGAGTTCATCATTGAATTTTTTTTTCTGACCCTGTTGCCCAAAAAAATGATTTTTTTTTACCCCCTTTGAAAATTATTTACTAAAATGACCCACTTTTATTTTTGGTTGTTTTTTTTTTGTCGTTTAGTGCCATTACCGCCATTCCAATTGGCGGTAATGGCCATTTTTTCAAAGGGGGGGTGGGGGGGGGGGGGGGGGGGGGGGCGCAAGCCTTGTTATAGGTGTGCAGGCCAAGCTTTTTTTTTATAATTATTTTAACCCATTACCGCCAATTGGGCCGGCGGTAATGGCTTTTCCTATTTTTTTTTCGTTTTATTTATTCCCACCCCTATAAATACCCCACACCACCCCTTTCATCCAAATTCACTCTAATTTTTTCTTACATTTTTCTCACTACTTCCATATTATGTCTGACTCTGGTTAAGATACAACTTCTTCTGCTTCTCCTCCTCCCCATTTAAGATTGGTCACTGTTAAATTTGATCAATATATACGACTTTATTTTGGTAATAAAATTAAAAAAATGAAAATATTAAAAAAATATATATTGATTTAAAAAAAATTACATTAATTAGACAATGCTATTATTTTCTTCTAAGCCAGTTACCCCAATGTAAATTATGACTTCCCATAGCACAAAATTTATTTTTGAGTTCGTACGGGTCGTTGGGGTTGCTGTTGGTGTTCCTCTTCCTCTTCTTCTTCCACTTCTTCTTCGTTTATTTCAACTTCATTTGTTTCCAAATTCGCCTCATTTTGCACTTGTGGTGGGACAGAGTTTGCCCAAATATCATTTACAAAATCGTCGTCGTTAAACCCCGCAGCCAGTGTTTCTATGGGATTAATTTGTGTTTGTGGCCATTGTGGGGTGTAGTTTGTTTCTGGATAGTTTACAATGGTTGGAGGAGTTGGTAGGTTGAAAGAGGAGCATTGTGGGTAACTGTTGTGGGGTGTGTTTTGGGTTGGATTAAAGTCATCGATGGAATAGTTTAATGTTCGGGAGCTTTCTCCATGATGACTCTGTTGGGAGTAGCTTGGATATGGTAATGGGGAGTGTTGTTGGAACTGGTTTGTGGGTTGTGGTGGGGATTGGTAGGTTTGGTTGTGGTTGTAGTCGGTGGATTGGTTGAAGCTTGGGTCAAAATAAGTGGGTGTAGGTGTAATGAATTGGCTAAAGGGTGGAGGGGTATCTTACCAGATGTTTGCATCTGGCACAAAATAGGGGTCTGGTGGTGTTTGATAGGTTGCTGGTGTTGCGGGATATTCCGACGGCAATTGTTGTAAAATTATGGAACATTCTACCATTGGGTTTCGCAACAGTGCTTCTCTAGAAATCCACAGATGATCTCTAAAAAAGGTCCAATACCATTCAAAATATTGATGGTTTAGATAAACCAAATGGTTATATTTAACTCCGTCAAGTGCTAATTGAAGACGATTGTTCCAATTTTGTATTTGAAACTGAAATTGATCTCCCCACGAGCCTTTTATTTTTTTATTCGCCAAAGATATTGTAACACCCATATAGAGATTGCCTAGGATCTCTTACGAGTATTAAAATTTCGTACCGGATACATTAAATACAATACAGAAAGTTGTTTATTAAATACACAATGCATAAGTTTATGATACAACTCAAGATCCGATACAAAACATTCTTCATAATATATATATATATATATATATACATCATGATACAATATCATATACAACATCCAAGAAACATAAGCAGCACGATCAATCCGTAGCTTTCTCTTTACCTTTACGTCGTGCTACCTGCGAAGAACCTGCACCAGAAGGGAAGGATGAGACATAACGTCTCAGTGAGCTCCTACCCTACCGACTGTTGGCAACCACGGGGGTAACCTAGGGTCGCCGTGCCTACTCTCGGCAATCTTGGGGATTCCTACGATCGCCGTCATTCTTTGCTAACTTCGCGACCAAGGGGAAAACTAAGGTCGCTACATGTCTTTACCATATCTCATCATATGCTATCTTAACTTATCTTGTGCTTAGTGATCAAGGGGGAATATCTTATGATCACTTCTGGTTCACTAGGAACTAGTCGTCCTATTTCTCAATACATATAAATAAACTTATTCATCTTCTCATATCTTAAGTTAGAAGTTAGCGTTGAACAATCAATAATTATCTGAGTTCATTTTACGGAGTGCATCCGGGTGGAGTAACCCCGAAGTACATCTCCCTTCTAACCGGTGAAAATTCCTATCATATCAGGCTAACACCGGACTCCTCTTGTCGTCGTGCGGTCATCCTATCCCACTAGCGTGAACAACAGAAGACACGACTTAATAATCTTAACTTATGTGTATACCTCCCATGTCCCACTAGCGTGAATGATGAGAGACGCGATTAATTATGTTTTAACTTATGCATGAACCTTTCGTGTCCCACTAGCGTGAACGACGAAAGTCACGACTTAGAATTCTTCATAATAGTCTTCCTTTTGCGTGAACCATTCGTGTCCCACTGGCGTGAACGACGAAGGCCACAACTTATATCTTGATAATCTTGATTACTTAACCTATAAGAGGTTCTAAACTTGAATACTATATCATTCTAGGCTTGCTCGTACTTAATTGAGTGTTTGAGAATTGCCTAGTAAGGGATAAGCTCAATACTAGCTCTTATGCTTTCTATGATAACTTATGGATTAAGGCATCCATTCTCTCACTATTGTACTTATCCTCAATCCACAATAATGATCTAAACATTCTCGAGGATAGGTCTTTAAATGCTTATTAGCAATGCTTAACCATTACATGTTGTTCCTTGAGTCTGAAGCAGTATTAGATAGCCGAAACGGTGCAAGTAATGATGAAAAACAACATGGTTCTGTCCAACTCAAAATCGTGACACGATTTGGAACGATTTCCTGCCCAGAAAACGTGTTGGTTCCTGCCTATAAAATCATGACACGCTGGTAAAATCGTGACACGATTTTACCTGCAGTTGGTTAGCATAGGGCAAGTTTAAAACATGTTTTCCACCATTTTGGCTTATCCAATCATGCCCAAACATCACAACAGCTTAAATGATAAATTCAAAGGCATATCAACAGATTACAACATGTAATGATCAAGAATTACTAGCAAAATAGAATTAGGGCTTAAAAGTTCATAACTTTGTTCATAATACTAAAACTTACAAACTTACTCAAATGGGTTCTAAAACCCTGTGGAGCTCACCTTAATCCTCAATTGGTGCTTGCTAACTCTGATTTCCAAAGCCTTAGCTTCAATCTAAGTCTCCTCTTAATTCTTCCTTGTTTCCTTCTTTCTTTCTCTTGTTCTAATTTTCCAACACAAGCTTGCTTGCATAAACTTCCCCACAAGAAATTGGATGGAGTCTACTAGGTTATGGCAATTAAGGAGAGGGGGCGTGAGAGCTAGAGGGGAAAGAGGGAGAGGAGTTGATAATAGAAGAGTGTAGAAAAATGGAGAAAAGATAGTAAGAATTATCTTACTTCTTATTTTTAAAACAATCTCCACATTCCTATTATTTACCAAAAAGCCATTCCACTTATTTACAAGTTTTCCATGCTTCTTAATTAGTTCTAACACGATTAACTGATACTTATAGGCGGGATGTTACAGATATATTGTGGAAATGTCTCATATCTTCTGGCACGGCGGGTGGAAGTTGAGGTAAGCCAAATTGAAGTCTCACTCTATCGTTGAGTCATGGAACTCTGTGTTTAAGGGAACACGCAACCTACCTATTACACCTATAGTCCAATCAACATACTATAGGTTGGCATGTCTTTTTGCTGAAAGGGCTCAAAGTGCGTTTGCAAGGGTAGGTTCTGGAGATGTGTTCAGCGAATATTGCCAGAATGTGATTAAGGATGACATTGGTAAGTCCAACACCCATCAAGTCGAACAGTTTGACCGAGAGAGGTATACCTTCTCTGTCCGTGAGACAATCAACTATAGGGAGGGAAGGCCAATGGGAACTTTCAAGGTGGACCTCCAAGCAGGGTGGTGTGATTGTGGGAAATATCAAGCATTGCATTTGCCTTGTTCCCATGTCATAGCCGCGTGTTCTTCATTTCACTATGAATACACAACCCTTATTCCAGATGTGTTCAAAAACAAGAGTGTTTTTGCCATTTACAACACATCATTTAAGGTTGTCCACGACAAGAGTTATTGGCCCCCATACAACGGTCTCAAGCTTTGCCATAATCCAGATATGCGAAGACTAAAGAAAGGACGACCCAATAGTACTCGCATTAGGACTGAAATGGACGAGGAGGTGGAAGAAAGTAGACCGACACCGAGACTGTGTGGGTTGTGTCGGCATTCGGACATATTAGGAGAAATTGTCCGATCCTAAATAACCAGTAGTTAATTTCATTATCAATTATGTGTTCAACCAAGCTTTTATAAATATTTGTGACTTTTTTTTTAATCTTTAATCAAATTTCGTCGTTGGTAACACGTAAAATGCACTAATATTTTGACTCGATTTACACATGTTTTAACCTTGATGTTTTAGTTTTTTTTTTTTGCAATATTATGCTGGTATTGTGCGTCCATTTCAGGTATCTCTTGATTAAAAGCCCCTACGAGTCAAAATGATGAAAAAACGGTGAAAAAAGGAAGAAAAGTCAAAGTCATCGGAAATGCACCAACCATGACGGGCTGCCCGTCACCATCCCTGACGACCGTCACCACCCCTGACGGTCGTCACCACCCATGACGCCCGTCACCACCTATCAGTCGTTTACAAAAAATTCACGTTCACGTATTATGATTTTAATGTTTATTTTAATTACGTTAATTAAATAATATAATAGACGAGATAAGACAAACGCGAAAATATAATAATTAATCAAAACACTACTCAAACCAAATTACATGAACTTAAAAAAGAAAACAAACAACATTAAAACAATTGATTCTCCACGTATCGACTATTTTGACTTAACGTCAAGATATCATGGACCTTGTGCATTTTCTTCAGACAAAAACATATCTTGAACATCAGCATCATTCTTCAGAAGTTTGTATTCGTAATAATAATCAAAGTCTTTATGCGATCCCAAATCGATAAACCGCTCTCCGTAATAAATCTTACTGACTTTTCGTAAAGGCTCATTAGCTAGACGAAAAATATGATTGAGATAATTTTTCAACTCCACTAAAGTCATACATGGAGTTACTACCATTTCAAAAGGTCGTATATATTGATCAAATTTAACAGTGACCAATCTTAAAGGGGAAGGAGGAGGAGGAGGAGGAGGAGGAGGAGGAGGAGAAGGAGGAGAAATTGTATCTAAACCAGAGTCAGACATAATATGGAAGTAGTGAGAAAAATGTAAGAAAAAATTTGAGTGAATTTGGATGAAAAGGGTGGTGTGGGTTATTTATAGGGGTGGGAATAAATAAACGAAAAAAAAAGGAAAAGCCATTACCGCTGGCCCAATTGGCGGTAATGGGTTAAAATAATTATAAAAAAAAAAGCTTGGCCTGCACACCTATTGTTTGAAGGGAAACGATAATAAAACCCTTGACGATGAGGAAAAGGACTGGTCATCGCAACCATTGTCGGGTTCGGGAGTCGATTACGCAAGGGGAAGGTATTAGCACCCCTCACGTCCGTTGTACTCAACGGGAACCTTCTATTTGGCTAAAGCTTAAAATGTTTTTAAATGTTTTGCGCGCATGCTCATCTATGTCAAAAGAAAATATCATAAAAAGGGGGGAAAAAGAGATGAAAACAAACGAAAGGAAAAAGAAAAAATTTTATTATTGCGCTTGACAAGATGTCGATCTTGCTCCTACGTATCTCCCGGTAGTCGGAGAATTCAAAGCGTGTAGTTCTTTGGTAGAAAAACGTACATATGTTGGTTATTTTTAAATGGACGATGTTTTAACCGAATTCTGGCGATTAAACGTAGCTTGTATGCTCGCGCATGGGAGACTTATTAAGCGTATAGCTTGTATGCTCGCGCATGGGAGACTTATTAAGCGTTTGTTTAAAATCGCGCTAGAATGTTAAAAGGCATGTCCGTTGGGTAAAAGGGTTCGAATTGGTCGCTATGGGACCAAAATGGGTGCAATGGACTCGATTGAGTCGATCATTGACCGAAGTGACTCCAACGAGTCGGGGGATGGTTCGATTGATCCAACGGGATCAAGAACGGGTACAATGGACTCGATGGAGTCGAACATTGACCGAAGTGACTCAAACGAGTCGAGGGATTGAATCTAGTGGCCACGGGGGACCAAAAGGTTCGGATTGACCACAAGGGGCCAAGAAATTGTTTGGTGTGGTTGGATACGTTGAAAATGGAATGACGATTGTCCGAACGACGAGACATACGTCACGCATTCGTACAATCGGGGCAATGGAGAGACATACGTCACACCATCCCTTTTTCATTCGAGTTTTTGGTTGAATTTCTTAGAAATCCCAAAGTTTATCAAAACATTTGGTTTGAAACCCAAGATGAGAAAGTTTTAACAATTTTGTTAGAAAACGCACAAGTTCGGCTCGTTTTGCGAACGGTTTTGAAAAGCGAACAAATTTGGCTTATGTTCACGTTTGGTTTTGAAAATCATGAACAATGTTTATTGTTCAAGTTTGGATTTGAAAGTGATGAACATAGCTTGCTTGTTCAAGTAGTTTTGAAAGTTTGTGGATATGACTTGTTTTGCAAGTTATCCACAAAAGTGTTACCCGAACTTGCGAATTTTCCAATATTATGCAAAATCCTTGAACTGGTTTGAATAACATGAGTTTTAAAACTCCTAGGTTCTGAGCTCTTGGGCTAGAACCTCAAAAATTGGCCATTTGGGAGCCTAAACACAGATTCTGAGTTCTGTCATGGTCGCTCTGCGACCATGACTTCGCACTGCGAACAATGCGAATTTTTGAGTTCAGAAGCTGTTTCTGAACTGTTGTTCAGAAACAACTTCTGAACACACTCAGGACCTTTTAGGAGAGTGAAAAGCTTTGGGTTTTTGCAATGAAAAGGGCTGGACAAACCAGTTTTGATGTTTTGTAAACCTTGGGATTTCTTTTGAAATTCAAAAGGGGTTTTTAGAATAAAAAGGTTTTGAACCAAAATTGATATGCAAGCACAAATATAGATGCAAGATAATGACTTAGAAACTTACAGAGATCCTTAGCAAAGCTCCTGCTGCAATGAACTTGGATTGGTTGAAGGTTCTTGCAAAGGTTTTGAATATTGGTGATGAACTTTGAACTTGTGTTTGGATTGGTTTTTGCTAGTGCTTTGGCTGGTTTTCTCTGGTTGTTTGCAAGTGTTTCAAGTGTTATGAGTAGTGTTTCTTTGTGTATTATTGCTGTTGAACTCTTGCCTTGCATCTCTATTTATAGGCCAAAATGCAATCCAATGTAATGATGGAAAATCCATAGGACCTAGCTGATTTGTGGGCTAAATTCAGGCTAAATGGCTTTGCATTTAATGCTAATGGATAGAGGCAACCTTGCCTTGTGCCAAGGGTTAAATCCTTGACTGATTTCAGCCACAAATTCAATGGTCTTTGGATAGAAATGATGATGAACATGGCTGGATTGCAATTGGCTATGCTTGGGGATTGATCCTTGCAATCTCAATGGTTAAACAATAAAAACATGCACTGTGATGTGCAGAGGTTGGGGGAAGCAAAAGGCAACATGTGGCTGGTGTGAGAGGGATGAAAAGCTGCTGAAAAACAGGGCAAGCAATCATGGCTTTTGCAAGTGAAAAACCAGCTGGGTTTGACTGGTTTTGGGGGAGCAAGCAGGAAGAAAGTCCTCAAGCAGGTGGCTGGCAACCCTAGGGTCAGTAGCAGGTCACTTGGGAGGGACAAGAGCTGCCTAAGGGCAAGCCCACTTGCTTGCCACATGCTAGGTTGGAAGAAAAAGCTTCTTTCCTTGGCATTAATGGCAAGTCTCTCAACTCTGGCTTTGCTGAGCCCAATTGGCCATGAATGCTGATGAAAATAATAATGCAAATGATGTGTAACAAAAACTGGAATTAAATCAAAGAAACCAAAAATCTGCAGAAAAATCGCAGACTTCGCACTACGAAGTGAACTTCGCACTGCGAAGTCATCATTTTTGAAATGTTGACTTTTTTGTTGACTTTGGTTGACTTTGACTTTTTCCCCCTCTTTAATTTTTTTGATTTTTGTTTTTAAAAGGCTTAGGACAAAATTGGGGTACTACACCTATAACTAGGCTTGTGCCCCCCCTTTGAAAAAATGGCCATTACCGCCAATTGGAATGGCGGTAATGGCACTAAACGACAAAAAAAAAACCACCAAAAATGAAAGTGGGTCATTTTGGTAAATACGTTTCAAAGGGGGTCAAAAAAAAATCATTTTTTTGGGCAACAGGGTCAGAAAAAAAAAATTTATTCATCATTTTGTCTATTTCATCACTTAGAGAGGATGGAATAAGACGGATACTCATCACATACGAAGGTATGGTTCGCAGTTTGGATTTTATAAGAACATCTCTTCTAGCTTTGGATGGACTTTGCTCTAGGAATTGATCTTCTTCCAAACACAATATTTGTTAAAATTGAAGGTGGCTTTTCTATATCTCTCCGTCATGGAAGGGAGGCCAACATACTTTCTTGTGTCCAACGCTACTTGAACTGTAACAACCCGATTTTTAGAATTTATTTATTTATTTGGGCAAATTACACTCACCTCCCTTGAGGTATGTTAATATGTCACTTACACCCCCTTGATTTTAACAAATAACACTAACCTCCCTTCACTATGACAGTGTTAAAGTGGCGTTAACAAAAAAAAAACTCAAACTTTGGTATGCACTCTCTTCCACCAAAACGATTTCATCAACCAAATTTGTTCTATTCCCTTTGTGCCTCGTTTGTGAATGAAAGTGGTGCTGCCCACAAAAAATAAATCACCAAATCATTGAATTTGTTATGTCTGGCAGCCCTTTTTTTTTTCTCTGATAGCTTGTACTGCAATTCAAATTTACACCCAATTTCTTTAAACAATGAATTTCATGACAACACTCATTTTTTACGAAACCCATTTACTGAAGATTCTATTCTCTAGGCTCGTAGATAGGGTTGTATCCATCAACATTAACATTGTATTTGTGCACAAACTAGTAAACACCCTTTCCCTTTTGTTTTCTGCCAGAAGCATCAAGTCTATAATTAGGGAGGACAATGCCACTACCAGTTCCATAAGGTGTGTCAATCTTAAACTTCTTGATGCCACTAGACACAACTCTGAAGGGCGTTGAAAGGGGAAGAAAATCCTCTAACTAAAGACTTCTCAACCGTGAAATGGATTGGTTTGAGATTCACAGAGACCGTCAGAATTAAAAGCTAACGGTGTTAAGTTGGTGTTAAGTCCTAGAGGGAGGTACCTATCTATATTAAGAGAACTTAAAAGAGGTTTATGTCTATTATAAAACTAGAGGAGGTGTTTGTGTTATTTAAAGGAACCTCAGAGGAGGTCAGTGTAATTTCCCCTATTTATTTATATGTGCTTAATTATTTATTTTGGTGATTTATTGAATTTTGGGAGTTGAAGGGTATTTTAGTAATTTGAGGGGTAGTGACATATTTGTAATATGTTAGAAGTTCAGAATTTGAAAATAGTGATGTATAAGTAATGAGGGGGGTATGTGTAGTAATTGTGTAGAGAAAATAATTGTGAGTTAATTGTGACAAAGCCCATTAGTGGGAATAACCTAGAAACTTATTATAAATACATTAGTTAGTGGTGGTGGTGAATTAGGTTAACATTTCACAAAACATTTTGAGAGAGGCTAGAGAGAGAGAAAGGGAGAAGAAGCTTGGAGGAGAGGAAAGGCTAGAGCACCAAGAGGAGAGGGGAAGATTCCATAAGAAGTAGCAAGAGAAGTGAAGAAACTAAGGTAAGAGGGGAGATTATGATTAACATATGAGTTTAAGAAGCAATTGGGTGTTTGTGAGCTTTTAGCTTATAGCTTAATTTCATGAATTATGATTAGTTGTGTTGATTTTCGTGCTCTTTGTTGATGACTGAATTATGTATATGTTAAGTTGTTGATTTCATGCTTTTATTTCATCAAAATTCATGGTTGATTATGTTATTTGTGAACTTTGTGAAATTGGTGAAATTGATGAGAAACATGATAATTGGTGTTGATTATGCTTAATTGAGTTGATTATGAGTATGATTATCTGTTTGGGTTATGAAATCATGAAGTTATGTTGTTTGGGTTGTGTTGAAGTTGTTGTTATTTTTAGAAATTATGATTAAGTTGGAGAAAATGATTAAGTTGTTGTTGAAATGATGTTAATTCATGTTCTATATTCTTGTTATGATATTGTGTATGAGAATGTTCTGTTTGTATGAGATTTGAGGTGATAAGTTCATGGTTAAGTTGTGATTATGTGTTGTTGTTGGATTTGTGGAAAAGTGGATATAAATTATGATTTTGAATGTGTAATTGGTGTTATGAAGTGGTAAAAGTATTAATTATAAGTGTTTTGATCACGGGTAATGATTTGGAATGATTTGGGTGTGTTGAGATTGAATTAAGTGATTTAAAAGTGATTATTTGGTGAAAACGTGTTTTTGAAACTGATTTTGTTGGTTATTTGTCAGCCAAAATCGGGCCATGATTTGGTGAAATCGGACCACGATTTTGGCCCAAAACAGGGAGTTTTGGCTCGACAAAAATCGGGCCACGATTTTAGGAAATCGGACCACGATTTTTGTGAGACCAACTTGGAAAATCAACTTTTTTCACTATTTTCCGTTTTGAACTGGGTTTTGATGTAAACATGAAAGTTGTAGATATGGATGTTAGCTTTTATTTTCTGTTGGTTTGACTTCATTTAGATTTCTAGAACTTGAGTTATGATTAAAATACTACACATAGGTCATGTTACATTTTTCGTGAAACTTCAGTATAACTTTTTCAGTGAATCACGAAACATCCTTAAAATCAATGACGAGTCTAAGGAAACCTTTAGAGCTAATAAATGAATATGTATTTATGAAGATGTTTATTATTGTTTAACTTGGACATAAGTGTAGTAAGACTTATAGGTTAATTAATTGGAGACGGACTTTGATAAGGAGTAAGATGATGATGTTTTGCATAATACTTGTGTAAGTGAATGAATGATGGAGTATGAATAAGATATATGAAGTGAGATGAGCTAATAGGTATATGTAACCTTGTTGTTGATGATGCTATTGATGATGCTATTAATGATGATGTTTGATTAAATGATGATGATACATGTTATGCATTAAGCGACGATGTTTGATCATATGAAAGTTTATATGATAAGTGATGATGTTAATAAGCGACGATGTTTAATCATATGAGAATATATGATAATGATGATGATGTTGTTGTTGAGTCTTATGTGCACTTGATGTGAGTCAAATATATGATCATGCATTCATTCATAAGTCAAGTCCAGTGACGATGTTAAGTGACGATGTAACACCCATACTAAATTGTCTAGAATATTTAGCATGTGTATTAATCTGATACTGGATACATTAAAATTTTCAATAATAATAATACAATATAACTGAATGAATACGAACATGCTCGTATATACAACCAATCAAGTACCATAAAATACACTTAAATATATATATATATATTGTCTGTAAACCTCCTGAGCTGGTACAAGACGAGCATCTTCACTCCATTCAGCGTCTCCCTTGCAGATCTTCATCACGAACCTCTTGCTTACCTGAAAAACCTGCACCAGAAGGATCGGGATGAGACATAATGTCTCAGTGAGCTCCAGCCCAACCTACTGTTGGCAACCACGGAGAACCTAGGGTCGCCGTGCCTACTTTCGGCAATCTTGGGGAAACCTACGATCGCCGTCATTCTCTACTTATTTCGCGATCAAGGGAAAACTAGGATCGCTATATGTCTTTATCTTATGTTGAACTTATGTCTAACCTCATACTTAGTGATCTGGGGAGATCCTACGATCACTTTCTGTTCACTGGTGACTACTTTGTCTCATCTCTTAGTATATAATATATATACATATTCATCTTTTTCATAACATAAAGTTAGAAGTTAGCGTTGAACAAACAATACATTATCTTGGTTCATTTTACGGAGTGCATCCGGGTGGAGTAACCCCGAAGTACATCTCTCATCATACCGGTGAAATTCCTATCATATCAGGCTAACACCGGACTCCTCTTATCGTTGTGTGGACAACTCTCTCGATGAAGTCTCATCCGGCGTATCCCGGAGTCTGCTGAACACAACTTAACTTGCATGTAGACAACCCTCTCGGAGAAGTCCCATCCGGCGTATCCCGGAGTCTGCTGAACATGCTTAATCTTTAACATACGTGTGGATAGCCCTTTCGGAGAAATCTCATCCGGCATAATCCGGAGCCTGCTGGACACGTTTAACATAGTCTTATAATCTTACGTGTGGACAACCCTCTCGGAGAAGTCCCATCCGGCATAATCTGGAGCCTGATGGACACGTTTAACTTATAATCTGAATCTTGTCTTTATTACTCATATGTATATTTGATACATTACTCTATTCATATGCGTATCTAATGCATTCATCAATTAATTGATCATCTATTACTTAACCTATAATATAAGGTTTTAACTTATCATTCTCATAAGCCACTTATGTTCTTTCATGATGCCTATCTCAACATTAAGGCATAACTATAATCATATTGATTACTCAACTTGGTTTAGAGTTATCTAACTCTAAACCCTCGGTTAACCCGATCTTATCTGAAATCTGAATGATGAAAATACATTCCTCGTACTCTCGTACCCTTACCTGAATACATCTCTATTCTTGCTAACCTATTATAGGTTCTGGACATATCGTCGTCATATGTCATACTTAAGGGCTTATTATCCCATCTGTAATAATTTCCCGCTCATCTAACCTTTACTCTTATACCCTTAATGTGTTGCTGAATCCTTGTTCACCTATTCCTTAAATATTAAAAATTGTTCGGATATGTCAGAATGGTGCTTTTCTTATGAAATTAAGGTTTTCATTGAAAATGGTTACCAAATGCCTCGCCTGGCGCGTACACAGCTCACTGAACGAAGCAGAACAGCCCTGGAGGGTCTGCCTTAAGTCGCCCAGCGAGCTGCATCTCGCCATGGCGAGTTGGTACAGGGTAAAAATGTTGAAACTCGCTGCAAGCTCGCCCCGAGCTCGCCGGGCGAGTTTGACAGCACAGAAAATGTTCAAAACATGATTTTTTTTCATCAATTTGACATATTCAGTCTCACCCAAGCATCATAGCAGCATTAGGAATGATTTATAACTATAAATTAATGACTTGAATCGTAGATAAACAAGGATTTGGCAATCATTGGGAGATTAGGGCACAATTTAATAAACTTTCAAATAAAGGGATCATCACCCAAATTACCCAAGGTGGGTTTTATAACTATTGGAACTCACCTGAATCATTGGTTTGCTTCCTTGCCAAGTTTGCCCTTCAATTCCTAGCTTGATTCTTCTCAAAACCCTAGCTTGCCCTTTTTCCTTTCTTTCTTCCTTGCTCCTTTTGCTTCCAAATTGGCTCAAGAGTCACAAAAGTGTGCTTGCATGTTGATTTGGGGCAAGATTAGAGGAAGGAGATAGATGATTGAAGGGAAGAGAGAATGGCGTGGGGAATAGAGAGAGAAGGAGATGGAAGTATGATTTTCTAGAGAGAGAAAATGAGAAGTAAAATGAGAAGGAAATGGGCTTTGGCCCTTTTATAGAGTCTTGAACGGCATTTACCAAATTGCCCTTCAGTTAACACATCTCTGATAATAATTCGAGTCTTAATCGGGATGTTACAATCTACCCCCCTTAAAGAAATTTCGTCCTCGAAATTTAGAATCCTCTTGAAACCACATAATAAAAGATCCTTCATACTTCTTTCCCTATTAGCCAATTCTCTACTCAACTTGCTTATCGGAATTCCCTGATTATCTGAGGGTCTGACATCACGATGTGCTACTTATCACAACCATAATCATTACTTCCACTATGAAATTCTCAAGGATTCACGGAATTCTTACAGATTACTCGTGCTCCACTTCAGTTAGTCTACGGCGTCAACGCGTATCTTAATAGCTTAGGAATCATTCTTCATACTGGGAGTTTGCTAATCTCCTATCATTCTTGTCACTACTTATCTCGAGTTCTAGCCGTACCGTAAATATTTTCTACACCGATAATCCAAAACTCATAGGAGTTTAGCCCAAGTGATGAGTGGTATAAGCCGTCTCACATATCATCATATAGTACAATTCATAGCACTTAGTTCACATACATGATCGAGTACGTGTACACTACTAATGGGTACACTGCACGTCGTATCATCTTTGTCCAAGTAACGGGACATCATTCTTGATCTTAACATATTTGAGACACTACCACATCAATTGGGAATCTTTTCTTACTCTTAACTCATTTTGTAACATCCGAGATTTGCCTTTCAACTGGCTTGCCAGGTTTGCCCCGCCAATGTTACTCATGTTTATTCCTTGAGTATACAACAACCCATAACGTAAATGATGGTTACATTCTATCGGCATCACAAACTTATTTCTCATTCTGAACCTCGAGTCAAGAACCTTGCTTTCGAAAGGGAAAACTCTACTCTGACCGCTACCAAAATAGCATGCCTAAACTTTCAGTCCTTTATTCATAACCTGAACTTACGTAGCCTTTTACTGTAGACTACGAGTGACTTTTAATCTGCATAAAAGTTCTTCCTTTACTGGTGAATATTAAGTTCAAGAATTTCCGAACTCTTCAGCTAAGATATGTTTGATATTAACAAACCTGTTCTGGTCAAAACCTTCCTACTTAAACATTCCTGACTGCGTACCACTATTGCTAAAACATGTCACTCAACTGAAAATTTGTTACACTACTATCTGAGTAGTTTAAGCACTGCTTGATAAGTATACATTATTAAACATAGTCTGGTACATGTGACATGTTGACATAACGTGGGTACAACGTGAAATAAACTCATATGCCACTGCATTGTCGCTTCTGACCAATGCTTCGAATCCAAAAATATTACTTCGCAACCATAACCTTTACCGTTGTTGCCTCATGAATAATTCTTTCTTGGCTAAACTTACACTTCAAGCCCCCTTGAAGTTACTGAGCTAAAATAGCTAAACTACCGTTTTAGCGGTAACTTCCATTAATTTTGACTTGATGGGCTAGAAGCACATCCTTCTTATTCCTTACCATATATTCTTAAACTATTCCAATATTCCATTCCTCATGGATTTCGAGGTTTGAAGTATTCCTCAACTTAACTTCCAAAATTTTCCATTAGAACTTGTGATATGTGCAAGTCATCTCTACTTACTGCTATTCCGTATTATAAGAATTAAGCACTTAACACCTTCTCGTTCCCTAAGCTTCAGCTTAGCATTGTTCATTAATTCATTCTTGGATTACTACTCTGCTGCGCAACTCTGATTCTTAACAACTCAAGTTAGGATTGGAGCAATACACCACTATTGCCAAATAAAATTTCCTTGACCAATCTTTTTACTTTATCACTTTGTAGTTACCGTAATAAAACCATCTGACGTTATTGTTTATCTTGTGGCTTCAACCACCTGCTTAACTTACCGATTGGTCACCTCCTGACTTTGTGTTTCCTTTCGGACATAAACCATATACTTGTTTTCGCGAAATTACGCCAAAACCTGTAAACAGCTTATAAACTGGTTCTAGCTTATTCTCCATGTTCCGATTTTCGTAACCATCTCATGATCAGTTCGACATGTATAATCATTTAAACATTGCAGAAACCGTACTAAAAGTATACCTGGAGCAACTTAAGTTCACACTTAATTCACTGATGGTTTGAGTCTCGTTACTATTCGTCTTATTTGTATCCATAAGGATTTCATATCCATAATCTTTCCCGAGACAACTTAGGCCCCCATAACTTTACCATATCTCTTAGGTTACCCCTTGAGTTTCTCCGAAAATAATCCGCCTGAAAGTAGATTAAAACTCTTACCGGCTCTCCTGTAAGCCCAAACATAGGTTACGTCTCTTCGAACACCCGATCAATGGATCTTAAACTTCAGCACTTACCATTATCTATTGGATTCACCCAGTAATTTGTTACTGTATTCACAATTCAAATCTTGATCTTATTATCTGAATGATTCTTCATATAGTTTGAACAATCCGAAAACTATACCTTATTACCGCCCCGGAAACTTGTCAACACGAGGTGATCTCTTTCAGCTTCTAGAATAACTGTGGAAGGAAACTCATCAGTTGAAAATATAAAACTCCTTAACATTAACCACAATCTTAACCTTTCGTACTAAAGACGATCCTCCGTATAATAAAGTCTCACATAATTTCTCGGTTAAGATTCCGATTATCCTTCAAAACCGGTCTACTTTAATCTTGTGTTATCTTGAACTTGCCTTCTTCATCCAAGGAAATTCGACTTTATTCGTCCATCAGTTCACTAAATTCCAACAACTTGTCATTCAATATCCACCTTTCATTGTATAAAATTCCAGTTAAGCTTAGCTTATTTCCAATCTTCTTACTAATAGGACACATCGGAATATCTGATTCACGCTTCGATATGCAACAGGTCTTATTATTACCACTTATTCATCCATCTTAGTTCTTAGGTTGCATACCATCTTCTCTTCTTAATTCACAAATCTGGCATTTATGGTTCGGGAGATGCGGCTGATCTGATGGGGTTAAACTTACTCGCGATTCACGATCAATGACCACATTTGAGTGGTTAGTTTCATTTGTCCAAATAATTCGCTTAATCCATAATTAATTCTCTTAACCGTTTGGACATTAAAATCTCATCCGATTCGAGTTCGATTCTTCGACACTCTATCTTTGCTGGGAGTCTAGAGGTTTCAAAAACCGACCGATAATTTCTCATTCGAGTCTCTAGGTTTGGTACTGCAATTCCTTAACTCTGTACTCAGAATTGTTACTTAGTCCACACCACCCTTTAACTTCTCAAACTGCGGTTCCAAGTCATTCCTTAGAGTATCCCATGATTCCTTAATCCTTATGTCTTCCGCAGACAAGGCATCGTCCAACGACGCGTCCAACTGGGTTGAGGTGCTTCACCTTACTTTCTAAATATCTCTTATGTTTCTGAAACCTTGCCACTAACAGGCTTCGATACTTTACGGTTTGATGGCCACCATTTGGTATTGCTTACTCTTCTGCTAATTCCTGTCTTAAAATTTAGACGCCATAACTTTGCTCTTCATAAACTTCATTCCTCCCTGGTCACATTCAGCTCTCGGACATTTATCCTAACTGTCATATACTAGGTTGAGTTGATCAGGCTCAACTAGATGTGACCTTTAGAACAACATCCAGAACCCAATGGTCCCACTACTTTATTGAATTTTTAATGACCCAAGGCACGGTCTGAATCGACCTGCTCTGATACCAATTGTAACACCCATACTAAATTGTCTAGAATATTTAGCATGTGTATTAATCTGATACTGGATACATTAAAATTTTCAATAATAACAATACAATATAAATGAATGAATATGATCATGCTCGTATATACAACCAATTAAGTACCATAAAATACACTTATATATATATATATATATATATATATATATATATATATATATATATATATATATATATATATATATATATATACATATATTGTCTGTCAACCTCCTGAGCTGGTACAAGACGAGCATCTTCACTCCATTCAGCGTCTCCCTTGCAGATCTTCATCACGAACCTCTTGCTTACCTGAAAAACCTGCACCAGAAGGATCGGGATGAGACATAATGTCTCAGTGAGCTCCAGCCCAACCTACTGTTGGCAACCACGGGGAACCTAGGGTCGTCGTGCCTACTTTCGGCAATCTTGGGGAAACCTACGATCGTCGTCATTCTCTACTTATTTCGCGATCAAGGGAAAACTAGGATCGCTATATGTCTTTATCTTATGTTGAACTTATGTCTAATCTCATAATTAGTGATCTGGGGACATCCTACGATCACTTTCTGTTCACTGGTGACTACTTTGTCTCATCTCTTAGTATATAATATATATACATATTCATCTTTTTCATAACATAAAGTTAGAAGTTAGCGTTGAACAAACAATACATTAACTTGGTTCATTTTACAGAGTGCATCCAGGTGGAGTAACCCCGAAGTACATCTCCCATCATACCGGTGAAATTCCTATCATATCAGGCTAACACCGGACTCCTCTTATCGTTGTGTGGACAACTCTCTCGATGAAGTCCCATCCGGCGTATCCCAGAGTCTGCTGAACACAACTTAACTTGCATGTAGACAACCCTCTCGGAGAAGTCCCATCCGGCGTATCCCGGAGTCTGCTGAACATGCTTAATCTTTAACATACGTGTGGATAGCCCTTTCGGAGAAATCCCATCCGGCATAATCCGGAGCCTGCTGGACACGTTTAACATAGTCTTATAATCTTACGTGTGGACAACCCTCTCGGAGAAGTCCCATCCGGCATAATCCGGAGCCTGATGGACACGTTTAACTTATAATCTGAATCTTGTCTTTATTACTCATATGTATATCTGATACATTACTCTATTCATATGCGTATCTAATGCATTCATCAATTGATTGATCATCTATTACTTAACCTATAATATAAGGTTTTAACTTATCGTTCTCATAAGCCACTTATGTTCTTTCATGATGCCTATCTCAACATTAAGGCATAACTATAATCATATTGATTACTCAACTTGGTTTAGAGTTATCTAACTCTAAACCCTCGGTTAACCCGATCTTATTTGAAATCTGAATGATGAAAATACATTCCTCGTACTCTCGTACCCTTACCTGAATACATCTCTATTCTTGCTAACCTATTATAGGTTCTGGACATATCGTCGTCATATGTCATACTTAAGGGCTTATTATCCCATCTGTAATAATTTCCTGCTCATCTAACCTTTACTCTTGTACCCTTAATGTGTTGCCGAATCCTTGTTCACCTATTCCTTAAATATTAAAAATTGTTCGGATATGTCAGAATGGTGCTTTTCTTATGAAATTAAGATTTTCATTGAAAATGGTTACCAAATGCCTCGCCTGACGCGTACACAGCTCACTGAATGAAGTAGAACAGCCCTAGAGGGTCTGCCTTAACTCGCCCAGCGAGCTGCATCTCGCCATGGCGAGTTGGTACAGGGTAAAAAAGTTGAAACTCGCTGCAAGCTCGCCCCGAGCTCGCCTGGCGAGTTTGACAGCACAGAAAATGTTCAAAACATGATTTTTCATTTTTCATCAATTTGACATATCCAGTCTCACCCAAGCATCATAGCAGCATTAGGAATGATTTACAACTATAAATTAATGACTTGAATCGTAGATAAACAAGGATTTGGCAATCATTGGGAGATTAGGGCACAATTTAATAAACTTTCAAATAAAGGGATCATCACCCAAATTACCCAAGGTGGGTTTTATAACTATTGGAACTCACCTGAATCATTGGTTTGCTTCCTTGCCAAGTTTGCCCTTCAATTCCTAGCTTGATTCTTCTCAAAACCCTAGCTTGCCCTTTTTCCTTTCTTTCTTCCTTGCTCCTTTTGCTTCCAAATTGGCTCAAGAGTCACAAAAGTGTGCTTGCATGTTGATTTGGGGCAAGATTAGAGGAAGGAGATAGATGATTGAAGGGAAGAGAGAGTGGCGTGGGGAATAGAGAGAGAAGGAGAGGGAATTATGATTTTCTAGAGAGAGAAAATGAGAAGTAAAATGAGAAGGAAATGGGCTTTGGCCCTTTTATAGAGTCTTGAACGACATTTACCAAATTGCCCTTCAGTTAACACATCTCTGATAATAATTCGAGTCTTAAGCGGGATGTTACAGACGATGTTAGTGACGATGGGATTACTCGGTAAGTTCTGATATCCAAAAAGTGACGATGATTGGTACTACATGCATTTAGAGTCTCTAGGCGCATTACATTCACATGAGTCGTGTTTGGTAATGTTTTGGTGTGAACTTGTGCATTTATGTGGTAAATGCTTAATTGATGAGTTATTGTGATTGTGATTGAATCGTAAATGAATTGATGCTACTTGATGAAAACTTGAGTGTTTGATATATGATTGGAGTTTGCAATTGAGATTATAATCGTATATGAATGTGATACGTATGTTGAGTTATGTTACAAGCATGTTTAATTAAATGTTTATGTGATGATTATTGACGTTGCTTGCCGTACATATATGTGTTTATTATTCTCTTATGTTAAGCATATATCTTACCCTCATGTGATTTCGTTATCGCCTCATCCTTGGGTGAATCCCTCATGGATGTAGACGTGCAGGTTGAGGAGTAGCTATTTTCGTAAGTATGTCGAGGACGGTTTTGCCTACTCGAGTTTAATTGCTTTGGAGTCTAGCATTAGGAGCTCTGATTAGGATGTTGAGTTTTGTTTATTGATTGATGTCATGTGATCTTATGATCAAACTTGTTGAGATATTATTTATTTTTATTTGTGTGTTTTGACTGAGACATGACACTTGTGAGTTGTATGATTACATTATATTTCCTGTTGTACTATGCTATATTGGAGTTGACATTCATATTATGTTATATGATGAGCTGTTTGTTGAAGTAATAATGTCCCGAAGTGTGAAATATGCATGTTTTGTCTGTTTAATTATGTTCTCGGGTTTGGGACGTCATATGAACTCCTAAGATGTTAGCAATAGAGTTCTTAACAAGATGAGGAACGTTTCTGCCGGAAAAAAAAATTGGACTTTTTAAGATTAATCGCCTCGGCAAAATATGCTTTTGTGCATCTTGAATTGCCGGGACCGTTGGTTTGAAATAATATCTAGCTTAACATGAACTTTGCAACTGAGATGAGTATTATCTTTTCCAACAAAACAAGCTAAGCACGGGTCCGTGCTCCACACAAGTTGAGCGTCGAAATATGTGTTGTTGTTCGTTAAAACGCTTTGCGATGTTAGTTGCATTGAGAAATAAGAATGATAAAATGAATTTAATGATAAAAACATTTGAATAGTTGTTATTAAATATTACAAAGTGAGGGGATGTCCAATATTTTCCAATATTTTTTTATATATCATTGACAAATATTTGTATTTTTTATATAAAATGTTAAATAATAAATATATCATGTGCGTGATTTTTATGTTAATTTGTAATTACTATTTTATAATTACTCGTATTATTATTACTAGCGTTATTTTTATGTTAATTTGTAATTACTATTTTATCATTGAGAAATAGTACCTTGCAAGTCGCTCTTTTTAGTGTTTTAAAGCGTATAAATTATGAACATTAATTTTTATGAAATTTAGATTTTGATTAAAATTATTTTGATTTTGAATTTGAATAAAAGATAGGTATATATATTTTGCACTTTTATATTGTAACATATTATACTTATTTTTTTCAATGACACAAAAAATATAGCAAATAATATAAATTCTTATATTTTTTTGAATGATTCATAATATTAACAAATTTAATTTAAGTACTAAGATAATGAAATTAGTTGGAGAAAAATATGGGAAGTTTAGTATTAAAAAAAGGTGAGGAAGTTGAAGTTTGTGGGGAGAAAAATATGGAAGTTATCAACTAAACCTATATATAATATATAACACATATTCTCTCCTCAGTACTCTTGCATTACATATCATATCACTCCCACGAACGTCGCAACTCATAACTCAATCGCTCGACTTGCAAGGTACTATTTTTTTTCTTTGCTTTTTCTTTTGATTTCTACTTTGCTTTTTATTTTGTACATGTCGTTTTACTCTCTTCTCACCAAGATTTTATATTTGTTCTAGTTCTAGATGAAAAGTGTTAAACCAAATCCATCAGACAAAGACTCAGAACCATTTGTTGAAACTGACCCAACTGGAAGATATGGTAGATACAATGAGTTACTTGGATCAGGTTCTTGTAAAAAAGTGTACAAAGCATTTGATCAAGAAGAAGGAATAGAAGTTGCGTGGAATCAAGTCAAACTCAGAAATCTCAGTAATGACCCTGCAATGATTGATAGGCTTTACTCTGAAGTGAGATTGCTTAGAAGCATCGTAAACAAAAACATCATTGCCCTTTACTATGTTTGGAGGGATGATGATCATAACATACTTAATTTCATCACTGAAGTTTGTACAAGTGGGAACTTGAGAGAGTATAGGAAGAAACATAAGCATGTTTCTATTAAGGCTTTGAAGAAGTGGTCTAAGCAAATTTTAGAAGGGTTGAATTATTTGCATGTTCATGATCCATGTATCATTCATAGAGATCTCAATTGCAGCAATGTGTTTATCAATGGAAATACTGGCCAGGTAAATTTCCCCCTCCTTTTGTATTTTTCATGTTACTTTCAATCACTTGTTATAATATCTGATCTTGATTGAGAAGCTAAAAGTTAACTAATGAGAGGAACAAAAATTGAAATATTTTTTTGTTCAATTCTTATGATGCTGTAAAATTTAATTTAACTTTTCTCTGTGTTAAGACCACATTTTTGAGTTGTAAAAACTCATATTTAGTTCCTTTAAAGTGAGAAATTCCATTTGAAAAGCTTAAGTAAGTAATCTCAATTGTTGATGAAAAAATTGACTATTTATATTTATCAATTGTTGATCATTTAATTTTTTTCTTTCAAAGTGAACAATTGATTTATAGGAATGTGATATTATGAAATTTGAGTTCACTTTCTATGGTTCAAGATCTTATTTTGGAAATCTGACCAAGTGGATTCAACTCTTCTAAAGTGATTAATCCAGTTTAAAAGTTAAAGTAAATATTCTCAATTGTTGATTAAAAACTCAACTGATTCATATTTTGTTATGAATGTGCTAGTTAATTTATTCATAATGGTTTAAATTTATGTACTTTTTTCCAAAGCGAGTTATTCAACTTAGACCTTTTTTTGTGTGTTTCTAAAGTCATTTTTTTTCATTTTCTATGTTGTTTATCACAAGATGTCATTATTAATGTTTTTTTTAATATTTTATGTATATTAGGTTAAGATTGGTGACTTAGGTTTGGCAGCAATTGTCGGAAAGAATCATTCAGCACATTCAGTTCTTGGGACACCAGAATTTATGGCACCTGAATTATATGAAGAGGATTACACCGAAATGGTGGACATATACTCATTTGGAATGTTAGTACTAGAGATGGTGACACTAGAGATTCCTTATAGTGAATGTGACAGTGTTGCAAAAATATACAAGAAGGTGTCTTCAGGTGTGAGACCACAATCCTTGAACAAGATAAAAGATGCTGAAGTTAAGGCTTTCATTGAAAAGTGTCTTGCTCAACCAAGGGCCAGACCTTCTGCTGAGGAATTGCTAAAGGATCCATTCTTTGATGTTTTAGATTATGATGATGTTGATGATTAAGTTGTTTCGTGATTAAAAACTTGTTTGTATCTTAACTATACGTTGATATAGTATTTATTCTTTCCTTATGATAAAATTTGATTTACCCAAATTTTTGTTGGTAAATCAATTTAGGGTTGGATTGATGAATATGATGTGTTAGATTACAATGAAAATGATATTGTTAATTACTTAGTTATTTTGTGATTAAAAATTATCTAGTGTTCTTCCTTGTAAATTTATTTTATTGTATGATATTTGTTTTAAATATATGCAAGATTCCTCTTAGGTTGCTTGTTCTTACCTTCGGTTAGTTGTTTGTTGTTTTTAATTTGCTGTTTGAGGGTATGTTTCTGTTGGACTGGTTTCATTAGGACAGTTTGAATTGGTGTGTCTGCTGCAATTCTTGTCGTTCTAGTTGTGTGGCTAAGTTTGACTGGCCTGATTGGTCATTTGTGCTTTTGAAAAATTGATTTTGCAGAAATTTATCAGGATTAATTATTGCAGCAGTTGACAGAGTTAGCACCTGGTGTGAATAGATGGAATCTCGTAAAGGTTAACTCACATGTACTAGATGAATTGAATTTGGGATTTGGTCTTATTATATTCTAGAGTTATGGGAATGTGGTTTAAGTTTTGGAGCTTTGGAGGTTAACAGCATATCAGACTTTGTTAGTCGGTCTGCGGTTTGAATTGTTGGCAGTTCTTTGGATTGGAGGGTAGATAAATGGAACAAATTCGGACTCTTAAGTGATTGACAAGGATTGGTTAAGTCTTGGAATTATAAATATGATAGTCAAGACAGAAATGTTGGATTAGAGGTGGTCATTGCCATTGACGCTGCTTTCTCGATGCAAGTTGATCGAGATTTTTCCAAAATAGGTTGTTTACTGCAGGCTTGTTTTGATGTTTTAATCTATTCTTCAAGTGTTAGATTGAAATTTTAATCAATATTACTATGTAAGTCTTGTTCATTTGGATAGGCATTGTAGTAATTAAAATTACAAAATCCGCATACGCAATAGTCTCTAACTATAAATATTCAATCACTGTGTTAACTGTTAACTAATATTGCAATATCTCACACTTATATACATAAAAAACATACACAGAAAGAAAAGAATAAAGGAAATAATTTACTCGTGTGCATTTAAGTTCATTTGGCAGCCACAAATTACTCTATCTTGGAGCAATTTAATGCAAAACAAAGTTAAGTAAAATCAACTCATGATACCTATAATTGTTCTAAACTCGATCAAAATTCATACCAACCTTAACATGTGATCTCTTTAATGTAATTTCAGTTGAATGTCTGATATGGAAAGGACTAAAGACCCCACAGCTGAAGTGCCAAGTCACAACATGAGGCCCAAGAGAGATATTACTCAGCCCAAAAGAATGGATGACTACGTGGTTTACAAGTGAGATGATTCTAGAATGATGACTCAACTTGTTGGGTGCATTCTGTTAGGGAGCTGTTATGCAATCACATGGAATGATCTTTTATTTGATTCCTTAGTTTTACTATATATGTCATTGTACTGAATTGAGAAAAGTTATCAATGAAATTATAATCTCTTTCCTTTTCTCCCCATTTTCTAGGAGGTCCTCTCTGTCCTCTAATTCAGAGAAATCCTTTTTCTCCTTCCTACCATTTGGTGCTCTCGTTGAACCCTCCCTCCCACATCACTTATAATCAACTTAAAAAACTCACTCGCCATGACCCATCAGCGCAGCTGTTCTCCCTTTCCATCTCCAACGTTCCTGATATACTCCATCCTCCCTCAACTCATCCTAACCCCAAAATAGCCTACCTCCTCACCCAATTTTCCACCCTCTTCACTGAACCAAAGGACCTTCCTCCTCAACGCTTCACCGACCATGCCATCCCTCTCCTCCCGCATTCCACTCCGGTAAACATACGGCCTTACAGGTATCCTCATGCCCAGAAATTAGAAATTGAATCTCAAGTCTCACAGTTGCTTGCTAAGGGGTGGATTCAACCAAGTAACAGCCCGTTTTCCTCCCCCATTCTTCTTCTTAAAAAGAAAGACGGTTCCTGGAGGATGTGTGTTGATTTCAGGGGTCTCAATGCCATTACAGTTCGCGATCGCTTTCCCTTGCCCACGATTGACGAACTGCTGGATGAATTAGGTTCCGCTCGTATTTTCTCGAAGTTGGATTTAACCTCCGGTTTCCACCAGATCCGTCTCCGACCAGAGGACATTTCGAAGACAGCCTTTCGGACGCATCAAGGACATTACGAGTATTGTGTGATGCCCTTTGGGCTCTGCAATGCTCCAGCAACTTTTCAGGCCACCATGAATGAGATTTTCCGCTCTCTGCTTCGCAAAACGGTGATTGTATTCTTCGACGATATTTTGGTATATAGCGAAACAGAGGAGGCACACCTAGAGCATTTATCTGAAGTTCTAACCATCCTGTCTCAGAACGCTTTCTTCCTGAAGCCGCAGAAGTGTTCCTTCAGCCAAGAGCAAATCTCATACCTCGGCCATGTGGTAACAAGTGGTAAGGTGGGTCCTGATCCTGAGAAGATCAAGGCTATTGTTGCGTGGCCTCGCCCACGTACCCTGAAGGCTCTCCGTGGTTTTTTGGGTTTATCCGGTTTTTACCGTCGCTTCATCCGTAATTACGCCAGTATTGCTGCTCCTTTAACGACACTCCTCAAAAAGGATGCTTTTGTTTGGTCTCCTACGACGCAAGTAGCCATGGATAATTTAAAAGAGGCTATTGTTTCAGCTCCAGTGCTAGCCCTCCCCAACTTCGCCTTACCTTTTATTGTTCAAACAGACGCTTCTAATTTCGCCATGGGTGCAGTTTTATTACAGCAAGGCCATCCTTTAGCCTTTTTCAGTCAACTCTTCTGCCCACGCTTGTCCCGTGCTTCCACATATATTCGGGAATTACATGCCATCACTAGTGCTGTCAAGAGATGGCGTCAATATCTTTTGGGTCACTTTTTTATTATCCAAACGGATCACAAAAGTCTCAAGGAACTCTTAACTCAGGTAGTACAAACTCCGGGGCAGCAACATTACTTGTCAAAATTATTGGGGTATCACTATGAGATACAATACAAACCTGGGAATACAAACACAGTCGCTGATGCTCTCTCTCGTGTGGACTCCATAGAAGTTCCAGCTTATTACCACTTATCTGTCCCCCAGTTTTTATTTGTGGATGAGCTCAAGAAGGAATTAAGTGCTGATCCTTCTTTTCAGACCTTGCTGGCTAAATACAATTTAGATCCCACGTCCTTACCTGAGTTCCGATTGATTGATGGATTACTGTTGCGTAATGGGCGGATTTGGATAAGTCCCAATTCCCGTTTTAAGTCTCTCCTTTTACAGGAATATCATGATACTCCTGCTGGTGGCCACGCAGGGCTGGTGAAAACCCTCAAGCGTCTCTCTGCCAATTTCTTTTGGGACAATATGCGCAAGGACGTTCAAGAGTACATCCGCCAGTGCATAATCTGCCAGCAAACTAAATATTCCACACAAAAACCGAGTGGCTTGCTGCAGCCTTTACCTCTTCCCTCCGCAATTTGGGAAGACATCTCAATGGATTCCGTGACCGGGCTCCCTCCATCTCAAGGATACACTGTTTTATTGGTTGTCGTGGACCGTTTCTCTAAGGGTATACACTTGGGCGCCCTGCCTACTGGGTTCACGGCCTATAAGGTTGCGGAATTGTTCGTGACAATTGTTTGCAAACATCATGGCTTACCTAAGAGCATTGTCTCTGACCGTGATCCTATTTTCATTAGCCGTTTCTGGTCTGACTTGTTCCGGTTCAGTGGTCGCTGCTGCGCATGAGCTCCTCCTACCACCCTCAAACCGATGGCCAAACGGAGGTAATGAACCGTACTATTGAGCAGTACTTGCGTGCTTTCACTCATGCTAAACCTTCTCAATGGGTGCGTTATTTACCTTGGGCTGAATTTCATTACAACACATCCGTCCATGCAGCTTCGGACCTGTCCCCATTCCAGGTCACCTTTGGTAAACCACCACCGTCTGTTCCCTCATATATTGCTGGAAATTCTGCAGTAGATGCTTGTGATGACATGCTGCAGTCTCGGGATGAGATATTAACCCTGCTACGCCGGAAATTGTTAAAAGCGCAGGCACAGATGAAGGCTCACGCTGACAAGAGCCGTAGAGATGTCACATTTGAAGTGGGTTCATGGGTCTTTGTCAAGCTCCAGCCTTACCGGCAGTCCTCTCTTTCTCAAACCAAATATCATAAGCTTTCTAAGCGTTATTATGGTCCTTACCAAGTCTTGGCCCGTATAGGCGCGATTGCTTACAAATTGGCACTCCCTTCCTTTGCCAAAATTCATGATGTGTTCCACTGTTCCTTGCTGAAGCCGTATTCCGGCCCTCCTCCCACCTCCTTTGATCAGTTGCCTCCGTTGGCTGTAGATAATCATCCCTTGATTTCTCCCTTGGCAATCTTAGACTCCAAAATTCAGCTCATTGATGGCCAGCCAGTGAAGATTGTTTTAGTGCAATGGCAGGGACTTGCTCCAGATGATACTTCATGGGAAAACTGGACCGAGATAGCCCGCGTTTACAATCTTGAGGACAAGATTGGTTTTGATGAGGAGGGTATTGATATGGAAAGGACTAAAGACCCCACAGCTGAAGTGCCAAGTCACAACATGAGGCCCAAGAGAGATATTACTCAGCCCAAAAGAATGGATGACTACGTGGTTTACAAGTGAGATGATTCTAGAATGATGACTCAGCTTGTTGGGTGCATTCTGTTAGGGAGCTGTTATGCAATCACATGGAATGATCTTTTATTTGATTCCTTAGTTTTACTATATATGTCATTGTACTGAATTGAGAAAAGTTATCAATGAAATTATAATCTCTTTCCTTTTCTCCCCATTTTCTAGGAGGTCCTCTCTGTCCTCTAATTCAGAGAAATCCTTTTTCTCCTTCCTACCATTTGGTGCTCTCGTTGAACCCTCCCTCCCACATCACTTATAATCAACTTAAAAAACTCACTCGCCATGACCCATCAGCGCAGCTGTTCTCCCTTTCCATCTCCAACGTTCCTGATATACTCCATCCTCCCTCAACTCATCCTAACCCCAAAATAGCCTACCTCCTCACCCAATTTTCCACCCTCTTCACTGAACCAAAGGACCTTCCTCCTCAACGCTTCACCGACCATGCCATCCCTCTCCTCCCGCATTCCACTCCGGTAAACATACGGCCTTACAGGTATCCTCATGCCCAGAAATTAGAAATTGAATCTCAAGTCTCACAGTTGCTTGCTAAGGGGTGGATTCAACCAAGTAACAGCCCGTTTTCCTCCCCCATTCTTCTTCTTAAAAAGAAAGACGGTTCCTGGAGGATGTGTGTTGATTTCAGGGGTCTCAATGCCATTACAGTTCGCGATCGCTTTCCCTTGCCCACGATTGACGAACTGCTGGATGAATTAGGTTCCGCTCGTATTTTCTCGAAGTTGGATTTAACCTCCGGTTTCCACCAGATCCGTCTCCGACCAGAGGACATTTCGAAGACAGCCTTTCGGACGCATCAAGGACATTACGAGTATTGTGTGATGCCCTTTGGGCTCTGCAATGCTCCAGCAACTTTTCAGGCCACCATGAATGAGATTTTCCGCTCTCTGCTTCGCAAAACGGTGATTGTATTCTTCGACGATATTTTGGTATATAGCGAAACAGAGGAGGCACACCTAGAGCATTTATCTGAAGTTCTAACCATCCTGTCTCAGAACGCTTTCTTCCTGAAGCCGCAGAAGTGTTCCTTCAGCCAAGAGCAAATCTCATACCTCGGCCATGTGGTAACAAGTGGTAAGGTGGGTCCTGATCCTGAGAAGATCAAGGCTATTGTTGCGTGGCCTCGCCCACGTACCCTGAAGGCTCTCCGTGGTTTTTTGGGTTTATCCGGTTTTTACCGTCGCTTCATCCGTAATTACGCCAGTATTGCTGCTCCTTTAACGACACTCCTCAAAAAGGATGCTTTTGTTTGGTCTCCTACGACGCAAGTAGCCATGGATAATTTAAAAGAGGCTATTGTTTCAGCTCCAGTGCTAGCCCTCCCCAACTTCGCCTTACCTTTTATTGTTCAAACAGACGCTTCTAATTTCGCCATGGGTGCAGTTTTATTACAGCAAGGCCATCCTTTAGCCTTTTTCAGTCAACTCTTCTGCCCACGCTTGTCCCGTGCTTCCACATATATTCGGGAATTACATGCCATCACTAGTGCTGTCAAGAGATGGCGTCAATATCTTTTGGGTCACTTTTTTATTATCCAAACGGATCACAAAAGTCTCAAGGAACTCTTAACTCAGGTAGTACAAACTCCGGAGCAGCAACACTACTTGTCAAAATTATTGGGGTATCACTATGAGATACAATACAAACCTGGGAATACAAACACAGTCGCTGATGCTCTCTCTCGTGTGGACTCCATAGAAGTTCCAGCTTATTACCACTTATCTGTCCCCCAGTTTTTATTTGTGGATGAGCTCAAGAAGGAATTAAGTGCTGATCCTTCTTTTCAGACCTTGCTGGCTAAATACAATTTAGATCCCACGTCCTTACCTGAGTTCCGATTGATTGATGGATTACTGTTGCGTAATGGGCGGATTTGGATAAGTCCCAATTCCCGTTTTAAGTCTCTCCTTTTACAGGAATATCATGATACTCCTGCTGGTGGCCACGCAGGGCTGGTGAAAACCCTCAAGCGTCTCTCTGCCAATTTCTTTTGGGACAATATGCGCAAGGACGTTCAAGAGTACATCCGCCAGTGCATAATCTGCCAGCAAACTAAATATTCCACACAAAAACCGAGTGGCTTGCTGCAGCCTTTACCTCTTCCCTCCGCAATTTGGGAAGACATCTCAATGGATTCCGTGACCGGGCTCCCTCCATCTCAAGGATACACTGTTTTATTGGTTGTCGTGGACCGTTTCTCTAAGGGTATACACTTGGGCGCCCTGCCTACTGGGTTCACGGCCTATAAGGTTGCGGAATTGTTCGTGACAATTGTTTGCAAACATCATGGCTTACCTAAGAGCATTGTCTCTGACCGTGATCCTATTTTCATTAGCCGTTTCTGGTCTGACTTGTTCCGGTTCAGTGGTCGCTGCTGCGCATGAGCTCCTCCTACCACCCTCAAACCGATGGCCAAACGGAGGTAATGAACCGTACTATTGAGCAGTACTTGCGTGCTTTCACTCATGCTAAACCTTCTCAATGGGTGCGTTATTTACCTTGGGCTGAATTTCATTACAACACATCCGTCCATGCAGCTTCGGACCTGTCCCCATTCCAGGTCACCTTTGGTAAACCACCACCGTCTGTTCCCTCATATATTGCTGGAAATTCTGCAGTAGATGCTTGTGATGACATGCTGCAGTCTCGGGATGAGATATTAACCCTGCTACGCCGGAAATTGTTAAAAGCGCAGGCACAGATGAAGGCTCACGCTGACAAGAGCCGTAGAGATGTCACATTTGAAGTGGGTTCATGGGTCTTTGTCAAGCTCCAGCCTTACCGGCAGTCCTCTCTTTCTCAAACCAAATATCATAAGCTTTCTAAGCGTTATTATGGTCCTTACCAAGTCTTGGCCCGTATAGGCGCGGTTGCTTACAAATTGGCACTCCCTTCCTTTGCCAACATTCATGATGTGTTCCACTGTTCCTTGCTGAAGCCGTATTCAGGCCCTCCTCCCACCTCCTTTGATCAGTTGCCTCCGTTGGCTGTAGACAATCATCCCTTGATTTCTCCCTTGGCAATCTTAGACTCCAAAATTCAGCTCATTGATGGCCAGCCAGTGAAGATTGTTTTAGTGCAGTGGCAGGGACTTGCTCCAGATGATACTTCATGGGAAAACTGGACCGAGATAGCCCGCGTTTACAATCTTGAGGACAAGATTGGTTTTGATGAGGAGGGTATTGATATGGAAAGGACTAAAGACCCCACAGCTGAAGTGCCAAGTCACAACATGAGGCCCAAGAGAGATATTACTCAGCCCAAAAGAATGGATGACTACGTGGTTTACAAGTGAGATGATTCTAGAATGATGACTCAGCTTGTTGGGTGCATTCTGTTAGGGAGCTGTTATGCAATCACATGGAATGATCTTTTATTTGATTCCTTAGTTTTACTATATATGTCATTGTACTGAATTGAGAAAAGTTATCAATGAAATTATAATCTCTTTCCTTTTCTCCCCATTTTCTAGGAGGTCCTCTCTGTCCTCTAATTCAGAGAAATCCTTTTTCTCCTTCCTACCAATGTCCCAAAACTTGAGAGATTTTGAATTGGTTATTCCTAAAAGGCTCAGTCTAGGTTGGATGAGCGAAGCAAGTCTCCCACGGTGGATGAGCTATGTGAGTCGTTGGATGAGTGATTTTATGATGCACCATCAGTGGGTTATAAATTCTTTTCTATCTTCCCATAATCTCTCTCATCTCTCTTTCTTGTTCTTTTGTGTCTCCTCTTCCTTTCTTCTACCTTGTTAACCACATCCTCTTTACGGTGCAAAGATGACTAAATCTGGCCTCAAATTATAAAAGGAAATAATATTTGAAAATAAAAAAAGTTAACACGTGAATGATAAACCGGTACTAGGTTCAGTTCTAGTGACGCGCGCTGTAAGAAATTTCCAAGCTTCTTCCTTACTAAAGTGTTGGTAATCTTTGTCAATCCCATTCTCATCATCATCAACTTTGCCTACATCTTCTCCATGGATACACTCCTAGGCATTATAACCTCCCTGTCTCCCACTGTTGTGTTCACCTCCTTACTCGAAGCCATGTTGTTGGAAAATATCCTTGTGGTATCACTATAATCATCTTGAAGATATACATGTAAAGCCTTTAATGAACGTTAAATATTGTTTCACCATAATCCCTCTTTAGTTCATTCAGAGACATAGATGTATATCTATTCTCTGATTTTCATATTCTCCCACTTTCGGATTTGTGATGCATTAAGAATTTCAAAGAGAAATGTGGTGCTGATAGAATCACAAGATCGTTGACCATGTTAATATTTTTTTTAAAATTTTGTGATTATTGGTGCTAATGCGAAGGTAATAGATGAATCTTTTTGCGAAAGAAGAGTAAGATTGAGAGATGAAAAATATAGGATTGGTAAAATTAATACAAGATCAAGAGCAATTTTGGTATTAAAATAAAAATATTGAAAAATATGGAGTGTAACCGGATGTTATATAAGTGTAATTAGAAAAAAAAAGTATGAAATTTATCATTTAGCTATCCAAATAATGCAATGATCGCTAAAAATATAAGCCGTAAATGGACCCTATTAGAAAAAATAAATAAAGTCCCCTAAAAAAACGAGTGAAGACGCACTTTGGTCCCTGACAAAATTTGATGGTGTCAAATTATTCCTCAAAAAAATGGCTATATTTAGTCCATTACAAAATTAAACCAAGACAATTTAGTCCATTCGTCAATGTTTTTCTCTAACCGGTTTTTCTTTTCATATTTTTGAACTGTGACTGAGCATATATGGCATATTCTAGTTGTCTTATTGACCGCTACATTAATTGGTTATAAAAATAGGGGGAACTTAAGTCCCTACTAAAACAAACATTTTGTTGGGACAATATGAGCCCACAAACTAAATAAAAAAGAAGTGAAATTCGTCATTTTTTCCAATTTCTTTGTAAAAAAAATGAAGTTTGTTAAATTTGAAAGGTGGACCAAATTGGTACTTTTATTTTTTTTTATCAGTCATCTTTGGTCAAAACAAAGCCGTCGTCGCCTAAGACAAAAGGTTGTGGGAGAAAACGGAAGGAGGAAATGATATGCAGGAAATTGAAGTAGAAGGATGTGTGTTTAGGGTTGATGTGTGTTTAGGGTTTTTTCAATTTCTCAACTCATTCTTTATTTCAGCGTTAAACAATTTTTCTTTCTCTTTCTATGTAAAAAAACACGACCATTCATTCTCCTATTGTGAAACCGTTAAATTTTTTGTTTGGTCAGATAAATTTTGTCCTTAAAAATATAGCAAATTTTGATTTTAGTTCCTAAAAAATAAAACAGGATGTTTTTGTACTCTCAAAACTCTCCTTTTTTATTTTTGGTCCCTAATGGTCAATTTTTGTCCGTATTAATGTAAGTTACGACTCTTTTAAATTCATGATATGTCCTCGTTTCAAAAATCTATTATGTCCAAATCCTTTATGTCGTTATTGTCTGTAACATTATAAAAAGGGAATACATAATTTTTTGGGCTGAATTTTTCATTTCTCCAGTTATACCCTTAAAAAACTTTCCCCTCAAGAATCCTACATTGTTGTTGTCATTGAATAAGATAAAAAAAAATTTATAATATTTGTTTTATTGTTGGTAAAAGATAACATAGTTTGTTCTTATTTAAACTAACAAACGTGATAAAGAAGGTGGTGGCTCTTCAAAGAAATTTCTTATGGGGTGGTGGGGGTGGACGTAGAAAGATGTGTTGGGTAAATTGGAGGACGGTTTGCCAACCAAAGAAAAATGGAGGTTTGGGGGTTAGAGATGTGAAGTTGATGAATCTTAGCCTTCTTGCAAAATGGAAATGGAAGCTTCTCAATGACGATGGTTCTTTGTGGAAGAGGGTGCTTGAAGATAAATATGGAGAGAGTGTTAGGGACTTGGGGAACCTCAAGGGAGTGGTGGGTACTCGTTTCGCTTCTAGGTGGTGGAAAGATTTGGGGATGTTGGAGGATAGGGGTGGATTACATTGGTTCGAGTCGGAGGTGGTTAGAAAGATGGGAGATGGAATGAGTACTAGTTTTTGGAAGGATAAGTGGTGTTCCGAAATCCCGCTTCGGGATCTTTTCCCGCGCCTTTTTGTGATTTCAATGCAAAAGGATGGTTGTGTAGGGGAGGTGAGTAGTGGTAGGGACGATGGGGAGAGATGGAGTTTTACGTGGCGTATGGACCTTTTTGTGTGGGAGACGGAGCTTTTACATAGTTTAAAGGCTAGGTTGGAAGGAGTTGTGCTGGGAGACGGAAGAGATAGATGGGGTTGGAGGCCGAAGGGGGGAGGTGATTTTACGGTGAATTCTTGTTATAAAGTTCTCGAGAAATTGTTTTTGATTGAGGATAATATCCTCGTAGATGAAGCGCGTGTGTTTGGTTTACTTTGGAAGTGCCGAGCCCCGTCAAAGGTTTTGGCATTTGTTTGGTCTTTGTTACTTGATCGAATTCCAACAAGGGTGAACTTAGCGACTAGAGGAGTGTTGAATGTGGAGGTTTCGAGGAATTGTGTGTTGTGCGGTAGGAGGGAGGAAACGCGTTGCACCTATTCTTACATTGTGAGGTGGTTATGAAAGTGTGGCAAAAGGTGATGCGGTGGCTGAATTTTGTTTTTGTAATACCCCACAATCTTTTTACTCATTTCGAGTGTTGGTTAAATGAGGCGACATCGAAGAAATTAAGGCGCGGGTTTTGTTTGATTTTGAATGCTTCGATTTGGGTTATTTGGAGGAGGAGGAATGATGTTATTTTCAACAATGGTGTGGTTGAGGTAGAGGACTTGGTGGATAGAATAAAAGTACTCTCTTGGTATTGGAGTATGAGTAAGCTAAAAATAGCATCTTGTTTGTTTTATGAGTGGTGCTGAAATCCTAGGGAGGGTCTATTGAGATAGGACTTTTGGTTTTGGTGTCGTTTTGGGGGGTGGTTTTTGGGTGCTGATTGCAGGCCGCTGTTGTTGTTGCTGGCAGCAGGTCCAATAGCAGCAAGGCAGTGTAGCATGGAGTATGTCATGCGGGTAATAGTGGTATGGGGTGTTTGTTATTTTTCTTTCTTTTCAAGTTGCTGGAGTCTTGTTTTTTTTTCTGCTGGCTGGCCCTGTATTACTTCACGCTGGGGTTTTGTATTGGTTACTAGCACCATCCTTCTTGTCTTAAGAAGCTGGTTTTGCTTGAAATAAATTTTGGCTGTTCAAAAAAATATATACTTTATATCTACTAGCGGAAAGTCAGGCACTACCGTGTCCTTTTGTCTGCTCTTTTTACAACGTTAACGTGTGTGTATATTTCATTATATTTGTTTGTATAATTTAGATTAAAATTTTTAAATATTAAAGGAAATTATTCGTACATCGATCTATCTACAAATTATTGTCAAAGTATATAACGAAATTATTTATCAACTCGGCATATTTTAGTTTGTCATTATATAAAATAAAAATAAAATAACGATCATTTTCTTTTTTTTTTTGAAAAAAAAATAACGATAATTTTCTTATTGATTATATTTATAATGACATATATTTGATCTAGTTTGTTACACTTTTTTAAGGATAAATGAAAAAAAAACTTGACATATATACTCATATCATGTTTGTTACACGTTATCTTTTGTGTGGTAACAAAAAACATGTATTTGTTACATTTAATCTAATATTTGAATTCACTCTCATACATTACCTTTTTTAAATGATAAGGAAAAAAACCGGACATATACAATTTGTTACATTTTGTTTTAATATTTGAATTTACTCTTTTCTATTTGTTATATGTGTTATTTGCATTGAAAGTTGAGAATAATTTTGGAAGGAGAAAAGGAAGCTCAAAAGAGCTGAAAGGGACTATTTTCTTTATATATAATATAGATAACAATAAGGGTGCATTTAATATTGTAAACAAAATGAAGGACAAGACATTTCTAGATGTACAATATTTGATTTATAAAATTGTTTCATGGACAAGGCAAACTGAAGGCAAGAGACGGAACAAAAACTAAAATTCTTGTCTCTAACTAAACCACAACACAACTTTTTGTCCCGCATACAATTGTCTAAAATACCAAAATATCCTTTTGTCTATAAAAAATCATATAAGACCAAAACAATTTCAATACCATAAAAGTTTGTCATATGGTTTTTTGTCTTGTGTTGTGTTGTTTTGTCTTGTGTTGTTTTATCTCGTACTTACTGTTTAGCAGATCAAACAAATCATATATCTTTAATCTATAACAATATATAAAGGGAATACATGACTTTTGTTGTCTAACTTTTTCATTATTACAGTTATACCCTTAAACAAATTTTCTCTTTAATAACGCTATATTGTTGTGTTATTGAAAAAGATAAGAATTTTTATTATATTTATTTTATTGTTGAAACAAGATAAACATTGTTTGTTACTATTTAAACGTAACAAACATCTATACATATAATTTTAATCAAATCAAATTTCATAAAAAATTTGCTTATAATTTACATGTGTCAGTGCATTAAAAAAAGGGGCTAGTGTTCAATAAATATCAAAGATATATCAAAATTACGTTCATTAGGAACCAAAAATGTAACGGAAGAATTTGGGATGAAGAAAACATCCCGTTTTATTTTTTAAAGCCTAAAATCAAAATACACTATATTTTTTTGAGACGGACGACTAATTTAACAATTTTTTGTTTTTTTTTCCTTTTTTAAAATGAGGGATTAATTTATCCCCTTAAAATTCTTTTAATTGCATTTAATTGACAACACTATTAACGCCACGTAATCAAATTAACAGTAGACGTTATGATATAAAATGATTCACGGACTAAATTATTTATCAATGACCGGCTTCTATATTATTATTATTTTATTTTATTTAGAAATGATTTGGCTTCTACATTTTTTCCAAAATGTTCATTCATAAATAAATGGACCTTCTTTCCCCTTCAAAAAAATAAAATAAATGGACCTCTTTGTATCAAAAATAAAAATAAAATAAATGGACGCCTCCCCTCAAATAAAATAGACCCTGATTTGCTCCATCGCTATTCTTTTGGATCGCCTCTCTACGAAAGACTTTTTTTCTCCCCTCCGCTCAAAATTTAAAATATAAGCAAACCCTATAAGGATCCATTGTCAATCGGAAAACTCAATAACAAACAACTCTTCAGATATTTCTTATTTCTTGGATAAATTTTCCTTTTCAGCTTTTCACGTTTCTACGATTTCCATTGCATTTTATCGAAAACCACTTTCTCCTGTTTCACAACAAGCTTCTGAAAATTATTCCGTTTTGTTTTAACGTTTGTGTTTATCAAGTATGGTTCGGGCGAGAAGAAAACTCAGCGACAGGAAAAACGCAGATAGGCTCAGCTACCTATAGGGGTGGCAAAACGGGCCCAACCCGTCTGGCAGGCCCATTTAGCCCGCTATTTTTGACAGGCTGAGTCGAAGTTTTGAACTCGCTTCCTATAGTTGGCTCGTCCCGCAAAACTCGTTTAAAAATCGGGGCGAACTCGTGGCGGGGCGGGCCAGACCGCTTAACTCGTTTTTTTTTTTCTTTTAGACTTATTTTATCTTTTTTGATTTATTTTGGTTGTTGGATTTGTTTTATGTTGGAAGATTTTCATTATTTTGCTATTAAGTATGATGTTAAATTCGACAATTTATTAATTATCTTGTTTTTACCACAAATTTTTATGTTGCATATTCTTTTATATTTTTTTATGATAAAAGCAACATATACTTCAAAAAAATATATATAATAAAAGCAGCATATTTTTTTGTAACAATTAATTTGTAAAAAAAATACATTAAAAAAAGTTGTTTTTTCTCTGAAAAACAAAGTTTTTTGTTTGGCGGGCCGGCCCGCCAACTCGTTTGTCCGCGACTAAACGGGGCGGGGTGAAATTTTGGACTCGGCCACCTAATTTGACTCGGCTCGTCTCGTCCCGTTTTAAGCGGGCTTAGACGGGGCGGGCCTAAATTGGGCGGGCCGGCCCACTTTGCCATCCCTAGCTACCTACCTGACTGTGTTATCCTTCACATACTGTCTGTATTCGAACACCAAAGACGCAGTTCAAACTTGTATTTTATCACCAAGATATAAGAATCTTTGGAAACGTCTTCCTTCTCTTATATTGCATTCTGATGACTTTCGAACTTATAAGATATTCACCAGATTTGTTTCTAGGGTTTTATATCTCCGGGATTCCTCTATCTCACCGGAGAAACTTGATTTTAAGCGTAATAGTGGTTGCTTGGAGCCTCACATACTCAGAAAGGTTGTGAATTATGCTATTTCACACAATGTCCAGCAGTTAGGACTTTATGTCAATGGTGACATTTCACTAATTCCGCCTAGCATGTTTTCATGTCAGACTCTAACACATCTTAAGCTTTCTATCTACCCTAATGATTGTCATGAAACACCGTTTCCAAAATCTATCGATTTGCCAACATTAACCAACTTACAACTCGAGAATTTTACATTGTGTGTTGGCGATAATGACCGTGTTGAGCCATTTTTGACTTTTAACAGGTTGAATAGTTTGCTCATTTCTGATTGTACCGTGCCAGGTACAGAAACCCTCTGCATATCAAGTGCAACACTTGTCAATTTAACTATGTACAATTACTCGGAAGACTTTTACAAGATTGAGCTATGTACTCCAAGTCTTTGTTCGTTTACTTTTTGTGGTACTCCTTATCAGAAAATCTATGGGAGCAATATTTCTTCTCTTAAACATGTAGATATATATTCATGCAGAAGCAAAAGTATGTTCATATAGTCATAGTCGGAGGCCTCCTATGTTTCTATTCAGTTGGCTCCTAGAGTTTGCTGATATAAAATCGTTGACACTCACTTCAACAACTCTTCGGGTGCTTTAACTTATTGCCTGCGTTTTGAGGCTATTTTTACTTTCTTCTTAAGTTACCTTTTTATTTTCTTCCAAAACTTTGTCAAAAAATATTTGACTTCATTAGACTAATCCGCTTGCATCCCTCGTTGGAGTCGTTGCTTAGGTTCTCTCCTTCATTCCTGATCTGTTAAAGATTAAACTGTCTCCCTTGGGAAACTTGAAGTCATTGAAAGTGGAAATATATAGATCTCGCTTGACACCATGCAAGAACAAGTTAGACTCAATGAAGTCAAAAAAAGAAGCTGATTGGATAAAAAAGGCATTGGAATCAGGATCCCAACCATCTCCACCCCTACCTTATGGAATAGTGGACTTCTTGCTTCAAAATTCACCCTTGGCGGAAGTTGAAATCGTAGAATGCACAAGAAAACCTCTTTAGACCAAGACATTTATAATTGGTTTGTTTTATTTTTCCTTTCGTTCTATATGTTTCTGTTTATCGAGATCTAATTTGGTGGTTATATATAACTACTTATCAGTGCATAAATAACAAGTCTCTTGGCTAAAGAAACAAATTGTACTGACAAGATTGTGTCTAGTCTCAACTTAATTATATTGCTCGCTGATACTCTGAATTATATGGGGACAACTTATTTCCAGGTTTTTCTTTTGAATTTCAAACTCAAATAATACCGATAAACTTAAATGTGTGGGACAAATACCAATGACAACTAAATCCAAAATGCTTTCAAGCAGCAGCAACAACAATAACTTAGATTTTATCTAGCAACCAAATGTAAATCAATTGATATTTTTGATATATTATTAAATTAAAACTAAAATTGATTGAATTAACCGAATTTTTTTGATTTTTTTGTACACTTGAAGTGGCTGTCACAGTAAAAAATATATTATTAAATCGTTATTATAATAAGATTTTCTTGTAAATAATGAGTATGTGACTGTATCAAAAAAAAAAAAATGAGTATGTGACATCTGACATATTCGATAATTGTTGAGACTATAACAATTTTTTATTTTTCTTTAAGGAGACTATAACAATTTTCAGCAACTTTCCTAAATGAGATCCCAAATTTTAATTTCTTATTCATTCGACATAATTGTCCTTATCTCAACACCATAATTCAATTAACTTAAAACTAAAATATTTTAAATGCTGCAATTAATAATTGCATTAAATGATTAAGGCAATATTAAAGTGTCATATTCTCTCCGTCTCAAATTATAAGTAAAAAAATTTCATTTTCTTTGTCCTAAATCATAAGCAAAAAAGACAAGCTCTTGTCAAAAAAATTAGGGTTAGGATCAAATGACATCAAGGTGTCAAATTAAATATGACATCAAATATCATCCATTCAATTTGTTTAATCCAAAGGCTTAAAACAATCACTAGAACAATTAAAGTGATCAAATATTTCTTGATTTGTTTTGTGATATCTTTCCTTTAATGGTGTATGTTGCACTCAAGTCTGAATTTATTTTCTCACATATGCCCTGCATTTCAATTTCAAAATACTCATGTATTTCTCTTGCGTCTATCATCACTTATGGTATTTTTTGCCATTGTTTTTTTTGTATTGCATGATTTTCTCAATTTATGTATAGTTATAAGTGTCTGAATCTCAGCCCACTTCTTTATAGTGAATGCAAACCAATAGATAGTGAAATTAAATTGAGTGATGAATACATTTCAACAAATTTATCCGAAAAACTTGTGTTATTCAAAAAGAACATTAGCATTGTTGGAAATAAAGTTTGTACAAAATATCAATTTAAAAATTAAGAGTGGTAGCAATAGAGAAGTGATCAAGGAAAGTGAGATAGAAGGAGTATGTACTTTTAATTTTATGCAAGACAATGTTTATGCTTATAATATTATGGGTGTGTTTGTTTCAAGGGTTTGTAATGTTACTCCCGAGAATGTGAGATGGAAATACAATAATTTCATGTTTGTTTTAAGTTTTGAAAATTTGTTCCCAATAATTTTATATTTCCAAGAATGTTATTTACACATTATTTCATCTATTGTTATTCACATGCTTAAAGGATGGGAATCTAACATTTCCATGAGAATAAAACTCAATTTTCTATAACTTTCCACTACCACTCACATTTATTTGTATTTTTATTTTTTTTAATTAAATAAATTTCTAAAATATTTCCAGGAAATCTAAATTTTTACCAAACACATTGATAAGAAATATTATTCCTAGGAATATGATTCCAAAGAATGCAATTTCTTACCTTGAAACAAACACACTGAGTTAACTTAAAAGTAGAAACAAATAATATTTACTGGCTGAAAACATTTAAATGACCATTGTTCAAAGAAAATTTTTAGATAGAATAAAAACGAAATATGATATATATTTGTAGAAACCAAAAACTTATTTAACATATTAATTCTTGACATTTTTATAAGGTGGAAAATTAGTCTAAATCAGAAACTAATTTGTCTTCTGATTGATAATGAAAGGTTTTTTTTTTCTAGATTACCCTTTACAAATTTGTGGGTAAATTACCATCTGTTGAGGTGGACCAATTAAAATGAACAATGTGAACTACACTAAGTAAAGTCAAACATATAATTATATTTTACGTATTTTGAATATATTTTTGTTATTTACATACTCACCTCACGTTCAATTAATGTGTTTTTATGTTTTAAATCAAATATCTAATGAATTCTTTCGTCACCTCATTTCAATTGTTTAGACATATTTTATTCTTTTTTTTTCTTTACTGTTTTTTGTTTCATCTCTTCTTTTTCTGCAAAAATTTTTCATACCATGTCTTAGTGTTTTTTCAATCTTGGTTCTTCTCTCGCAAATTCACAAAATTCATTATTTTTCTACCCTAGAAAGATCTAAAAAAAATAGTATAAAAATTATTTTCTTTTACAATAGTTAAATTATATGCTCCCTTGTACCCAAAAAAGAATATATATTCTCATGTGTTTATATATCAATACTAGTTTAAACGTTAGTTTTTTCACATGATGACTAAACATTATTTTTTCACAAGATATAAATATATTAGTCTAAAAAATATTTTCTTTGATAAGAATAAAAAAGATATTGGTCTAAACATTATGCAATTAATGAATTTAAAACACCTTTTTGTCAAAAAAATATATATTTTAAAACACCTAAATTTCTAAGGGTTTTTCTATCATGTGCAAATTTGCACATGTTAAGAAATTTAAAATGGTAAGTTTGTTCTGAAAGTTGTGTATTTTATATTAAATATATAACTTTTTAGTAAATAGTTGGTGTATTTCAATGAAAAGTTACTAATTTTACTTGCCTTAACATGTACAATATTGTACATGTTAGACAAACTCAATTTCTAAAATCATAGAACTCGACTTTTGTTATATGAATTTTTTTACCGTGTACAAGTTTGCACATGTTAACCTTGCGCATATTAAGAAGTTTAAAATAGTAAATTTGTATCGAAACTTGTGTATTTTATATTAAATATACAAATTTTGTTATACTTTTAGTTGTTTTTGTTAATTTATACTTTTTATATTTTCAATAAAAAGTAAGTATTTATATTTTTTTTATGTACGCGTGTCGCTCCCTTGTTAATTTTATTTTACTCTGTTTTTTATTTTCTAAAATTTATTTTCTATTTAGCATAAAAAAAATCACCAAATTATCTTTGGATCCAAATTTTAAAATAATGTTTAATTAGTTAGCACTTCTTATCTCTTAGCATCATAATTGAATTTAATTTTTAACTATAAAATAGTTTAATTCAATAAGTTTAATTTTATTTTATTTTTTGAAATATTTTTTTTTTGTTTTTTGTTTTGAAGAAGTCAAACTAGACCATCAAAATTGAAATCGGAGTGAATCGAATATAAATATTACTCATAATATTTATATCTATATGAAGACATGACAACTCTTTATCCATGATTCGTGAGACGTGATTATCAGTCTACCTACATAATGATCTTTACGTTTTGATGCTATACCACTTCACAATAAACCTTGACTAAGGATAATTCAAGAATGGTGTTCTTATAACTAATGCAGTCTCACGATTAAGTCGTACTTAATATTCAATTAAATGAAGTAACTATTACAGGGACTTTATTAGTTTGAATCAAAACAAAATCATTAAAGAAATGTCTTTTAATTAGTCGAACGATGGTTTATATATATATATATATATATATATATATATATATATATATATATATATATATATATCAAGATCATGATAAAAATCCAAATTCAATCAATATAGATTTACTATTAGAGGTTACTCAAACACTACAATGATTCTATCTTTTAATTAGTCGAACGATGGTTTTTTCATTCGCCGACAAAGGTTCGACCTTTCTACCAAATTGGATATAACTACAGTGGGACTTAACTCTTTATCAGATGAATGAACCATAACGAGCATTTCTTCTGGATCAAATGAACTATAATGAGCCTTAACTTTTTATCATTTAAATTGTGATTTAATTTTTTGACAAAGGTTCAAACTTTCTTTTATCAGCTAATGTCCATAATCATTGGAGTTTTGTATATTTGTAGTAAATAAATTTTCCTAAAATAAAATTGTTTCTTTAGTGAATTCTCAAATTCATTGAGCTGTATTTAAAAATCAAATAATTTTTTTATTTAGTTATGGGTTTTAGTGCAAGATAATACTAAGCAACAATATTTTTTTTCATGTAACCAAAAAATTATAAGCAACCATTTCGGAAAGAAATGCTGAAATGTAGGAAACTAAAATTAAAATTAAAATAAAACTAGTGTAGGAACTCGCGTCGTGCGTGAAATATGTTGACCTTTTAAATCCCAATGGTTTTTCACAATGCTCTTAAAAAAAAAAATATCTTCCCAATGCACAATGTTACTAGGCTCATTTATATTTTGATAGCCTAAGGATGAACATACAATTTAGGTCATAACTAACAAGTATATAAAAAATTTGAATTTTTAGAGTGTGAAAATAATTTGCTTGAATTATTAACAAAACAAAATTATTTGTTTGAAAACGATAGTTTTTATTACGTTATGAATTATAATCTAAATAATAACAACAAACTTCATACAAAAAAACATTGAACTTTTTATTTAATATCCAAATGCACATACAAAACAATTCCTACAAACATTTATAGAGACAAAGTCACTAATAATTGTGTGGCAAAATACATCTTTTGGTCCTTTAAGTTTGACAAAAATATCAGATTAGTCCTTTAAGTTTTTTAAGTTTCAAATAGGTCCTTATTAGTCTTTTAAGGACCTATTTGAAACTTTAAAAACTTTAAATAGGTGCATTAAATTAACAACTTAAACTACCTATTGAAACTTAAAAAAACTATTTAAAACATAAAAAACTTAAATGACTAATCATGTATTTTTGTCAAACTTAAAGACAAAAAAATGTATTTTGCCTAATTGTGTCTATGTTATATCATATCTTTCTCAGTACATAAAATGGATAGAACTTTCAATCTTTTATGCGACAATGACGATATAAAGTAGTCTTACTAATACAATATTTGTGATCGTTTCTTGCTTTCAATCATTCATTCCATCATTGTGTGAGCGACCAATTTGAATGGGAAAAAAATTTCTAACCCATCTTGCTGCTACAAAATAATTTAAGGGTAAGAAAATAGCTATGTAACCCTACATTTTTCCCACGCAGCGCCGCAAAATACTCCTCTCTTTCTCGTGTTCCCTTTCATTCCGACTCAAAACTCTATCGGTATTTCTTATTTCTCCATTTTTGTTTCGTTTTTCTCCGTTGCAATTGATTTTGTTTTGTTTCGCCGCATTGCGAGGTATTGTCTGCTTTGGGTGGTGTAAGCCTCTCACGGTTTTGTCCTTTTCGCCAATGTTCAGTAACAGATTTAATACTCTTTGTTCAGTTTCTAAAAATTGCCTTAGAATTCCTTAACTAATATCAGGTATTATAATCTGAATGTCTAATTCATCGGATGAGATGATAATTCAGTCAGCGAAGAGAGTTGACAGACTCAGCCATCTATCTGATTGTGTTATACTTCACATACTCTCTTTTTTGAATGCCAAACTCGCAGTTCAAACTTGCATTTTATCGTCGAGATGGAAGGATATCTGGAAACGACTTCCTGCTCTTATACTGCATTCTGATGACTTTCAAACTATCAACATATTCACCAAATTTGTGTCTAAGTTTTTATCTCTTCGCAATTCCTCAATCGCCCTGCACTCTCTTGATTTAGACCGAAATCTTTGCATTGAACCTCGCCTACTGAAAAGGATACTGAATTATGCTATTTCACACAATGTCCAGCGATTTGGACTCTCTACCCATTGTTATATTACACAAATTCCACCTAGCATTTTTTCGTGTCAGTCTTTTAACATATCTTAAGCTTTCTATTTACTGTAATAGAGGTTTAAGTAAAAAAACACTTTTTCCAAAATCTCTTAATTTTCCAGCATTAACCACCCTGCATCTAGAGAATTTCGTCTTTTGCGCCAGTGATAACGAATACGCGGAGCCATTTTTGGCCCTTGACAGGTTGAGTAGATTGGTCCTTCACAATTGTACTGTGCAGCGTGTGAGGGGTAACAAAACCCTCCGTGTATCATGTGCCACGCTTGTCCATTTAACTTTGCATAATCAGTCCCAACACTTTTACTTGATCGAGTTATATACTCCAAGTCTTCATACCTTTTCTTTTACCGGTACTGCGCTTCAGTATTTCATTAGGAGCAATCTTTCTTCTGTTAAACACGTAGATATTGATGCAGCCTTTTTTTCACAATACTCTCCTACATGCCTACTCAGATGGCTGATACAGTTTTATAATATGAAATCATTGATAGTGTCTTCAACTACTCTTCAGGTATATTAATGTGGCCGATTTTGAGACTTTACTGTTATTTACTTTTGTCTTAAGATGACTTTTTATTTCTAAAATTTGCCAAATATTCTATTGACTTGCATTGGACTGATTCACTCTGAACTCTCATCATATTGTTCTCTCATTATTTCCTGATTTATTCAAGTTCGAGCTTCGTTCCTTGAGTAAGTTGAAGTCATTGAAAGTTAAAATGAAACCAGTTGAGAATGGATTTCGCATGTCAATGTTGAAGGCCATGTTAGAGAAAGGTAAGTCACAAAAAGAAGCGGAGTTGGAAACATTTTCACCCATAACTGATGGAATGGTGGAATTCTTGATTCAAAATTCGCCATTGGCTGAAGTTGAAATCATTGATTGCTCAAAATGAAAAGCTAAGTCAACTTCTCAAAGAAGCAGATTGTTATAATTGGTTTTGTTATAACAAATTGCACTTGTGCACCAACATTTTTGTATGAAGTCTCAAGTGGATGATCTATAGCTAGGTTTGGTTTGCTTATAATTAAATGAAAGAAAGCATATGTCAGGTTGAAACAAGTCTTTATTTTGAGATGAATGAAGGTTTCTGACAAAATAGTAGATAGAACTAATTTCTAGATGCTGATGTAATGAATGAAGAACTTATTCTTATCTATTGAAGAAATGTAGAAACTAGAATCTGTGTGTTTGTGCGTACTCATGCACATGATATTGATCACAAATAATTTTTTGCTGTATATGAAGCTTGCTTGTATTATTTTAAGACTTGATATCCTGTTTGAGTATCTCTTTTAAGAAGTGCACAAATAATTTGTTTGTAAAGTACCTACCTATCTAATTGGATTATTTGCGTAGTAAAATGTCAATACTGATCATCTAATAGAGTACAAAGGGTCATGCACAACAATGTCATGTCTACTATAGGTCTATGAATGTTGTGTTTACGTGGATTAGTTTTTTCATCCAAAAAGGCTTAGCGGCACAGCTTGTTGTCCGCTTACCTTTTATTCATGTGTAATTAATCCTTGATATATAAAAACAAATCCGATCATCTAATTTAAGGGTGCAACCACTAAAAATTCTAGGTATAGATCAAGAAACAAAAACCTTCTTTGTACTCTATTCTAAAACTCTGGGTTAGTTATTCTTTTTTATGATTAACAGTCACTTCAGAAGAAGATAATCAATGAGTGATGTTCAAGGGAATATAGACATAACTCCTAAGAAGCCTAAGTATACAGTTCCTTGAAGAAGAGGACTTTCAATGTTACCTGTGCAACTCTGATATATTCACGACTATACATGTGCTCCATATAAGTTCACTTAACCCCACTTGAACTTTATCAATGAACCTGACTTAGATTTTTTCATCCAAGTCATATGCTAACTGAATTCTAGAGATAAAACTGTGTATTGATATGCTTTGCCATCCACAGGAAAGGATATATTATGTGAGGATATATTAAAAAAAATGTGTTGAAGATAGTGAAGAGCATATAAGTTGTAAAAATAAACTGTATATAAGATTAATTTAGGCAAAATTACACTTTTAGTTTCTTAATTTAATTTTAGGTAACAGTTTGATTTTTTATATTTTTCATTTCATTTTTGTCTTTTTGGTTCATTTGCATATGAATGGACCTGCACCCTTTTTCACTGTCTTTTGTTCGTTAGATTTTCATTGCTATACTATAAAATTAAATAAAACATTTATGGGAGAAAATTGTAGATTTTAACATAAGAGAGGAGATGAATATAATTCAAGCTTTTTTTAGGGGGAGTCAAGTGTAATTTTTTCTAATATATTTTACATAAGGGAGAAAAGTGTAAATTTGACATAAGAGGAGAGAGTAGTGAATTTATCCATCTCCCAAAAAAAGAGTGTAATTTACTCTTTTCATTTTTACATGTTTATATATATATATATATATGAGTGATATATTGACTCCAAGAGTAAGTCTAAAGAGCTACTCCACATTCTCACCCTCCATTTTATCTAAATTTAATGGACTAGATTTAATTCTTATTAATAATCATGTAACCTCACTCACCTTAACCAATCTCACAAAATTAATTACCGTTTTCTTCTTTTGACTCAATCAATATTCACTTTTTATAAACACAAGTAATTATTAGTAAATTGGTAAAGAAAATATAATTCTTAATTATTCTTTACAAATTTCTCCCCTCTGCAATTTGTTCATAAACAATATCAAAAAAAAAACTTCTTTGCAACTATTTCACGATTCACAATCCAAATTACATATATTTTCCCTAATACCTATTAGTATGTGATTTTTAGAATGAGTCAATGAGTTGATGCTTCCATAGATGTATTTTTTTTTTCCTATTATCCATACATGCTTTTTAGAAATGATTATTATTATTGATTTTATTCTTTTTGAGGATTGAGCCATCGGTGGACTTTTATGTTTCTTATGCTAGTTGTGAATTAAATTTGACCAAACCTTTGAATTTGAATTTGAATTTGAATTTGAGTTAGACATATTTTTATCTATTTCTATCGTGAAGACGAAAAACTATAATTTTTGTTTAAAAAAGTATTGAGAATTTTAAAAGACTTTGGATGATTTTAATAACTTTGATGATTTTAAAAGACTATAAGGATTTACAATTTGGATTTCAATGGATTTACATCATAAGATTTTAAAAGATTTTAAAGGATTTGAAATGATTTTATGGATTTAAAAGATTTCAAAAGATTTTATGAATTTCAAGGACTCATTAAAAAGAAATGATCATAACACACTCTCGTATATTTATTAAATCAAGAGAAGGAAATCATAATTAATATTGTGAAAATGATGATATATATATATATATATATATATATATATATATATATATATATATATATTGAAATAGTTTTGAAAGATCATATGCCGTTAAAGGACTGAGATTTTAATAAAATATCAAATTATTTTATAAGATTTAAATTAAAGGTTGTATCGAAATACTTTTTTAACTTGACAAAAAAATACTTTTTAAAGATTTAATGGATATTACTAAAGAAAAAGAGATTTACACTTGTTTGATAAATTTAAGAGTACGATAGATTCAATCGAGAAAAGATGTGAACATCTATCTTTGATTCCAAAAATAGAGGAGAGTTTGAGTAAAAAAAAGAGTAATTGAGAGGGAAAAAATTAATTACATATATATTTGATTCTGAAGAAGTTAATTCCAAAATACTTTTTTTTAGAGGACAAATTTTTTTATTATTTAATAGGGCTTTCACAATCAATTTACTTTTTTATCTTTGTAATCCTACAAGTCTCATGGTGTTTATGGTTCATACTCCGAACACAATTTTCTTTCTAGCACATATAGTAAGGATCTGTTTTGTTATGGGGGATTAGAGAGGTGGGAATATTTTACACCATAAATCAGTCGCGACCGAGGTATTCTTTATTTTTCGTTTGAACTTTCCTTTTTCAGTTTTCCTAAATCATCATTCCCAATTCCACTTTCTAGGTTTCGGGATCGTATCTACATTGCAATTATTCGAATCCAAATTTCCTTAATTTCAAACGCTCGTTATAGAATTGCATAATTACTTATATTGCAGAAAATTATTCCGTATTGTTTTAACCTTTTATGATTATTAGGTATTATAATATGAATGTCTAATTCAGCTGATGAGATCATGAACCCATCGCCACCGAAGAGATTAAAACTCAACGAGAGTGAAAACGAAGATAGACTCAGTGACTTACATGACTATATTATCCTCCACATACTGTCATTTTTTAACGCTAAAGATGTCGTTGGAACTTGCATTTTGTCCCCAAGATATAAGGATCTCTCGAAACAACTTCCAAATCTTACATTTCGTTCATATGACTTTCGAACTTTCAAGATATTCACCAACTTTGTATCTAAGGTTTTATCTCTTCGTGATTCCTCTATCACACTCCACGATCTAGAATGTTCCAAGAGTGGTGGCATTGAGACTCGCCTACTCAAAAAGGTTGTGAATTATGCTATTTAACACAATGTCCAAGAGTTAGAACTATCTTATTTGTGTGACATTGAACTAATTTCCAATAGCATCTTTTCATGCGAGACTTAACATGTCTTAAGCTATATGATTACCCTGTAACAGATACTTCCTCCGGTCTCATATATAAGAAAAGATTCTTTTTCTAGGTTCATTGAATAATTAATGTATCTGGTCTACATTGTAAAACAGATACATTAATTATTCAATTAACCTAAAAAAAATCTTTTCTTATATATGAGACTGGAGGGAGTATTAAGGAAAAAACATTGTTTCCAAAATCTCTCAAGTTGCCGGCATTAACTATCTTGCATCTAGGGAATTTCGCCTTTTGTGCCAGTGATAATAATGCACGGGTCGAGCCATTTTCAACCTTTAAAGGGTTGAATAGTTTGGTCCTTTACAATTGTGCTTTAAAGGATGCAGTAACCCTTTGCATATCAAGTGTCACACTTGTCAATTTTACGAAATCGAGCTCTGCACTCCAAGTCTTGGTACATTTGCTTTTGTTGGTAAACCGTATCAGAAATTATCTGGGACCACTCTTTCTTATGTTAAGCATGTAGATATTGATGCCGAAATTCTGTCAATGGAAATGGAGCCTCCTCAGTTTCTACTCAACTGACGGTCACCGCATGCAAGTACTCTTCAGGTACCACAAATTGGCAGGTTTTGATTGTTACTTTCTTTTTAAGATGTTTATTCTTATATCTAAATTCCAAAATCAATTGACATGCATATAGATATCGCAAGATGCTGATGGAGGCCAAGTTACAGGAAATTAAGTCGCGGAAAGAAGCTGCAAAGTTAAGAAAATCGTTTAAAGCAGGATTGGAACCATCAGCACCCATACTTGATGGAATAATTAACTTCTTGCTTCAAAATTCACCATCAGCAGAAGTTTACATGGTAGATTGCTGAGTTTTCAACTTCTTAAGAGAGATTGTTATAATTGATTTGGTTTTTGTTTCTTTCTGTTTCAATTTCCTGTTGTCTGTCTAGTTATAACTAATCATCAATGGATAGAGAAACAAATTGTTCAAATAAATTTACATGACAGTGTCCAGATTACTTAAGTAATCTTATGTGGGTGCTCTACTGCAAAAATTAATTTGTTGGTTGATATTCCACAATTATATGTGCGGCTTCTTATTAATCACTTGTTGGACAAATGAGAATTAACTTCTAGCTTATATTAGGATGTTATCTTCACAGCCGTGATTAAAGTTAGTTCCCAACATGCAAAATAAGTTAAACTTTGCAGCTTATAGGTACTTCTAGCTTTGCAAGATTGAAGGCCGTGAGATTTTTGAAGCTCATACCTCCATCATTCTGGTGCACATGACCGGTCCTAAGATTTTTGGTGTCCTGGACGAAACAATAAAATTGTGTCATTTTAATTATTTCAATATTTTTCTTCTTGCATTTTTTGTTGCACAAGATTCATTTATAATCAAATTTCTCTAAAAATAAATTTTCAATAGAATTAATCAAAGCAAATCAAAAAAATATATATTTATATAGTACTAACTACTAAGTAAAAATAATAATTTTGGTGCCCCTAAAAAAATAGTGTCTTGGGCTGCCGCCCACCCTCAGGGCCACCCCTGCTTGTGCATGGAGAGTTTATCCCAAGAGAATCATTGAATTCCTTTGTTTTGCACACCACTATTACCCCATCAAAATGAGTTCATCATTTTCTCTATTTCATCACTTAGAGAGGATGGAATAAGAAAGATACTCATCACATACGAATGTATAGTTTGCAGTTTGGATTTTATAAGATCTTCTCTTCTTGCTTTGGATAGACTTTGCTCTAGGAATTGATCTTCTTCCAAACATGATATTTGTTAAAATTAAAGGTGGTTTTTCTACATCTCTCCGCCATGGAAGGGAGGCCAAGATACTTTCTTGTGCCCAACGCTACTTGAACTCCTAAGATGTTAGCAATAGAGTTCTTAACTAGATGAGGAGCGTTTCTGTCGGAAAAAAAATGGACTTTTGAAGATTATTCGCCTAAGCGTCATTAGCTCTGAATAAAAGGAAACAGTCATCTTCAAAAAGGTGAGAAATGATAGGTGCATTTCGACAAATTTTGGCACCACGAATGATACTGCTAACTTCAACTTTCCTAATGAGTGTTGATAGGCCCTCCACACAAAGGATAAATAAATGTGGAGACAAAGGGTCCCATGTCGCAAACCAGGAGCTACAGGGCCAACAATGTACCCGTTCACTATAACCGAGTAATTCATCATTTCAACACACAACATAGGCTTTACCATCAACATTTTTAAATGTTTTCTATTAACATTTTTCGTCTTTGTATTTAAACAACTCATATGTTTCTCTCACATCTTTGAATAAGTGTTTACATATATGTTTAGAATCTTATAAGAATCTCTTCCATAATTTTTTTTTCTTACAAAAGATGAATTTTTAAGCATATTTAATTCATCTCCTGTAAGAAAATTCTAAACTTTTGTTAGAGAGAATTCTACATGAGTTGACTTTAAAGTAAAATTTCAAGAATACATGAGTTGATTTAAAGCAGAGACCAAAAACACATACCGAAAACATTTGAAGGATTATTGTTTAATTAAAGAAAAAATATATGAAATATTTATAGGGACCAAATATTATTTAACCTAAAATAATATTCTTAGGGAACTAATTATTCTTGGACTGTTATATGAATGATTGAATTAGGCCAAAAAAATTATGAGCTTGGTTATGGGTTCCCGTTTTTATATATAGTAATTAATAACAATTAACAATAACAATGAAGCGAATCAATTTAGGGATCAGAAAAGTTACAGGAGAGTCATATTAACATGACTCCACAAATATTGTTAGGCATCATTTGTAATGATCATGTGACCCTTTCATAAAATCACCAGTAGTTAATGGAGATTACATGATAGAGCCAAAATAAAACTAATTTTAAATTTAAGGGATGAAAATTAAAGAAAAAAAGTTAAAATCGTATTTACGAGTGAAGTCTTTAAGTTTTTTTCACTGGGAGACGTTTTACTTCGTTACTCGATATCAAATCGGTTTTCATAATGAAACATGTTTTCTGAATTTGCTACTCGCGGCAGATAGTATTGACGGTAAATTTCTTGTAATATAATTGAGTAAATAGAAAAAAAAAAATGTTAAATGATAGTCAATTTGCCTTCAAACATGTGACCGTTGATTGTATATGTGACACTACCACGTGGTCCGACATGTAATGTCATATGGACGTATTTGCTTTTTTTTTCAATTTTTTCTTTTTGAAAAACATTATCAACAAGAGAAATTATATATATATATATATATATATATATATATATATATATATATATATATTCCCTCAAAAAAGAGAAATTATATTTGAACAACCATTTTGTTACAATTTTTTTTTTCATACTAACATTTTTTTTAACTTTCTCTCTATTGCTTTATTTTTTGTGTCAATACCAACATTTCTTTGTGTATTTTGGTTGTCTCATATCTTGTCCTAAAAAATGGTTATTCAAATAACATTCCTCTATCAACAAATATATATATAAGTTGTTAACTTGCTCTTACCTAAAAACATGGAGTAGTGACATTTGTTACATTCATTCATTTTCATTTCTTTTAAGCAAAAATATCTCAAAGAGTTGAACTAAATTAAATGAATGTTCTATGAAGCTGCCAAATGCAGGTAAAATATGGTATGCAACATAATAACAAAGGAGCCTGCATTATTAAATCAAAAAACGGTTTACCTCATTCTTGATGCAAGTGAATGTCGCTCCTGGATACCTTTAAATTTTGGCAAAGGATAGTGCCTTATATTTCTCACCTAATGTACATTGATGAGATTCTCCTTATTTCAGAGAAGCTTAAGGAAATTGTTGACACCTTTTGCAACTGCTCCAGACAATGTGGCTCGAAGGCTTCCTTGAAATATTACTTTGGTGATTACCATATATCTATAAAATCTAATCTGCATTCGATTCGAAGTTTATGATATACAATTATCATCAATTAGATTAGATAGAAACAAAGAAAGGAATCTGACTTGTGTAAAACAAATACAAGTTCATATGATAAATCAGTAAGGAGTATCAAATGCCATAAAATTGCATCAAAAATAATATAAATGCATGATACAAGTTCATATGATAAATCATTAAGGAGTATATATATAAAACAAAAATCTCCTAAGAGAGCACAAGAAAAATTGTTTGTCATAAAGACCAATTTGTTTGATTATTATCAATTTCAAGGGGTATTTTGCACACAAGGGTAAAATTTTAGGGGGTATTTGCTCATAATGCTACCGTTAAAAATAATCTAAAAATTTGAAATGGCGAATTGACTAACGTTTAACAATTTTAAAGGGGTTTTTGCCTTTCTCATAATTTGAGAGGGATATTTGCAAGAATTTACAATTTCGGGGAAAGGTTTTTCCTATTTACTCAAATATAATTTATAGAGGAGGAGTTTGTGCGGCAGACTAGTGTCAAAATGAATCGTATGATTTTCCTAAATAGCTTGATTGGTCATGTTTTATTGAGAACCTTGAGATACAAGATTTCGGTTTATACTCGAGTGAATACAATAATCTTGAACAGCTTGATTGGTCATGTTTTATCGACACTACAAGAAAATACAAGATTTGCTACCATGATTGTGCTAGGAAATGTAATGGTAGTAAATATCCAAATAATTAGCTACCATTTGACTGAAATTTGTTTTTTTTTTTCATTTTTTATTTTGAAGGGAGAGAAAATTAGTTTTATTTTAATTTGTTTACGTTTAAATAAATTTCTCAAACACATTCTCTCAAAAAAAGAAACAAACAAAAACATTTCTCTGAAAACACACGGCACCACACTCGTGGAACTCTCTCACTTCCGATCTTGCCTCACCCTCACCGTCGCCGTCGCATGCACCGATCTCCACCGCCTCTCCGATCTACCACACTCTTTCTGTCAGTAGAAACTAGTGATGCTCAATCCGGCGAAGAACCTTGATCGATCTACATCGCCACAAGGAGAATCTCAAAATTCTCATTGATGCGCAATATGGCGAGCTTGCCGGAACCTTACATTTCCGATTCACGCAATATAATTTTCTCTCTCCAATACAAGCGATTTTCAGATCTGTGTTTTATCGGTAAGAACCCTATTTTTTGTACTTTTGCCTCAATTTCATCTTCTAGGTTACTTTCTTCGAATCCTTCTGTGTTTATTCGATTTTTTTGTACTTTTGCCTCAGATTGATTTGAATAAGGATCAACTTCTTTGAATTGGAGTGAAAGTGTGTTTGTGTAAATGAAATATTCACTTAAATCCATGAATTATCACTTTTGTTTCTAGTTCAATTCATTCCTATGAAACCTAGAAACTTGTATTGGTGTTACTCAATGTTGAAATTCCCTTTGGAGTATGTGTGAGTTGTTGTTATACGGCATCAAACTTTAGAGAACTATTGAGTTAGGGTCTGTTTGGATAAGTAGCTTATTTGTAGCTTATTGCACAAACATTTCTCATGATAAGCGCTTATGTACAAGGTTTACATAAGGTAGTTTATAGCAAATGATAAAATAAATTTAAATTGTTTTTTGTATATGCTATAAGTGATTTCAGAAGTTATCTTAGTGAACATATGAAAATAAGCTAAAAAAAGCTTATGAGAACTGACATAAGCTGTTTACAAAAGAGTCTCAAACAGTCTCATAATCCAAACAAGCCCTTAGTTTCGGGTTCAGATAACCAGAGTTCAATATCTCACTTTCCATTTCCTCTGCATACATTGGTAGTTTTCTTGTTCCTTTGCAAATAACATTTTTTTTTTTTGGGAAGGTAGTGTTCCTAATACTGGTGCTGAAAACACTTTAAAATGCTTCTAAATCTATATTGTACATTGCTTACCTTAGGGGTAAAGTCCTACAATTTCAGTTCAATATTATTCCGGAATTCTTGTATTGAATCCTATTTTTTTTACAATTTGCTAAAAGTGTACTAAATTTTTGCAAAAGATGCATCTTCAAACTAGTATTACATTGCAACTTAGAAGCATTACAGTAAAATACCTGTCATGGCAAATCAATTAATGTTGAATGTTTGCATATGAATTGATGTGTGCTACATGAAATGAATTCAAGGATATGACTAAATTACCAAACAATGTCTTTAAGCTACCAACATAGGATACTTTTTTTAAACGTAAACATGAAATGAATTGATGTGTGCTACAGAACATGAAATGAATTCAAGGATACTTTGTTTTATAATATTTGCTTGTATTTGTTAGTTATCACCAAGAAATATAGGAAGTTAGAAACTTTAGGCTTTCATAAGAATTTTATATGGTCATAATTTGTTTCTACCTTTTGAAGACGTAATTTGTTTCTACCTTATCACTAGAATTCTTATTATCTATCTCTTCTTTTTTCCCTTTTAAATGGTACGCAATATAATTTGACTTAATTTCGATGTAACTACAGTATTGAGATATTTAATTTGTGTTGTTTGTATATAGTTTTAAGTTGCACCACAACATTACTTTTGGAGAGCAAGCCTGTCTATATAAGCATTACCTGTAACTTGCCTGCAATTCCTCACTTACTCTTAGTCGTGATCCTGTCCCGCTCCCAAGTAAGTCTTTCTCTCTTTGTTAACAATTTTTTATCACAGTAATTAGTGTGTCTTCGGTATTACGGTTCAAATCATACCAAGAATCTGGCTTTTCCTGTCCTAAGCATTGTATGTTATATGATAGAGAAAACAAGGATCCAAAAGTATTGCACAATCCATTAGAACTGTTATGTCAAAACTTCTGAAACCAAATCCTGAACTAGCTAACTTGATCCACAAGAAATGCATAGGATTAAGCAATTGGTATGGATTGATACCAGAGCTTTTTCCTAATGTTAAGTATGTTCAAAGGATCATGACTGGTGCAATGAAACCTTATGTGAAAAAGTTGAGACACTATGCAGGAGAGGTTCCGTTGTCGACTTCTGAGTATGGCTCTTCTGAAGGTTGGATTGCTTCAAATGTAAATCCTAAAGTGGCTCCTGAGTTTGCTACTTATGTTGTTCTTCCTCAAATTGCTTACTTTGAATTCATTCCTTTGTCACAACTTGATGGAACTAAGGTAGAGCTTGAACTAGTGGGGTTAACTGATGTGAAGATTGGTGACGATTATGAGGTTGTTTTCACCCAGAGGGCAATGGGTCCAAAGGAATGAAGACAGAAGTATGGGATGGTTTGGTTGACATTTGGTTGAAACCAGAATGGAGGAAGAAGTCAGATGCTAATAAATGTAACAGAGCTGCCTTACCTGATGCAGTATTGCACACTAGAGGCTCTATAAGCTTCATTGAACATAAAAAGAGGATGGTTAGTTATTAGCTTTATATTCTAATACATTTTACTTTCCTCTTTTGGGTGTTTTTAAAATTACCATTTTTTCAAGTTAGTATATTCTAATAAATGTCAATTATAGGAGAATGAGTTGAAGCATGAAGTTTCTTATAGAGATGTGTATGATCGTATTCACAAGAACAAAGATGGAGAGTATATCTCTCGCCGCTCGAAAAAATTTATTGTACGTTACTTCAATTTGGATTTATGTATACTATCAATTCAATTCTCTTGTAAGTAGCACTTAATCAATTCTTTTGTAGGAGTCATATGACACTGCAATGTTGGAAAAATATGGAGAGGATTCTTCAACTCATTCAAAGGTTGCTTCATAAGTGTGGGAAGAGGCGTCAGGTCCCAATAAGAAGAGACGAACTTTAGGGGGCCGTAGCTTGGACATTAGTGGATCTACTTCATCTGTAGAGGGCATTGGTCCTTTCGGCATTCCGGCTACGACAGAAGAAGCTATCCAGAAAGCGGTAAATAAAGCAATGCCTTCTTTTGTCCAAACACAATTGGCGCCAATGTTGGAGCCAATCCTATCTATGCTTAGCTCCATGCAGCAAGCACAAATGCAAGGTGGAGTAGCTAATGGTATTTGAGGTAGGCAAATTATATGTATGAGCAGATGTTGAAGTTGTAGAATTAGTAATTGTTTGATTGGTGTGTTATCTTCCTTTAGGCTTCATTCAACTATAAATTTATACTCTTTAGAGAAACTAGTTGTAAGTTTTCACCTCAGTTTTGACAATCACATAATATTAATTACAATCTCTTAACATATAATTTGCCTACACTGGAGTTCTTTAACAGAATATTGATCACGAACTTGTCACACAAGTTTTTAAATGCTGCACTTGTCCCTAGAGTTGCGAACTATGGATAATGGCTTATTGACATGCAAGTTGTACTGTTGTTAGAATTATGATATGTTTATTAATGCTGGGTTGAAAATATATTTACACTTTACGTTGGAATTACTATCTACCATGTTGTATTCTGATTTATGTCGGCCATTGAATATATTTAGATGTTATATTGATACACCTTGATGATTTAGGTTTCCTTTATTGCATTTCTTAGGGACATAATTTCATGTTCTTTCCTTTTTATTTTCAGGGAGATGCTGATAGTGGACTTGATTGCTTGTGGCAGAAAAAGATAGCTGAAATTAAGCAATAAATGTCATGACCACATCTTTCTTTATTATGTATTGAGATAAATTTTTGCTAGAGATATTGGATCATTTGTGATCTATGTATTGCTACCTTCAATTATAGTTTCTCTCTTAATAATTGATAGTGAGTTACAGGTAGTTTGAAAAAGGCTTTATAAGCCTAAAATATAACATTACTAGAGCAATTGGGTTTCATCACAAATTGGATTATGGTTCTATTATGAAAAATATATTGTATAAGCTCAATTGTTGTTCTAATATTACGAGTATCTTGTAGAACCTCATACATGATTATTTAGTAATAAATTAGTTAAATTAATATAGTAATAAATTATACTATAGTAAAAAAACAACAAAAATAAAAAAATTGGACGAAAACTTCCAAATTGTCAGGATCTAATCTTAAATTAGTTATATTATAGCTGTAGATTTGTTGTGGAATTGCTATGATAAGTTTTAGTCATGTTGCTTTGGATTTGTTGCAAATTTGCTATGACAAGTCTTGGTTATGTTGCTATGAATTAGTTGTGAATTTGCTACGATAAGTCCTAGTTATGTTGCTATGAATTTGTTGTGAATTTGCTACGATAAGTCCTAGTTATGTTGCTATGGATTTGTTGCGAAATTGCTTCGATATGTCATAGTTATGTTGCTACGGAAAATACATTTTCAATACTTATTTGCTATAGATTAACTAAATATTTGCTAGGAATTTATTTCTTTTAACTATGGATTTACTAAGAAATATTTCCCTAGCAAATTTGTCTCTCAATCCATGCTACGGCTGAATCAATAGGTATTCCGTAGCATATCTCTAGCTAAACTCAGTTGCTAGGAATTAGCTGCGAATTAGCTACTAAAATGGTCGTAGCAAATCACATATTTTCTTGTAGTGCGAGAACCTTGAGATACAAGATTTTGGTTTATACTCGAGTGAATACAACAATCTTGAACAGCTTGATTGGTCATGTTTTATCGAGAACCTTGAGATGCTGCAAGATTTCGGTTTATACTCGAGTGAATACAATAATCTTTCATATTGTAAGAATTTATCATAATAATTTTTGTGACCTAGCAAGTTTGTCTATAAAATTATAACGTATCAGTCAAAATAATTTTTCTGCTAACTTTTCTCATTACATATTATGAGGTGACACATTAAATAAACACATGTCTTTTCGCGTAGATTTTACATTAACAAATCACCCGAAATTTATGTGACATGTTTTTTTGCGGCATGTTAAATGTATACATTCCCTTAGACAGAATATTATAAAATTATTTTATCCTAATTAAATCTATTGTTTGTTGCACCAACAGGAAATGATAAATTAAACCTATTTTAAATCTTATCCTAGTCAGCCTTTGTCATTCTTATCCTTAGTTTTTGGTAGGTTAGCAACCTCATAGCATAAAACAGTGGTAAGCGTGTTTCATATTTCTTCCAAAAACTCAGATCGAGGGATGAGTCCAATACGTTAGTAACCAGACCCTTTCGGGTTAACAAAACCAGACACGTTTGAACCCAGATCGAGGGATGAGTCTAACATGTTAGTAACCAAACAGCCGCTTCGGGTTTATGAATCAAACCACCGCAAAATAGGACACATCTATTACCACCCAATCTCCCAATCTCTAAACATAACATAAAAACAAACCGAATGACCCAAACAAATTACAGATAAGAAGAGCCCAACAACAAAACTGTTGTGTAAATACACTATTAATGAATCAAAAAGTTAGTCCTCTATGAGTAGAAAGAAACGTGTTGCGAGTACCAAAAGCCAAAACCGACCACCACCACCACAGCAAAAAACGGCGACGACCAAGAACGGCGAGTAAATCCGACCGTTGCAGGAGGAACGAGGCCACCAATGGGGTTAAGTGGTGCAGAGGGAAGATCTCATTGCACCTCTGCTCGTGGAGGTTGGATTAGGTGGTTGAAGAGAGAGGTCAGAGGAAGTAATTTTAGAGAGAGTCAGTCACGTGTCTACACTATCGCTCTAAAAAAACTACACACATGCATCTAATTATATCTTGTCACATTATTTAATGAATTAAAAACACATGATTTATCATACCTCATTAATTGAGGTAGAAACACAACATTAAATACATGTGTAAAACTTCTTTACAGTGATTGTGCATGTAAATTAAACTGATCAATATTTCTTCTCGATGCATTTTTTGAATTGGACCCACAAGCTGATTATTGTATCTGGCATATTTGTAAACTCGCACAACAATGTTTAAAAAGAGGAAACTAACGGAAGAGCAACTGCAACATGGCCAAATTTTAAGGCTAAGGCCAAATACTTAGTGCTACTTATAATGGTGCCCTCTCAGAATAACCTGGAATGCCACCTCATCCTTATTTTGAAAGTTTTTGTTTTTTTATATAAGGCTTAAATATGTAAAAGGTCCCTGTAAGTTAGCGTGTTTTTGGTTTTCGTCCCTGTAAGTTTTTTTGTTGCGAAACAGCCCTTGTAACTTGTTTATTTTTTGGATTTGGTCCCTGCCGTCTGATTCCGTCTAAAAAAAGCATAGCTGGCTAACAAAGTTTTGCCCCCTTTTTCTTGCAAAATTTTTTTGCCTTTTCATATTCGTCCCTGTGTTTTAGGGTTTCATTTCAGCAACTTTAGAAACACTATTCCGGCGGGGAGAAGAAGCGTTTCCGGCGCTGATCAAAGGCAAGGACGACGGCGAGACGTTACCATTTTGGTTTGCGACGGTGATCGAAGGTATAGGACGGTAGAAGAAGCATTTTAAATGGCAGGAGTTTTTGTGTTTTGAAGGTAAACAAATTTTTTCATCCTCTGATTTGGTTTTTTTCTTGGGTTAGTGTTTTCCTTTTCTGGGTTGTTGGTTTGTGTTGTTTTTCGTTGTAGTTTTGGTGTTTTTGTTGTTGTCTGTGTCGTGTTTTTGTTAGGGACGAATTTGTAGGGTTATTAACTACCTAAATCTAAACAAAATTTTACAGGGATGTCTGTATCTGTTGTTTTTCATCATGGGGGTGAATTTGTAAGGGATTTTCTTTTGTATTACAAAGGAGGGAAAGAGAATCAGTTTAATGGGATTGATAAGGATAGGTGGAGCTACTTTGAAGCAATTGGTATTTTGAGAGACTTAGGATACGATGATAATCTTAAGTATAGGTTATGGTGGCATATTAGTGAGGAGGACAAGTACATTAGGATTATAGATGATAATGACACTGATAATATTGCTGAGTATGTAGTTAATAACAAATGTCAGGCTCACATTTATGTTGAGCATTCAGTTTTAGGGATCATAGGTGCCAATGTTGGAGGAGGACCTAGTAATGTTGAAGGAGGTCCTAGTAATGTTTCTGGAGGAGTTGATCATGGTGGAGTTGATATTTCTGGAGGATATAATGATGGTGGAGTTCAAGTTTCAGGAGGAGTTGATGATGGTAGAGATGAAGTTTCTGGTGCTGAAATTGAGAGTAGTGAAGATGAAGCTGCTGGTGTAAGATTTGAGGATAGTGAGGAGGAAAGATCACTGGGTTTGGATGATGGGTTTGGAGTTGTTGGTGATGATCCTCCTCCTCCTCCTCCTGTAATGGAAGATAATACTAGAAGTATGACTGTGTTTGGTGGTGTTGCTGATGATTTGGATGTTGGATATGTTAGTGAGGAGCTAGGTAGTAGTGACCCTGATGCATCAGATGATGAAAAAGGACCTAAATATGATAAGTTTGTTATGGCAGAGTTAACAAAGACTTACAAGTTTAAAGTGGGGTTGGAGTTTAAGTCATTAGCTGAATTTAAGGAAGCAATTACTGAGTGGTCAGTTTTAAATGGGAATGGAATAAAATTTGTAAAAAATGACAAAGTTAGAGTAAGGGTACAATGCAAGGGCAATTGTGGGTTTTTAGCACTTGTAAGTAAAGTTGGAGATAAGGCTACTTTTAGAATGAAGAGGTGGTATGGTGACCACACGTGTGCAAGGAAAACTGAAAATAGATCTGCAACCTCTAGGTGGGTTTCAAAGTCTGTGATTAAGAGGATGACAACAACTGAAGCCAGTAATTTGACTCTTAAGAACATTGTGACTGAGATGAGAAGCACACACGTTGTGGGAATAACCATGAACAGAGCATGGAGGGCTAAACAAATTGCAAAGGAGAAGATAGAGGGTGATGCTGTTAAACAATACAATCTATTGTGGAGGTACTCAGCTGAGTTAAAAAGGGTTAATGTTGGAAACACCTGCAAGATCAATATGGAAAGGCTTGCTCCACAACTACAACCAAGGTTTTCATCTTTTTATTTCTGTTTTGATGGAATCAAAAAGGGGTTCAAATCTGCTTGTAGACCATTTATAGGCGTTGATGGATGCCATTTGAAGACCAAATATGGAGGAACCCTTTTAATTGCAGTAGGCAGGGACCCAAATGATCAGTATTATCCACTAGCTTTTTGTGTGTGTGAAACTGAAACAAAAGAGTCATGGAAGTGGTTTTTAACCTTGTTATTGGAGGACATTGGTCAAGATCAAAGATGGGTTTTCATCTCTGACCAACAAAAGGTAAACGCCTTTAATTTTTTTGCTATTGTTTGGTTTCTGTATTTCATCTCTGATCAATGAATATGTACTAATTAAATGGAATATGTTATGGTATTTGACTGTTGTTTTACAGGGTCTGATAGCTGTAATTGATGAGTTGTTTGAGAGTGTGGAACATAGGCTTTGCTTGAGGCATTTATATGCCAATTTCAAAAAGAAATTTGGAGGAGGTACACTAATTAGAGACCTTATGATGGGAGCTGCTAAGGCTACTTACATTCAAGAGTGGGAGGCTAGGATGAAAGAACTCAAAGCTGTAAATTATTCTGCCTGGGATTGGCTCATGAAACTGCCAACCAAGTCATGGTGTAAGCATGCCTTTTCTTTTTACCCTAAGTGTGATGTCCTTATGAATAACATATCTGAAGATTTTAATAGCACAATATTGGTAGCTAGGGATAAACCTGTGTTAAAAATGTGTGAATGGATAAGGAATTATTTGATGAATAGAAATTCTACTCTTAGGCAAAAAGTTGATAGATGGAATCAAAGGATATGCCATAAGCCTAGATATAGGTTAGATAAAGAGGTTGAAAAGAGTGGTAATTGGACTCCAATATGGTCTAAGGATGAGATCTTTCAGGTGGGGCATATTCACACTAAACATATTTTCATAGTTGACATTGCCAAAAGAAGATGCACATGTAATTTTTGGGAGCTTGTGGGTATCCCTTGTAGACATGCAGTAGCTGCATTAGGATATAGGCAGCAAATACCTGAGGAATTTGTTGATGATTGCTACACAAAGGCTAAATACATAGAATGTTATACTAACAATGTCAGTCCAATCAATGGAGAAGACATGTGGCCTGCGGTGGAGGTTGATGAAATGCTACCTCCATCATACAAAAGAGGTCCTGGTAGGCCTAGGAAACTGAGGAGGAGAGAACCAGATGAGGATCCTAACAAAGGAAGGACATCTACTACATATAGGTGCACCAAATGTAACAAGCATGGGCACAATACATGAAGTTGCATTAGCCAATTGACTGACCCTGAAGCTCAAAAAAGAAAGGTAAACATAGTGTATTATGTATTTCTCAGGTTCAATCTCAATCATATATGCTTTGACCATAATGCTTTGACATGTTTACAGAGAAAGCCCAAAAGGGTACAAACTCAAGCATCTCAACCTGCAACTGCATCTGCAACTGCAACTGCATCTACAACTGTTAATGGTCCAAGTACTCAAGCATCTCAGACTTCTCACCCTGTTAATGCAACAAACATTCCTGATATAGACCCTGAATTTGAAGCCCTTGCTGCAGACCTTGCAACAGCTTTTGAGGCTACTCAATCTCAACCAAATGTGACTTCAATTCTGAATCCTCACAACACAGCTAAACATAAACCAGTTAAGTATTGCATAACCCTTTATAGCATTTTTTTTTAGCTTAAAAATATGATATATGTATTTCTCATTATTGCAACTCTAAGCTGAGACATTGCTGTATTTAGGTGAAGAATACTAAGCAACAGTCAACCAAAGTTGGTAATCAGAATAATGTTAGGAGGAGTAATAGGTGCAGGAAACTGAAGTGTGTCAATGAGGAGGAGGGTGATTCAAGTAATGCTCAAGCCACTGATAAACCATCAAAAAGGCCTAGGAAATTACCTCAAGTTGGTGGTAGTTCTGAGACTGTTATCAATGTAAGTGCATATGGTTTTATTGTTATTAGTTCAAGTAAAAAATTATGCTCAAGCTCAGGTTTTAAATTTGGTTTTAATGTGCTCAGGTTCAATCTAACAACACTGAGGCAGATGTTCCTGAACAAGCAAACAGCACCCTGCCATATGTTCCTGCATAAGCACACAACATTGATACTCAAATTGAAGATGCTACTCAAGCCACTCAGAATCAAGCTCAGCCTTCTCAGACTGAATCAAACAATGATGCTGACATGATAGTGACTGGACTCAAGAGGTTGCCACCAAATCAACTTGATGACACAATCAATGGTGTGATTTTTGGTTTGCTGAAATGGCAAAATAATATTGCAAAAGTTCAAGGCAAACAGGTGATGACTGTTGGAAATTCATCAGAAAATCAAGCACAATTAATGTTGAGTGGACTGAAAAGATTGCCACCAGATGAATTAGAAAAGGTCACTAGAGAGCTATTCACAGGTCTAGTGACATGGAAGGACAATGTTGACAAGATCAAGAAAGGAAAAGGAGTTAATGGGGAAGAATAGATCAATCTAGACTTTTATTTTGCCAAGAACCTGTCTAACTTATGTATAAGTTATTTTGCTTTGAACCTGTCTACTCAATGTCTAAGTTATTTTGCTATGAATTTTTTTTTTGTTTTGATGTATTTTGGCTTTTAGTAGTGGCCATATGACATGTAATTGACAATCAATTTGGCAAGTTAATGCCTAGCTATTTTAATCACAAATTTGCTATCTATATACCTGTTACTATTTAATCATGTTTGAAGAAACCTTCATCACATAAACAGATATCAATTGTAACAAACATCCTTGCATTAATTCAACTAAAGCATTACAACCCATGTTTCAATTAGGATAAAAAACCAGAGGAGTTTAACTAAACCATTACAACCATATCTCAACTAAACCATTTCAAACCAAAATAAACAACTAGAACATAGTTGTTACAACTTCACTATTTCAGCTTAAATTCATTACATATGCAACAAAAAATACCCAAGATAAGATCAACATAAACATAAACAAATCCGTCTTCTTCCTTGACTGCTGCAGCTTCTTCTTCAACTTCTCATTTTTGTTGATTCCAAAATCTTTCATTACAATATTCAAATCTTTCAAAAGCTCTTCACAATTGCAATCACATGGAAGCTGTTGGAACAAAATGTGTTAAACAACTCTCTTCTGAATTAAGGGGGAGATTGTTGAAACATTATGTGTAAACATATCTCTCTTTATGGTTTTGATGATAACAAAAGTGTTAAATAGAAAATTGGTTATTTGCTAATGCTTTGTTCAAGTAATTTCAGAACCACGTGTTTATTGATCAGAATTTGATAATGGTTATGGAAGAACAAGCTTAGAGCAAGAAAGGAAAGCTTAGAAGCCAACGTTGCAAAGCTTGAAGAAAACTGGGTCTGAAGAGTGCTCCTGAAGTGAGAGTCTGAAGCCTGCGTCTGAAGACAGCTTCTGATGGGTGCTTCTGAAGAAGTCAACAAAAGTCAACGTCTGAAGACCAGCTTCTGAAGAGAGCTTCTGATGTACTGTTCACGCAGAAGCTTCTGAAGTCTGATGTGGCAAGGAAAGCAACTGTTACTGTGCGCATTTAATGCCTGGATATGTCAGAACAACTCAATGGAACAGTTGTCTCCCTGACTCAAATATTCCCCAGCTTTTAAGGAAAGCAAATTCAAAAATGGCCGCTGCTCTGTTTTCTGGAAAAGTTCAGCACACAATTGCAGCTAACCTAGCTCTCAATTTGCAACGGCTCTTTGCTTAATTTCTGCAAGTCGTCAACAGCTCTAATTTCCTCTATAAAAGGAAGAAGATTTGAAGAAGATTTTTGCTAAGACTCTTGGATAAAATCTGTCTGAAACTTGCTCTGTTTTGCTGTCAAAACTCAAAGTTCACAAACCTCTTAGAAATTCTTTTATCTGTTGTAACTTAGAATTTCTTAAGGTTAAGAGTCTTAACCTGTGTTGTATTAAGAGAACACCTCTGATATTTTATCAAGTGTTCAACCCAAACTTACCTTCTTTGTAAATCAGTTTGGTCTAAGTCTTAGTCTGCGTACTAAGCATTGTAAGTCTCATAACTTAGTGTTTTGAGCAAGCTGAAGTCTCAGTACTTTGTGTCTGAGCATTGGGAAGCCTCTTGACTTGGTGTCTTGAGCATTAGAAGCCTCTTCCTTTGTGGTTGAGCAATTGGAAGCCTCTTCCTTGGTGGTTGAGCAACTGGAAGTCTCTTCCTTAGTGGTTGAGCAATTGTAATCATCTGATTATAGTGAAAATCTCTTGTTGGAAAACAAGGGGACTGGACTACTTCCTACATTGGGAAGGAACCAATATAAATCTTTGTGTGTCTCTCTTTCCCTCTCTCTTTTCATTTTGAATCCGCTGCAATACTCTTTGAAAAATAGTTCAGAACTGATTCATATCAGCTTCTGAACTTAACTTAAGTTTTGAAAAGAAAGAAACCAAGTTTTTGGAGTCCACAAAATTCAACCCCCCCCTTCTTGTGTGTTTTTCTCACCTTCAGTTGGTATCAGAGCTCCGGTTCTGATATTAACACTTAACAATGTGTCAGTCTTGATCCTGAGAAAAACATGACCTCAACTAGCAGTTCCCCTCCACCCTCTCCCAGAAATCAAAGAAATGTATCTTATGACTATGGTACTGAAGAAAAGAAGTCTAGGTCACACAATAAACCCCCTATGTTTACTGGTGACCCAGAAAAATTCTCTTGGTGGAAGAGTAAAATGTACAGTCATATAATTGGTATTGATGATTCACTTTGGGATATTATTGAAGATGGAATCTCAATACCAGTTGATGAAAAAGGTGTTGCTGTCAACAGAAGAGCTCTGAGTGATGCAGAAAGAAAGATATATAGAAAGCATCACAATGTCAGAGGTATCATTGTGGATTCATTACCTCACAATGAATATCAGAAGCTGAGTGACAAGTCCACAGCAAAGGCCATCTTCACATCCCTCTGCTCTAACTATGAAGGTAATAAAAAGGTTAGAGAAGCTAAGGCTAACATCCTTGTTCAGCAATATGAATTGTTCAGAATGAAAGAGGATGAAAATATTGAGACAATGTTCTCAAGATTTCAGACTCTGGTTTCTGGACTTCAGATTCTGAAGAAAGAGTTATACCACAGTTGATCATGTGAACAAACTCTTGAGAAGTCTGCCATCCAAATGGAGACCTAAAGTGACTGCTATTGAGGAAGCTAAGGATCTGAATACTTTAAGTATTGAGGATCTTATAAGCTCCCTCAAGGTGCATGAACTGGGACTCAATGAGGATGAGTCTGTTAGAGAACCAAAATCATTAGCTCTAAAATCTAAAAGAAAGCCTGCTAAAGCTTTGAAAGCTATTGAATCTGAAGAAGAATTTCCTGAGGGAAATTCTGATGAAGATTCAGATGCTGATGAGCTTGCAATGCTTTCTAAAAGAATTCAGTATCTAATGAATAGAAAGAAAAAGTTCTCTAACAGAAGCAGTAACTTTAGAGGATCTGGTTCAAAGAGGGAAAACCAGAAGGAATGCTGTTACAACTGCAAGAAGCCTGGGCATTTCATTGCTGACTGTCCTGATCTTCAGAAGGAAAAGTCTAAAGAGAAAGCAAAGAAGTCCGGCTCAAAGTCCAGCAGTTTCAGAAACAAGCTTAAAAAGAGTCTCATGGCAACATGGGATGATCTGGACAATGAGTCTGAATCTGATGAAGAGGAAGCAAACCTAGCTTTGATGGCAACTGCATCTTCTAATGCAGAATCCTGTTCAGATTCAGATGAAGAAGATGAGGTATATTCTGAACTCACTAGATCTGAATTAATTGAAACAGTTAATGATCTTATGAGTCATCTCAAAAGCAAGTTAGGAGAAATAAAATCTTTGAAAAATAAAACTAACTTGCTGTCTGAGGAAAATCTTGAACTTCAGAATCAAATAACTAAGTTTGATGAAGAAGTTAAAGAACTCAGAGATGAGACTCATAAGAAATCTAAAGAGATTCCTAATGAACATGAAATAGCTCTTCAGGATTTCATTCTAACTGGATTCAATAGAACTAAAATTGCCTCTATGCTTTATAATATGGTCAGAAACAAAGGTGAAGGCATTGGCTATGATTCATTCAAACCTTCAAATGAATCAAACTCACCTTCCTGTTCTGGAAATATTTTAAAAGGCAATGGTATATGCTTTGTGCCTGCTTCTGATAACTCTGAGAAATTGAAAATGTCAGAAACTGAGACTGAGTCTGAAGTTCTGAACAGCTCAGACTCTGAAGCTTCTGAACCTAAGGGTAAGATGAAGGCAGATGTTAAAACCTTGCCTAAATCTAAACCAAAAGGTTCTAAGCCTAAGAGTAAGAGAAAATCAGACTCTAAACCTGAAAATGTTTAGAGTCTGAAGAGTTCAGAACCTGGAACTAGTAAGTCTCAGAACCTGAATAATTCAAATTCAAATTTTTCAAAGACTGGGTTTATTAAAACTTCAAAATCTATTAAACCAGTCAATACAAAACATTTTCAATCTCAGAATGTTAAGCAAAGCAAGCAAAAGCAAACCAATCAGTTTTCTGTTTCTAATTGTTTTAAGAAAGGAAAAACTGAAGCTTGCCTTGTGTCTGAAGCCAACAAAGTTAGAATTCTGAGGAAATCAGAACCAAAGCACTCAATGGTTCAGACTCTAAACAAATCAGAACCAAAGACCTTTAAGTTTAAGGTTCTGAAGAAATCTGAGTCCAGATCCTTGAGAACTCAGGTTCTGAAGAACTCAGGTTCTGAAACTCAGACTTATTCCAGATATAAGGATTCATATCCTAAGTATCAGAACAAGTCTGAATATTATAACTTCAGACACAAGATGAAAAAGCCAAAACCTTTCAGGACTAACCCCAAAGGACCCATGAAAATCTGGGTACCTAAGTCTGAGATCATTTCAATTGCAGATATGCTTGTCATCCAAAGAAAAGGAAAGGTCCTGGTACCTGGACAGTGGATGCTCGCATCATATGACAGGGGACAAGTCTATGTTCCAAACCCTGACTCTGAAAGAGGGAGGAACTGTGGGGTTTGGAGGAAGTCAGAAAGGAAAGATCAATGGTACTGGTAAGATAGGTAATTCTTCCCTGTACATTGATAATGTTTGGCTGGTAGATGGACTTAGACATAATTTACTTAGCATAAGTCAATTATGTGATAGTAATTATGAAGTCCTGTTTAATAAGAACACATGTACTGTAATCAATAACAAAGATAAGTCTGTAGTGTTCAAAGGTAGTAGGAAAAACAATGTTTATAAAATAAACTTTTCTGAATTGGTTCAGCAGAAGGTTGTTTGCCTTCTGTCTGTGAGTGATGAGAAATGGGTTTGGCACAAAAGGCTGGGACATGCTAACTGGAGACTCATCTCTAAGCTTAGCAAGTTACAGCTGGTTAGAGGCCTACCTCAGATTGATTATCACTCAGATGCACTGTGCAGTGCATGCCAAATTGGAAAGTTTTCAAAAACTTCTTTTAAATCTAAGAACATTGTTTCCACCTCAAAACCTTTAGAACTCCTTCACATTGATCTGTTTGGTCCTGTTGGAACAGCTTCAATCAATGGGAAGAAGTATGGTCTTGTAATTGTTGATGATTATAGTAGGTGGACTTGGGTTAAATTCCTTAGAACCAAAAATGAAACATATGATGTGTTTTTCAAATTCTGCAAACAAGTACAAAAAGAAACTGATTTGAAAATTTTAAAAATCAGAAGTGATCATGGTGGGGAATTTGAAAATGAACCATTTGAAAATTTTTGTGAAGATCATGGAATTCTCCATGAGTTCTCATCTCCTAGAACTCCACAACAAAATGGAGTTGTAGAGAGAAAGAACAGATCTTTACAGGAAATGGCCAGAACCATGATCCATGAATCCAAAATTGCTAAGTACTTTTGGGCAGAAGCTGTAAACACATCATGTTATATTCAGAACAGGATCTATATCAGACCTATTCTGAATAAAACAGCATATGGACTGTTTAAAGGAAGAAAACCAAGTATTTCTTATTTTCATCAGTTTGGTTGTACATGTTACATACTAAACAATAAAATCTACCTAAAGAAATTTGATGCCAAGGCTCAAAAGGGTACCTTTTTAGGATACTCAGAGAGATCTAAGGCATACAGGGTGTATAATTCTGAAACACATGTTGTTGAAGAAGCTATACATATTAGGTTTGATGATAAGAAGCCTGGTAATGAAATACCAGAGCTGGTTGAGAGTTTTGCAGATGTCAGAATCTCAGAAGAACCTTCAGAAGCTGAACCCAGTTCAGAGTCTGAAGAAGGCTCAGAAGCTGAAAACAATGAAGAATCTGAGAAACTCTCTGATAATGACACTACTCCTGAAGCAAACCAAGACCAACATGGTTCTGAACAAAACCCTGATGGTTCTTCAGAAGCTAATCCACCCAGAACCTCATTCAAGTACAAGTCTTCATATCCTGAGGAATTAATCATTGGAAACAAGAACAGTCCAAGGAAGACAAGATCAGCATTCAGTCAGAATGAGTCTATGCTTGGCCTGCTATCCATGATTGAGCCCACAACTACTGATGAAGCACTTGCTGATGATGGCTGGATTGTAGCAATGCAAGAAGAACTGAACCAGTTTCAAAGGAATGATGTCTGGGATCTAGTTGCAAGACCTGATCATAAGAACATCATTGGAACAAAATGGGTGTTCAGGAACAAGCTCAATGAACAAGGAGAAGTGATCAGAAACAAGGCTAGATTAGTAGCTCAAGGGTACAGCCAGCAAGAAGGAATTGATTACACTGAGACTTTTGCTCCAGTTGCAAGACTGGAAGCAATCAGGTTACTTCTTTCTTATGCTGTTAATCATGATATCATCTTATATCAAATGGATGTTAAGAGTGCTTTCTTAAATGGTGTAATTTCTGAAGAAGTGTATGTTAAACAACCTCCTGGTTTTGAAGATGTTAAAAATCCAGACTTTGTTTTTAAACTTAAGAAATCTTTGTATGGTCTGAAACAAGCTCCCAGAGCTTGGTATGAAAGACTAAGCAACTTCTTAATTAAAAATGGTTTTGTAAGAGGTCAAGTTGACAATACACTCTTCAGGAAAACTGTTAAGAAAGAAATCTTAATTGTGCAAATATATGTTGATGATATCATATTTGGTTCTACTAATGCCTCCCTTTGCAAAGAGTTTTCTAAGTTAATGCAGGATGAATTTGAAATGAGCATGATGGGTGAGTTGAAATTCTTCTTGGGAATTCAAATCAACCAATGCAAAGATGGTGTTTATGTTCATCAGTCAAAATACACTAAGGAGCTTCTGAAGAAGTTCCAGCTTGATGACTGTAAGCTGATGACAACACCAATGCATCCTACCTGCACCTTAAGCAAAGAGGACAATGGCTCTAAAGTAGATCAGAAGCTGTACAGAGGTATGATAGGTTCTCTTTTATACTTAACTGCTTCTAGGCCATATATTTTGTTTAGTGTATGTCTGTGTGCTAGATTCCAGTCAGATCCTAGAGAATCTCATATAACTGCTGTCAAGAGAATCTTTAGGTATCTGAAAGGAACAACTAATTTAGGACTTCTCTATAAGAAATCTCTGAATTATAAGCTAGTTGGATTATGTGATGCTGACTATGCTAGGGACAGGATTGAAAGAAAGTCCACCAGTGGAAACTGTCAGTTTCTGGGTGAAAATCTGATATCCTGGGCCAGCAAGAGACAAGCAACCATTGCCTTGTCAACAGCTGAAGCAGAATACATCTCAGCTGCAAGTTGTAGCACACAACTGCTCTGGATGAAACATCAATTAGAGGATTATCATATTCATGCAGATAACATTCCAATTTATTGTGATAACACTGCTGCAATATGTCTGTCTAAAAATCCAATTCTGCATTCTAGAGCCAAGCACATAGAAATAAAACATCATTTTATAAGAGATTATGTTCAGAAGGGTGTTTTAGATATTCAATTCATTGATACTGATCATCAATGGGCTGACATTTTCACAAAACCCCTAACAGAAGAAAGATTCAATTTTATTAAAAAGAATCTGAACATGCATTTTATCTCTTGAAAATGTGCTTGAATCTGAATGGAAACTAAGATTATGAGTTTATCATAAGCTAAGACTTATCAGACACTCATTTTCTGAGAGTCTGAAGAAAGTTAAGCCTGAAAAACTTCAGAGTCTGAAGGATCAGAACCTGGATTTTCTGACTACTGAATCTGATAGAAATCTAATGTTTGGTCAGAATCTAATAAGTATAACCCTGGGCAATGATGATTAAAGCTTTGAAAGTTTATACTCTATCCCTCCCAAAGTCATCAATATAAAAATGTGATTTTCTGCCTTGATATCAAATGCTAAATTTGCTTAAATTTCAGATGGTATCAGTTTGTTTTTAAACTGTTTAGCACAGACACATTTTTCAAATGCTCAATGTGTATCAGACAATGTTCAGCTTTTAGAACTTATTTTAAAATTGGTATCAGTTGGTCTGAAAGATTTCAGCTGCACTTGAAATTTTAAGTCCACACTGAACCAAATGCTATATCTTAGTATCAGCACTGAACCATATTTTGGTATCAGGTTCTGATATAAGTTCAGCTGTATTAAAACCTTCAGTTAGTATCAGTAGACATATGATCTGAACCATTTTTTTTTTAAAAATAGCTCAGACTTGCTCTGATACTGAACACTTTATACTGAACAGCTATGTCTGAACACAGAATGCTCTGATCAGAAGCTCTGAACTTTTTCTGCTTCTGAACAACATTCTATTTTCAATGCAATGTCATATACTCACTAAAAATCAAAGTATGCTCTGATGCTCATATTTGCTACTTGATTATCTATATGATTGCATAATTATCTCACATGTCTTTTCAAACTCTCTTAAAATTCTGAACCATTTTGCAAGGGGGAGAGATGTTTTCAAACTCTCTTAAAAAAAGGGGAGAAATGTCACATACACATGTTTTTCAAATTCTTTTAAAAACTTTTTGTTGATGAAAAAAGGGGGAGAAATGTAAAACAAGTATTAAAGTTCCTGAGCTCAAAATGTAAGTTAAAATCTGAATGAAATTAGCTTAAGAAAGGGGAGTAAGGCATTAAGACCTGAGGCTCTGAACATAAGTTAAGATCTGACTGAATTTAACTTATGAGAATTGTTTTAATTCTTAGCCTCTGAACTGAAATTCTGTGAGATACATTACTCTTAGTGAGTAAATTGAATTTAAAATAACTTGGATAAGACTCAGGGAGCTTACAAAACTCATCATGTGGATTATCAGACTTAGGGGGAGAGCTTACAAACCTCTCCTGAAGTCAGATTGTTAATTAAACTTAACAACAATTCTGAAATTTTCACATTTGTGATTTAAACTGAACTTAATTAACTTGGATCAGACTCAGGGGGAGCTTACAAACCTCACACCCTGCAGTTAACTTGTTAATTAAGTTAACAACAATTTTCTGATTAATACTTATGTTTGTCATCATCAAAAAGGGGGAGATTGTTGGAACAAAATGTGTTAAACAACTCTCTTCTGAATTAAGGGGGAGATTGTTGAAACATTATGTGTAAACATATCTCTCTTTATGGTTTTGATGATAACAAAAGTGTTAAATAGAAAATTGGTTATTTGCTAATGCTTTGTTCAAGTAATTTCAGAACCACGTGTTTATTGATCAGAATTTGATAATGGTTATGGAAGAACAAGCTTAGAGCAAGAAAGGAAAGCTTAGAAGCCAATGTTGCAAAGCTTGTAGAAAACTGGGTCTGAAGAGTGCTCCTGAAGTGAGAGTCTGAAGCCTGCGTCTGAAGACAGCTTCTGATGGGTGCTTCTGAAGAAGTCAACAAAAGTCAACGTCTGAAGACCAGCTTCTGAAGTCTGCTTCTGAAGAGAGCTTCTGATGTACTGTTCACGCAGAAGCTTCTGAAGTCTGATGTGGCAAGGAAAGCAACTGTTACTGTGCGCATTTAATGCCTGGATATGTCAGAAAAACTCAATGGAACAGTTGTCTCCCTGACTCAAACATTCCCCAGCTTTTAAGGAAAGCAAATTCAAAAATGGCTGCTGCTCTGTTTTCTGGAAAAGTTCAGCACACAATTGCAGCTAACCTAGCTCTCAATTTGCAACGGCTTTTTGCTTAATTTCTGCAAGTCTTCAACAGCTCTAATTTTCTCTATAAAAGGAAGAAGATTTGAAGAAGATTTTTGCTAAGACTCTTGGATAAAATCTGTCTGAAACTTGCTCTGTTTTGCTGTCAAAACTCAAAGTTCACAAACCTCTTAGAAATTCTTTTATCTGTTGTAACTTAGAATTTCTTAAGGTTAAGAGTCTTAACCTGTGTTGTATTAAGAGAACACCTCTGATATTTTATCAAGTGTTCAACTCAAACTTACCTTCTTTGTAAATCAGTTTGGTCTAAGTCTTAGTCTGCGTACTAAGCATTGTAAGTCTCATAACTTAGTGTTTTGAGCAAGCTGAAGTCTCAGTACTTTGTGTCTGAGCATTGGGAAGCCTCTTGACTTGGTGTCTTGAGCATTAGAAGCATCTTCCTTTGTGGTTGAGCAATTGGAAGCCTCTTCCTTGGTGGTTGAGCAACTGGAAGCCTCTTCCTTAGTGGTTGAGCAATTGTAATCATCTGATTATAGTGAAAATCTCTTATTGGAAAACAAGGGGACTGGACTACTTCCTACATTGGGAAGGAACCAGTATAAATCTTTGTGTGTCTCTCTTTCCCTCTCTCTTTTCATTTTGAATCCGCTGCAATACTCTTTGAAAAATAGTTCAGAACTGATTCATATCAGCTTCTGAACTTAACTTAAGTTTTGAAAAGAAAGAAACCAAGTTTTTGAAGTCCACACAATTCAACCCCCCCTTCTTGTGTGTTTTTCTCACCTTCAGAAGCTTATTGACATATGATTGTGATGCTTCAGGTGCTGCTACTGGACGGTCATATGGAGGATGTCCTTCAATTTCATCATCCCATATGAACAACTTACAACTACTAGCACCCTAAAACAAAATCAAACATATGCATCTTTTAAATACATTAAATTGTGCGAAAATAAACAAAAAAACAAAGTATTCTAACAACCAACTCACCATAAAGGTTGGACACTTCCAATATCTCCTTTTAGGGTTGTCATGTGAATTGGAGATGAACATCCTCATTGTTTTGTTGCAACCACATATAGGCGGCACATTTGTTGATGATTGAGATATGGAATGAGAAGACATTGTTTGAAGGAAGTAGGTTTTCCTTCTTAGGGCACAATATATGAGAAGTGAGAAGCTGGGCAAGGAAGGTATGAAGGAGAAAGAAAGAACAGAGTGCTGAAGAAGGTGAAAACATTGGATTTTTAATTTCAAATTTTGGTGATTACGTTTTTGGGTTTTAGTCCCTATGTATATATTCATTTTTGGTTTTAGTCCCTCTTATAACAGCACTATTCAGCTTTAATGCCACATAAGCGTGTTTGTCCATATCAGCAACTGACACGTAAACGTCTGTTAGCCAGCTATGCTTTTTTTAGACGGAATCAGACGGCAGGGACCAAATCCAAAAAATAAACAAGTTACAAGGGCTGTTTCGCAACAAAAAACTTACAGGGACGAAAACCAAAAACACACTAACTTACAGGGACCTTTTACATATTTAAGCCTTTATATAAAAGAAAGTTTTTATGTTGAATGTAAGAGAAAATACAAATAAATATTTTTCAATAGAAAACAAAACCATCTATACTTGGGTAGCTTTATTTATCTATAAAAATTCTTAATATACAATCCGGTGATGAGTTTCAAATCTACTCATTGAAAGTACCATTTAAATGCACAAGTTAAATAAGGATCTCTATCTCTATCTCTATCTGCGAAAGAAAAATATACCAGCTTTTATTCTATTTTATCAAAACATGATCAAATGTCTATACATGATCTTTTCAACGCATAATCTTGTCAACCTTTAGGCTCCTACTATCTAATAAATTAAGAAGCCAAAATTGCAAATTGACCAGAAGCTACAGGAATATTTATATACAACCCGAATGTCACTTTAGGAAAGAGATGCCTGCAACCTCTTGATCACTGGTGACTGAAGTAGTTAAGGTATAAAATGTTAGATGTGTGGTTTGATATGGATTGGAAAGTGTCAAATGACAGGAAGGCTCTCTATCACCAATGACTAGGGTCGCCACGAAAATACACACTTGATAGCAATCGACATCAATCATGCCTTTGTCTAAAATGGATCCCCAATTTCTGTTTCCATTCCAGGCGCCCCTCTGCTTAAGATGTACATATTGCAGTTTTCAACTGAGGCTCTTTACAGAGATAGATCATCTGATGCATTGGTGTATCCTTTAAAGCATATATAAGAACTGGATCAGATGTGTGTCATGATCGAAAAGTAAGAAATTCTTTGATAACTATGAACATTTCTACTCCTGAAAATCTTCATATGGTGAGGATCCGCTTGAAGAATCGCTGTCAAATGGGGTTGTCTCTCTTGGAGATGACGGTAACGATTCTCTTTGTTGGGAAGATGAACCTGCAAGAGATTGAAACTTCATCCTCAAATAATCAAGTAAACATGATAGGATTTGGTTAAAAGAGATGAATAAATAAGATAAGCAGTCAAATATCAAAACACAATGTGTTGTATAATTTCAGTCATTTTCAATTTCAAGCCTTCTTTTTGGGTGGTTGTACTTCTCAAGGAACACTAGAGGTATCCTTTCACCTTGATATCCCTTGGATTTAGTTTGCTGGTTTTTGGAGTTGGGCCTTGTATTCTGATTCGTGCTTGGCTTCCTAGAACCAAGGATAAGTTAAAAATGGTTTTGACAAAAGTAAAGAGGATGTGAATTATGGAAGTAGCTGTTTTGACAATTTTCTGGTGTATTTACATTAGGAAGAATGTAGGTATTTTGACATGTCTTTCCATTATGTTTGTTATAGAAATGTATTTCCTTGGATTCTCTTCGGAGCTTTGCTTTTATCAATTGTCAAGAGAAATGTTACTGATATATAAACAGATTTAGAAGACAATTTTTCCCACTCTATTTGCCACTTTGGTATTCCAGTAATATATTCTTCTTTAGACCAAAATTCAAAACAAAAAAGTTCCACAGATTAAATGAATATTAAGCAGTCATAAATGCTAAAGCAATAGCACAAAAGTGACAATTTAGCAAAACCTTTTTGTCCTCTGGAGCGGAACTTCTTAGTGTGCCTCCTAATAAGTTTTTTAGTAGTAATGGTGAGCTGCCTAGTAAAAGGAGAGAATTCTGTATCATTATCACTCGAATCACCTTGAAAATCATTCTCTGTGTCACCCCTCATAGTAAGGAGCACAAATTTCTTTGCCTTGCGACTCTGAGCACTAAATAGTCCTCTAATGGATGTCACAAATCCATCACCTGCACCATCACTTGGACGCTTGAGCCAAGATGGCGGATATTGATCAGACTTTCCTCCTTGGCCTTCATGTTGACTTAAAATGGCGTCAACTTCAGAAAAACCAGCTACCGGAGGCTGACTCTGACCTTTATCTTTAAACTTTCGACCCTACATGATCCAAAGAATAGGCAAACCTTTAAAGGAATTCGGTAGAAAAGCAGATAAAGTTGACACCAGTTAGATGTAGGTATTCAATATAGCATATGCTTCTCTTGATTGGTAAGAGCTATTTTAAAGGTGATTACGAAAAAACAATTCCACTTGATTTTCTATTCTATCTAAAAGAGAAGGAAACTGCAAGTCATTCATCACCTGCATTCCAGTCACAGACTTCAGGACCCCCCATATAATGTGCTTCTTAACTCGTGAAAAGAGTTTTCGCCAAGTCCCAGTAAACTCAGCCCGGTGAAATTGATCCATCAGTAACTTAAGATCATTTACAACAATCCTTTGCCCTTCATATGTAACCAATAATTCCACCTGCAAGAAATAATGAACGGTGTTTAGCAGAAATTTGAATTGTAGCATCAGAAGTGAAGATAGATAACATTTTTACCAAAAGCCCAAAACAAGCAACCTGGCTAATTTTGATGTTGTGAAACTCCATCATTTTTCGTGGCCTTGATCTCTTCTCTTCATGTGACTTAGCCACCTTTTTTTCTTCATGAGATGAGCGACCACCTTTAACACCTTTGGAATCTTTTGATTTATTCTTGGCTTCATCTTGATGCTCAGTAGAACTAAATGGGCCATTTTTTGAGGAAGAGAAACTTTGCAATACAAGTTCATTAGCTACAGATTCTGCAACAGTCTCTTCCCAAGATCGGTCAAAAGATGACGTCCTTCTCAACTCAGGGGTTATACTAGTACCAGGGTTTTCTTTGACATTTTGCACTTTGGAAATCTGCAGGCAGGTTACAAAAAATCCTTATGGAAATCTAGCTAGCATCTAAAATTAATATAAATTGGGAGAACATAAGAACAAAGCTGTATTCTGCTCTACCGCTCCCACCAATGCACCTACCATAGTATTCTCTATCTTATTAGTAATCTCTATATTATTAGTAATCTCTGTTGTCAATAGCGGGCGCCACCGCTGCGATCGCGGCGCGGCGCGGTGGTTTTGAGCAATCCGCTACCCAGCGCTCTGAAGCGGGGCGGATGGGCGAAGCGGTCTAATCGGGCGCGTTTTGCGGAGCGGATCGGGCAGAAAGCGGGTCAAAGTGGGCGAGTTTTAATTCCGGGTGTAAAATACCAGATTGTCCTTCATTTAAAACCATTTGGAGGGTCTATTTGGTCATTTTCGAAACCCTAATTATTTCTCTTCTGAGTCATAACAAAGCTGCAGCCGCTAAACACACATCTCCTCATCTCTTCTCTCTTCATCATCGCACAGATCTCTTTCAAGTTTCATCTCTTTTCTTCCCTTCATTGCACAGATCAACATAAACAGGTTCTTCATCACTTTTCTTCCAGAATTTGTTCACGAGCCAAAATATGTTAATTGGAAGGATGAAGAAAAAGAGGATGAAGAGGAAGAGGTTGAAGAGAAAGAGGATGAAGAGGAGCACAACTCTAGTGGTGGAGGAAGTGAAGATTTTCATGATTCTTAGAACTTTTATTTGAGTTTTGATGTTTTAGTGGTTTTGTTACTTTTAAGATTTTCATGATTTTAAAGGTTTAAAAATAAGAACATACTTGCAGGTTTATTAAGCCTTGTGGGTTTTATTTCAAATTATGAATTTTGAGTAATATTTAAGTTGTTTTAGTATTTCTTTTTCAACAATACAGTATTTTTGTATTAAATATATTAGTGCCCGCGTCACCGAAATAGCGCCCGATACGCACCCGCATCCCGCGCCCCGTCAATTTTTGGGGTGGCCGCTCCGCGCCGCATTTCCGCTTTAACAACAGAGTTAGTAATCTAATATTAGAGTCATGTACTCGACAAACAATCAAATGCTTACTTGAGCTGAATCAGCATGGACAGGAGGCTGACTTGTTGCAGGAAATAGCATTGCAGATATGCCGGATTTGGATGAGGTCTCAGACTCTTTTGCTGATTGACTGCTTGAAGCAGAAACTTCAAGGACCGATGAACCTTTTTTTACACGCCTTGCACCAGCAGTGGTAGAAACCTTCCAAACTTCCTGTATAATAAAATAACCCCAATTATAACTTTTGCCAAAATATATCTGCAAATTTAACCTTGGTTTTTACAGACGAGGTAATAAGAATTTGTAATCCTAAACTAACCTGTCTTCGTTGGGAATCTTGTTCTTCTTCTGGGAAGAAATACTCCCACATCATTCTGTACATCGTCTCAGTTAAATGGATCTTAAGGGGGTAAATCTCTACCTATAGTGGTAAGTATTTTGACATTAGTTAGAGCCCAAAGTCAAAATGTAGGCCAAGTTCTGGATAATGCAGAAAACAAGCTTAAAATATAGCTAGCGTACTTTGGAGAAATAAGATAATAACAGGACATAATTTGTGATATGTGAATTGTATGATAAAACAAATTTCTAGTAGTTAGTTAGTTGTGCAATTGAGTACTTATAAGTTGTACAGTTATGTAGCAGTTAATTAATTTTATGTGCCTATGTGGTGTGATTGTAGAGACGATTTGTGAGAATTTCTCTGGTGTTCATTTAGTATTTCTTTTTGGTGTAAGGCCAAGAATTGTTTTCTCGGAGGAGAGCTTTGGCTGGTAGGGAAGTTGAAGTTCATCTACCAGATTTGTGCATCTGTGTACTTTGTGTGGGAGTTCAGTGAAGTTTTTGTTTTGAACCTAATCATTGGTCTGACTTTCCAGATTCGAGACGGGTTGAGTGACTTAGAAAAGTAACAGAGATGACAGACAGGGTTGATATGTGAAAGAAAGGATGGCAATAAGGCAACACGAAAAAAATAAATGGGACGATGTGCAGCATCGCGAATCTGTTTTGCGAAATATCAATTCTATGTGAGTGTTCATGAATTGTTATGCCAATACCAAGCATGTGAGTGCTGGAGACTTCGTTGGAGGAAACTGTGAGAAGAGGTGCATGATTAGGTCGAACTAACGAGGGTGGAAGAGAAAAATTTACATGTCAGCATATATCATACAGAGATTCATGACATGGACTAAAACAGGGCACTCTTGAATGTATTTGTCTGAGACTCAAGTCAAATGGAAAAACAATTACAAGGATAAAAACCGAAATGACACATCATAGGAACTATAAAACACATTTAAGCCTAGAAAAGTATAGAATGACAGAGTAGAGACAGTGTATTCTCTTACTACGAAATAGGCTTACAAGGACTTAAACAGAGGCAGCCTCGAGGCCACTCTAAACTCTAGGAATTAAAAAAGGAAAATTAAAACAGAATCAAACCATACACTAATCAACATGAAGATATGGTAACATAACTACCAAATCCCTCTTATTTAAGGAATCAAATAATCCTAAATTAAAACAAATTAATACGCCAAATTTCCACAAAAACATAAGGGTTGACTTCACTATGTGCTAAAGCAGCCAAAACTATTTGCTAAAGTTTTGATAATTATTAATCATAAAATTAAAATATTTTTTATTGAGAAGATATTAAAATTTAAAATATACACGAAATAAAATAAAAGAGTATATAAATATGAAATAAAAAACAAATATATAATTTTTATTAGCGGGGAGAGTATCAACATGTACACCTCAACTTTGAAACATGGGGAAAACTCAACCCGTCCTCGCCCCTAGTCAAAGCATGTTTTCCCCTTCAAATTTGGTGGGTTCGCACGGGTATCCGCGATATCGGTCCCGGGTACCATGCTACCTAGAAGACATATCTCTCTTATATCTTCTAAACTTCTTAGAATAAGACAACATAAACTCTATGTTTTGAAGAAAAATCCACAGAATGCAGATATAACATTTTCTAGCACCTCAATATTCACATTTTATATTTTCGTTGAAATTGAATGTGTAGTATGAATGTAATATTCACATTGTAATGTTTTTTCAAAGAAAGGTGTAATTTAGGCATGTTTATAATAATATCATTGTTGATAATAGTCCCTTGACATCAACAAACATTAATCCCACGCCTACTTACATCCTACCAAAATTTTGAAGCACACGGCAATGACATATTTATAACTTTCCTGCTCTAAAATTTGAATGCCAAATAAGTTCCTCCTTATACTGATGCCCCAACAGGAATTTATTTATAAACTTGCAAATCTAAGAAGAGAATCGGAGCACATAATCATCTTGATACTAACTAGACATTATTGTTTTTTTTTTGGAGAATATATAAGATAACTCTATTACAGTATGACGAATGGTCCCATCTTTAACCAAATACCACCCAAATAATAAGCAAGAAAGAGAAAAAAAATCACAATTAGAAAAGGAATGTGTTCTATTTTTCTTTTATTGAACTTCCCTAAGCATTAGACTCCAAAGAAACCAAAAGAAATGATTACCTGGAAAAGTTCAAGGGAAGAGTTTCCATCTCTTGGAGCTCCCTGTTTTGCATCTACTCGAAGCATCTCTTTTCTGGAAAAATATTCATAAAAAGGAAAGCAGTCAAGCATGCGATACTTGCAAATTGCAATAAGGAACACAAATACAGCAGGACTCAATATGCAGCTGCTCACCCCTTACAAAATGTATAGAAATTTTTCAAAATAGAAATGCAGATATGAATGAAGGGAGTCTTGGCGCAATATCGGGAATAGTTGCTTGACTCACAGGTCAGGGGTGTGAAATGTGGAATTAGTCTCTTTGATAATGTAAGCAAAGGATTCATACACTAAATTCATGATGGATATGTCCCTTCCCTACACTCACCATAGGGGAGCTTTATAGAACCAAGTTACCATTTTTAGAGTATAAATGTAAAATTTATAAATATCTTCAAAGAGACACCCTCCGTCAATCAAAAAAAAAAGACACCCTCCAAATTAACTACTTCAAAGACATAAGGCAATCATCAAGGAGCAGAATCTGCTCAATTTAAGAGTATGAAGAGTATGCAAAACATATTGTTATTTGTTACACTGTATAAGCGGTGCGAGTAGAAGGAAATCTAATGGTAACAGACCACTGAATAATACAGATAATTGTATGCATATTCCCATTCAATGGAATAACCGTGACTTAGGAAGTCTGAGGCCATTTGCTTGGTTGAAAAAATGCCCTTTACAAAATAAATTGTGATATATGTTCAAATGTATGATCTTGTACCACTTATCATCCAATAGTGGCTTGGTCCAGCACAGAGGCAGAGTACAGGAGTTTGGCTCTTGCCACAACCAAGGTTTATTGGATCCAGTCTCTGTTAACTGAGCTGGGTGTGCATCATACCTCTCCCGTCATCTATTGTGACAACATGAGCATTGCACTACTTCTCTCACTCATAATCTCATCCTTCATGCTACTAATTCCAAGCATATCGAGCTCAATTTTATATTTTGTCCTAGAAAAAGTGCTTAGCAAGAAACTGCAACTGGTTCATGTCCATGCGATTGATCAATATGCTGAAATTCTCACCAAATCTCTTTCTCCTATGCACTTTGAAGCCGTGAGGTCGAGGCTCAGTGTGTCTGATCTTGCTCTTTTACAAGCTTCTCAACCACCTTGAGCTTGCGGGGGAGTATTAGAGTTAGCTTTAGTTGAATTAATTTAGTTTTTAGAAGCTTGCTCTACAAGCTTCTGTTGTAATAGAATCTTACTTAGCAAGTGTGTGCCAGCTATAATGACAGTTGTGTACAGTTGTGGTAATAGTCACTAGTCAGTCTGAGCTCTATAAATAGTTAAACAGAGCTTCATGTACTTGAGTAACATTTTAGAAAACAACACTTGGAAGTTGGAAAGCAAAACAACAGATATCAAAACATCAACCTATAAGCACCAATAAATTAAGAAAAAGTCCAGGAAAAGTTACATACATTCCCCATTCGGATGGAGGATTCCATGCTGACAAAAGCATATCAGACTTGGCATTAGGCAGGCAGTTTCTAACAACAAAATATTTTGTTGTAAAATGAGCAACACCTACGTCCTTGTAATCCCGGTCAAAGTCATATTTCTACGTGTTTACAAAAATCAAACAGAATTAGCATACTCTTACAAATTGAGACCAAAAAGATAAATCGGGGAAGTTACAAAACTAAGTGCGAGCAAGGAACCACCATTCTCGGGTATTTGAATTTGGACAAGAAAAAAAAAAACTAAATAAGACTGATGTGATTTTTCCCTTGGTCCCAATAGCGTTCAGTTTTGTATACATGCAGACCATGTAAAAAAAATTACTAATAATGTAAGAAACTTTTAGGACATATATTTCAAGAGAAGATTTGGTAGGGGCACCATTGTATACTTCATGTGAAGCAATTTTAAAGTGCACTCCGTCAGTTTTGGAAGTAAACGTAGAGAAAAGTGAGAGAGAAATTTCCTAAATAAATCTTACCATGTCATTAATCTCGGCTTCCGCAAAGGATTTACCATCAACAAGCATGCTCCAAACAACTTTGTTAATTTCCAGGGATATCCGCATAGCATAGGAAGGACTTTTGTTCATCTCCTTCTCTGCCAGCCGTAGCTGCGCAGCTTTTTGAAGAGCCAACCTTAATGCTACGGCTGCTGCCTTTCTAGATTTTTGTGCACTTAGAAGCTCTCTCTTCAGTCCTTGGACCTGCCAGTGTGGGATTACTATTTGATTAGGCAAGCATATTTGTCATATATTGAAAATGAAATATGCATACAAATAAAAATACATTTTAAAAGTTACTCCCTCTGTCTCATGTGTGGTTTAAGGTTATACACGCTTCTTAAGAAAACCATTGAGTGTGCCAATTTTCATGATTAAATGAGCTTCATGACTAAAATATCCTTATTAATATAGTAGTTAGTAGAGTAGTTAGGTGGGTCGAAATAAAACAAAAAAGGGCTGGAGAAGAGGTAATTAATGCTTCATTGGTATTTTAAAATGACAAAAAATAAGAGACAAACCATAGGATGAATATACATGTGAAAACTTAGGAGCTAGTATTATGCTAATGAATAATGCAATATATTTTGCATCAACAAAAAAGAATAGTGCAGTATCTTTCCCCACCACTTCAAAAAGGGTAAAGAAACCAAGCAAAGATAGTGCCACATCAGATGAGAAGAGCCATAATTTTAATGGGATGCAGGCCCCACTGAGCAACATCATTAAGAATGCAAGGACCCTAGTCCACAAAATGGAATGGACGGTGTCCTTGCGAGAAGTATGATTGTTCCCACCCCCGCTGGTATGGTGTCAGTCAGGGTGGTGATGATTTTCTCTTTTTGTGAAAGTCTCTCTTTTTCTCAAAGCCTTCCTTCCCTTTTATAGAAATGTTCTTGGGAGTTTAGGGAAGTTACGGGGAGTTAGAGATGTTTGGGCGGGTCGGAGCAAATGGGCGACTTGGTGTGTAAGGGTGACCCATGTTAAATCAACTGACGGGTCGATGTAACTTGCCTAGGGCTGTATCCCTGGCTGAATATTATTCTATTCCCTTATTTAGGACGGGGGTATAGAGCTATATATCATATGATGGTCCACAGCCCCCCAAGCACGAGGCTAAAACGTAGGCGAAGTGCTTTATAAGCATAAAATTAAAATGTACATTTGATGATAGTTTACAGATATGGTGCGGGTGTGGAACGATATTTCTTTTGATGGTCCAAACGGGCCACTTTGAAAGGATTGTTTCCAAGCTCGGAATGATAGATATTCATTCACCATCTTGAGGGGAGGAGGGGGGGGGAGGGGGGGTGTAAATAGTGTAATTGTTAGTAATAATTGTGTTCGGCCCATTTACTAGGCCCATTAGGCTTAGAATAGCCTATTTAAATGTATTAGTGATTGTACTTGATTCATAACTTGAAATTTATCCGTGATATTTTCCACAGTATAGTTATTTGTTTCTAAGCCTATATAATAGAACCTCTTTGGTGTAGTTGAAACACAAGGTTTATGCATATGTCTCTTGTATCCTCTTATTTTCTTTCTCCCAAAAGATACTAGTATTTCAAGTACCATATGCATAAAAATATCACCAAGCACGGTACGTATCTGATTTCTTTTTAGTATACAGAAGAGCTAGAAGACTTAAGAATAAGCAACTATAATTTAACAAATACTTTTCAAGTCAATTAGAAGATTGTTGACCAAGTTCATTTCTTACCAGCATAGATCTTCCACCAGTTATCATCCACAAGTCACTTTCCTTTTCAGGAAGTACATCTCCAGAAGGGTCACACCAAAGAGACAATTTTCGAATATCATCAAGAAGCAACTTTTGTTCCCTCTCTCTTTTTTCAAGGTTGATTTTTGCAAGTTCCACCTCTTCAACACCATCAGGAACCACCTCATCTGCTTCTTCTTCAACATCATCATCGTCTTCAGCAGGAAAGGACAGGCTACTTTTCCGAGGCCTGAGTGGAGTCAAATGCATATTTTATTTCAAGAACTCATCATATATCACAGAATATATTGGGTTTGTTTAAGTTACTTGAAAGGAAAAAAGAGATTATATCGAATTAACTAACTCGATGATCAAAGTCAGTCTGTGAATAAAAATCTAAAAAAAAAAACATATTGATATAGTTTATTTTCACACAATTGATAAAAAAGTAAATCTAAAAAGAAAACTATTCAAGCATTGATAAATATTTAACCACTATTTCGAGTCAGTATCTGCAATAAAGAAGGCTAAGAGTCGATAATAAACAGAAGCATATACTGATGTGAGGCTTCATCATTCCAAATAACTATACCTACACAGCAGCGTATTGTTCTATCAAAATAAAGTAACAGCTGAAAAATCTGTCACAAATGAAATCTCTGGGATCTGAACCTCTTCAAAGAAGCCAATAGTGATCCTAGATTATGTAGTCATTTATGTTGTAATACACTTTTTGAATAACAATCAGGCCTATATTAACTCATCAAGTTTGAAAGAATAATTAATGTTGTAAGCATAAAAATGAATTGCTACGTTCATAGATATAAAACACGGTAAAGATGAATAGCATTGTGATTAGGAGTGAGATGCAGCAAACGTGTGATAGAAATAGGTAAATGTTAAAAAGATAAAAGTAATTTAGAATGAGCACTAGGAGATAAGTGGGCTGGCAATTACTTTGGAAGGCGTGCAAAGAGAAGATTGGTCAACACATCCAGCATGACCTGAAACTGGCGAGACGTCATTGTTGCTGTTATATTACGAGAATTGAATGCGAGCTCCTTCAACGGCTTCACCTGCGGTAGAACTCTTTTTAAAACTAAAGTAAAATATTTGAAATAGAGTATTGATAGCCATGAGAAATGACATTTACTAACTAGAGAAACAAACTTTTCTAAGATTTGCGTGTCTTGGAATATATGCACTTACGAAAAAAGACGCATTTATATGTTAGCAACATAGGTATAAAATAGCTTACTTTCAGTTCTGGAGTGCCACCTTTGTGCCTTGTGTACCTAAAATACATATCACAGGGCATAAATACTCTCTCGAGAAGAGCACCTGTACGCATTACTTTAGGAGAGCTTCGGAGAATTTTCGGAAGCCACTGCAATCCAGCTCCAGGATCAACATCTGTTGGTGCAACATGAGCCTGTACATGCTCCAACATAACTGAGAACTCCATTCTTTTCCATGTCATTTCAGGCTGGTATTCACTAATATGTACGTCAGTAGCACCAAAAGCTTTCTCAATCATGTCAAGACCAACATGAAGGACTGAATGAAATGACCGAGCTAAAACTTGGCCACTTACAGCAGCAAGCAGAAATCTACCCTGCTTGTTGAAAAGGTAAGATTATTTTAAAACCATGCACAATGTCTACAGTATCGGTAAATGAATAAAAATATCAAACAAAGAAATGAAGCACCGGGGAGGTAAAAGAAGTAACAATCACCGAAAAATTATGGCTCTTAATTTTTGCAAATTCACAGGAAAATAAATATATTTGTTATCAGAGAAGATGCATACTATGTACTTTTTTAATTACCAAACGACCACCTTTTCACATTATTTCCTGCTTTCAAATTCTTAGAATTTAGGTTGGGCCTAACTCAACCTTTAAAAACCGGCTTATAAGGTGAGGATTGCCCCCACTTATAAACACACTTTCATGTCATATCTCATCTAATGTGTGACTCATAACACTCACGCCCAGGGTAGCTCTGATACCATCTTAGGTTTTTATATTTCCCAATAAAATATTTGTACCGGAAACAATGAAAACAAGGTGACAGTTTTGTAATTGAAAGCTAATCCAGGAAATTGAAATAGAAACGTTTTTTCTCAAACCAAATAGGCTAGGCCCTTTGCTTCTCTGTCTTTGTTTTCATTTTCTTTATCCAGTTTGAGTACTACTTATCTTCCATCTTTTTGTACTGTCATTTCTTTCTATTCTATTACTAATAAAATTTCTTGAGTTCGCATGACATTGTCCATCATGAAGAGGCACACTTTGTTTAAATGGATAGAAGAAAGTGGTGAAGGAAGATGTGAGGAAATTTTTGTATATTTTGGTATGAGATGAGAAAAGAAAGAAAAGAGAATATATCTTCTCTCTCCCTTCATTTGATTGGATAGAAAAGTGAGGAGACAAATGATATTGTTTTGTAAAAGACAAAAATAGAACTGAAATAAAAGACCTGACATGCTCACTTACCAATAAATCACAACACTCAACACATTTTACGATGTTTATCAACCACCATTCACATCCAAACCACCTCCTTCCAACATCTCCTCCAGACCATCCAAAATCCCTCAGCCACTCCTTGGTGCCTTCTACTATGCTCAACAGGTACTATATCTCTATTTTACTTTTAATATGTTATTGTTTGATTGATTCATAATTACACGTTTGTTTGGTTGAGGAACCAAAGTGCAATCGAGCATGGTTAAAAAAGGAGTGGCAGCCATGATAGAGAGCAGTGAAAATGGTGAACATATGCATACACGTGAATTTTACTATTAAAAAGCTCGACAGACTTTGCCAACACTAGGAGCAGAGCATATTTATATGTTCAAAACAAGGCAAGGCGCTAAGTAAATTGATTGACAATACTGGATAGTAAAATGAAAAGGTGTCATAAGAAGGGATTTAATCAAAAACAAAATTGAAGGCAAAATAAAAACCGAAAAGCTGCTCGCTTCTTTAAGTGTCCACATTTGACAATGTTCAAATATATATTACTTCCTTTAATTATTATTCTATTTTAATGGTTGTTTATTTTTCATTATGTCACTGCTTAAATTAAGGAGTTGACTAGTTGTATTCTCTCCTGTAAAAGGAGCATCATTCTTATTGAAATAAACAACTCTCAAGTTATAGAGTAATTTCTACATGGCATCAGAGCCCCCGATTTTTGGGGGGCCTTGCTTCCGCATAAACACTAGCCGCCATCATTACGGTTTTTTTTTTCCTAGTTTTTTTATATCCAGCAACACTGTTCATATTATGGCACTGTTCACACGTGCATTATTCATATCACCGGTACTGTTCATACCGTGGTTACTGTTTACGCGAACACTATTCATATCGACTGTACTGTTCAATACCGCGGTTACTGTTTGCGAGAAAAAAAACTCAGAATCGTAGCTTGCAGTGTCTGAGTCCGATCAAAAAGTGAAAATTAAAAGGGGGTGAATAAATCTAAGACCAGAAGAGAGAAGGTGTGGCAAATGGTGATGATGGGTAAGACAATTTTCAACTCGTCAACCGAAGATCGTGCACTCCAAGATACTTCTGATCAAGGGCAGCAGTCTTGCTCAAACTCACTTCCGTCCACTAATGAACAATTGTACAAGCTTCTTGAGTCTCAAACAACTTCTCGTATGTTTTCTTTTGGTTCCATTGTCCAAAAAGGTAATTTTTTAGAGTCAGCCCTCCTTAGTGTTAAACCAAGTCGTACTTGGATTGTTGATTCAGGTGCTACTGATCATATGACAGGAGAGTCTAGTATGTTTTCTTCATATAGTCCTTGTGCAGGTAATTTAAAAAATTAAGATTGTTGATGGTTCTCTTTCAGTTGTGGCAGGAAAAGGTTCTGCATTGTTTCTCCATTATTAACTCTTCAAGATGTTTTACATGTCCCGAATCTGTCGTGTAACCTATTGTCTGTCAGTAAATTAACCTGAGATAAAAGGTGTCAAACTCATTTTTTTGATACTCATTGTTTGTTTTAGGATTCATTCTCCGGGAAGACGATTGGCAGCGCTAAGCAGAATGGAGGACTCTACTACCTTGAAGATGAACTTGAAACTAGACATCAACTTGGACAAATAAGTTCTTTCTCTGAATCTCTTTTTGTTTCAAATAATAAGGATGATGTTATGTTGTGGCATTTAAGATTGGGTCACCCAAGTTTCAAATATTTAAAAACTGTATTTCCGAAATTGTTTGCTGATTAAGATTTTGTCTTTTTTTCAATGTGAAATTTGTGAACTTGCAAAACATCACCGAAGCTCTTTTCCTGCCCAAACATATAAACCTTCAAAACCTTTTTCTATTATTCATAGTGATGTTTGGGGGACTAATAGGATTAATTCTTTATCCAACAAAAGATGGTTTATCACCTTCACTGATGATCATACAAGAATTTGTTGGGTATATTTATTAAAAGAAAAATCAGAGGTAGGACAAATTGTCAAGAGTTTTATTAAATTGGTGCAGACTCGGTTTAATTCCACTATACAAGTTTTCAGAACTGAATATTTTAACACAGTTTTAAGAAAAAAAATTATGTAAAATGGGATAGTTCATCAAAGTACATGTGTTAACTCACCCCAACAAAATGGAATTGCAGAGAGGAAAAATAGGCACCTTCTTGAAGTGGCTAGAGCCTTACTTTTTTCCACTAAAGTTCCAAAATACTTATGGGGTGAGGTTGTTTTAACCGCTGCACATTTGATAAACCGCATGCCATCTTTGTGTTTTAAACCTTAAGACTCCTCTCAAAACTTTTTTAAAATTCTTTCCCATTGCCTCTATTTCAGCCGATTTGCCTCTAAAAATATTTGGATGCACTGCATTTGTCCATGAACACAAACAAATAGGCAAACTTGAACCTCGTGCTATTAAATGTCTTTGTTGGATATTCCCCACTCAAAAAGGGTATAAATGTTTTGATCCCAGTTCTAAACAGTTGATGGTAACTATGGATGTTACTTTTTGTTAAAATAAACCTTTTTTTGAGAGCAATCATCTTCAAGGGTATAAATGTTTTGATCCCAGTTCTAAACGGTTGCTGGTAACTATGGATGTTACTTTTTTTGAAAATAAACCTTTTTTTGAGAGCAATCATCTTCAAAGGGGGAAATCAAATGAAGATTCATCTTATTTTTGTGAGAATTTAATTCTATCAGAAAATATGTTTATATCACATAGTTCTATGTCGTTTGCACCTAAAGAAAATGTCCCAGATAATGTAAGTGAACCTACTCCTTTCATGAGTGAGGATGTCACAGAATCAGGGGCAACAAACCAAAATTCTAACAATGACTCTTTGGAACCTAAGGATAATCAAGAATTAAGTCAAATGTCATTACATGAACATCCTTATAATGAAACAAAAAGAAAGTTTGGAGAAGGTGGAGGAACTTGGAAAGGAGTAATTTATGGAAGAAGGAACCATGATAAGGTAGTAGAAGATTTGATTCCTCAGCACAGTCATGTATCTGAACCGAGGGAGAATCAGCCTACAAATACAAAGAAAGGTAACGGTAAAATTCCTCCTGATATTCATGATTCTATTCTTGATGTTCTAATAGCTCATAGGAAACCAGTTAGAGCTTGCACCAAGCACCCCATGTCTAGGTTCGTATCATATTCAAATTTTCCTCCTCTTTTTCTGCATTTACCTCTCACTTGTCTTGTATAGAAATTCCTAAGAATGTACAGGAAGCTCTAAATGTTCCAAAGTGGAAGGAAGCTGTGTTTGAGGAGATGAGAGCACTTGAGAAGAATAACACTTGGAGTGTTATGACTTTACCAGCTGGAAAGAGAATCGTGGGTTGTAAGTGGGTGTTTACAGTAAAATACAACTCTGACGGTTCAGTAGAAAGATATAAGGCAAGGCTGGTTGCTATAGGGTTTACTCAGACCTATGACATGGACTACTCAGAAACTTTTGCTCCTGTTGCAAAGTTGAACACTGTTAGGATCCTCTTATCTCTTGCTGCGAATTTGGATTGGCCTCTACATCAATTAGATGTAAAAAATGTGTTTCTCAATGGTGATCTAGAAGAAGTGTACATGGATGGCCCTCCAGGCTTTGAAGAAAAATTTGGGTCAAAGATGTGCAAATTGAAAAAATCTCTTTATGGTTTAAAGCAGTCTCCAAGAGCTTGGTTTGAAAAGTTTACTTAATCAGTAAAGAAACACGGATACACTCAAGGGGAATCAGATCACATTCTATTCATAAATTACAATCCTAGTGGAAAAATTACTATTTTAATTGTTTATGTTGATGATATAATTCTTACTGGAGATGATGTGATAGAAATGGAAAGACTAAAGAGAAACCTCGCAGCAGAGTTTGAAATCAAAGACTTGGGATCCCTAAAGTACTTCCTTGGCATGGAGTAGCTAGATCAAAGAAAGGAATAACGGTGTCTCAACGAAAGTATGTTCTCGATCTCTTAAAAGAAACAGGTATGAGTGGATGTAGACCTGCTGATACTCCCATGGACCCAAATGCAAAACTTTGGGAAAAAGGGGACACACCTGTCGACACAGGAGGAAGATACCAAAGGTTAGTTGGGAAATTGATTTACTTGGCACATACACGGCCTGACATTGCTTTACCTGTTAGTGTTGTTAGTCAATTTATGCATGCCCCTTATGAAGAACACCTTGGCGCCGTCTATAGAATTCTGAGATACTTAAAGGCTGCCCCCGGAAAAGGCCTATTCTTTGGAAAAACTAGTGATAGGAATGTGGCTATTTTTACTGATGCTGATTGGGCAGGATCCATTACAGATAGAAAGTCGACTTCAGGTTATTGTACCTATGTATGGGGAAACTTAGTAACATGGAGAAGTAAGAAGCAAGGTGTAGTTGCTAGAAGCAGTGCAGAGGCTGAGTTTAGAGCAATGGCCCAAGGAATTTGTGAGGGTCTTTGGATTTATCGAGTTCTAAAGGAGCTAAAGATGACAGTAGAACTTCCATTGAAATTATATTGTGACAACAAGGCCGCAATAAGTATAGCCCATAATCCAGTTCAACATGATCGAACAAAGCATATTGAAATCGATCGTCACTTTATAAAAGAGAAAATAGATTCTGGAATACTTTGTCTACCTTTTGTGCCTTAATCAACAAACAGCTGTGATTTTGACCAAGAGCTTAGCAAAGACAAGTTTTGAGCATCTCATAAGCAAGCTGGGCATGATTGATATCTATGCACCAACTTGAGGGGGGTGTTGAAATATATATTACTTCCTTTAATTATTATTCTATTTTAATGATTGTTTATTTTTCATTATGTCACTGCTTAAATTAAGGAGTTGACTAGTTGTATTCTCTCCTGTAAAAGGAGCACCATTCTTATTGAAATAAACAACTCTCAAGTTATAGAGTAATTTCTACAGACAAACTTACATTTGCATCCTCTGAGTGAAGGTTAAATTGTGGCTCAATGACATTCACCATGAAGTGCCGAGTCCCCTCTGAATCATCTATGTTCTCCATCTTAGCTGGCAATACACCAAAAAGAGGAAACGAAGTGGGAATAAAACTCTGAAAATATTTGATTCTTAGTAAAAAAAAAAAAAAAATCAATGATCTTGCAAGCAATAATACTACTTGTAGCAACAGATAGCATATTTAACTATCTCTTTATTGTTATTACTGGTTAACAATCTAATTTGCATATCCAAATTCATAGCAGTTAACAAAAGATCATGAAACATATAATACATACCAGATAGGGAGGTGTCCGCTTTAAAAGAATTTGATGGAGATGAAACTGAACCAGAAGCACCTGCTTGCTGAGAAGAGGGAGACTTAGAACTTTTACTAGTTGGACATTTTGAAACATCACCTTGACCTAAATCATTTTCATCATGCTTCTTGTTTTCATCAAGTAATTTCCTCTGTGCATACTGCCGAGATGGAGAAGGCTTGGGAGGCTCAAAGGCTTTGGATAGCCCTCCAACCCAGGCCCAAACAGCATCTCTGTTATCAATGGTCCACAAAAGCTTAAGACCATAGACAAACACACGTTGACAACCGTCAGCTATTACCACATTGTAACCATCATCATCACTTGGGTCAGACCGCATATGTTCATCAGTTTCACTCCCATTATCAAACTCAGACCGTACATATGTCATCTCAACTTTTCTTCTTCCTGCTTCTTGCCACGCTAGTAACCTAGCAGGATCAGCCTTTGAGGATTGTCTTCTGATAGTGAAGTAATCGGAGGACAATAAAAATCCATCATCACGATTTTTCTCTGTCATGTAACCTTTGTCAGTTGAGATTTTGTCTGTGGATACAGATTGTGAACTTTTCAGTATCATGTTAACTACTTTAGCAACACTAGCACATGCTTCCTTATTTAGGAAAGCTTTGAGCATATGAAGGTCAAGTCCCTGGTAAACAAGATCAAGAATATCACGCTTGCTTTCAAAAGTATATTTTTGCTTGCCCCTACTATAACACAGTTCATACTTTAGTTTTGTCATTGTGAAAGTCAGTCCTTTGGCTGGATCATCATCATCTAAAGGCATGTTCTTTATACAGGCTGGGGTGGCATCTAGACGAAGCATGAATTCAGTCATCACTTTATCTAGTGAAAGATTGCCTGACCTGGCAGCTCTCGAAACTCCAAAACGCGGCCAACGGGAGAAGCTCCGCAGCTTATGTGGAGGATTGTAGTTCAAGCTCCAGAATCTTAATATCCACGCTAGATCATGAGCTCCAAAGTTAAATGTAGGGGACACGCGTGAAAATTTTTTAGATACATGAGGAGGATCAAATACAGTAGATCCTTGTTCAGTATTATCACTAGCAATGGACAGTGAGGAAGGTTTTTCTAATGAAAGACGAAGGGGTCTAAGAGAGAAGTTCCATCGGAGAGAAAGAGAAGTCGATCTGAAGGGATCAAATACTTTGTCGCGAGGTTTTCCCTCAACTGGTAGTGCAAATAAATAATGATCCATGGGATCTCCAGATCCACATTCCCAGTCCATTGTAACTTCGAGAGTAAAGATTGGGGCTTCCAAAAATGCCCCAGAGACTCCTGTTGGAATTTTGAAACCACATCTGTTTGCCAAACTTTCCAAACTACTTAACAAAAACTTAAAATCTTTGGCAAAAACAAAAACACGACCGTCAGACTGGTGAATTTCCATACAGCTGCTTACAATTTGAAGTTTGTCAACTTTTTCATATGGATCTGTAGTTGCCAAAATATTCCATCTTGATTCAGAGAACAGTAAGGAAACTTTTCCATGGATGTAATTTCTCATGTCGTCCCACCATGGTAAACTCCGCTCCTTCTTTGGTGGATGAATAAGTGGACCAGGATTCCTAACACTTAGATTAGCCCTCCGAAGTGCTACGGTGAAAGCATAACTAACATCAGCAAAAGCTGGTTCATAACCCACCCCAAATGACACCTCACCTTTCTGGAAATGTATTGGCAAATCTGAATATGTCTTTATAGGTGGAGTAGTACCACTAGCCGAACGTAGCATGCGAACCTTTCTCCATCTCCCAACATAGACATCTTGATATATTTGAGGTTGAAAGCTAGTTGCCTAGTTGAAATAAATCAATGAACAATAAATAAGACAAAGGAACGGAAACACTGCATAAAATGTTGCTAAATCCCAAAAAAGGGTAGAAAAAACAGTGAGTGCAGAGAAAATATACAATCGTGTCGGCAAGTATAAAGTAGTAATTAGGTATATGACACGTCTTAAAACAACAGAACTATCTGAAATCATTACCAGAATTTTCACTGGTAACTTGTTGCTTTTCCACGTATTTAATAAAGTGGTTATCTTGTCTTCTTTTATAGTTCAAATGGTACCTACAATTATATTTTTACCTACAGTAACTCACCTAAATCTGTCGTACTACTGAACAACGTAGGAACCTATTCGTTTATAAATTGTGTTCTTTCCCAACTTTGACCATATCTATAGAACAAGAGTCATAGAAACAATCACAACCAAAGCATTGAATAGCAAATAATGTATTCAACTGCATCTAGAACTTTATGTCTCGTTTAATGGTCAGGATAGGACAGGGACAAATAGGATGAGGAGACTTGGATAAGGTCTAATCATATCTTGTTTTTGATGTACACCTACTAACAAACTAGATAACATTATATATTTGAGATTGACCAAGTAATAATATGACAAACATTATACTAAAACGACAAAATTACCTTCACGGCAAAATTACATCTAATTTATGGCAAATGCTAACATGCCCTTAGAGCACTTGTTAATGAACTAAATAATGAAACATTATGCTGGAAATTGTGTATTCAATTTCTTGAAAATTTTAAAATTATTCTTTTCAAAACAAAATTAAATTTTCAATAAAAGAAGAGAATGAAAATGAATAGAATATATATTTATGAGAACTGAAAGTGTGCAATTGGTAATGCAGTGGATCAGCTACATCCGACCCTATATATAGTAAAGATCAACCTCAAATTTACTGAAGTAGTTGCACTAACTGATGTAACAGAAAACAGAAAGGAAGATAACTTTCATCAAAACCAGACTAAACAAACAACAGCTGTGAGCCATAAATCCTCTCCTAGAACCCACGTCACAATTACTCTTCATGCTTAAAATGGGAGGAGACAGCGAGAGATAGATTCCAGGCTTCTATAATTTAGAAGACTATTTGAAGACTAATGTAACAGATTTTTTTCAAAATATTCTAGGCTTCTAATATTGGATAGACTCTGATACCATGTTGAAATTTGGGGTCTAACTCATCCTTACAAAACCGGTTTGTAAGGTGGGGAGTGCCTCCTCTTTATAAACTCTTATCAAGAGTCTTATCTAACCGAAGTGGGACTAAATCCACCCCCTCAAAGTCAAGCCAACACAAGGCAACTAGGGGCAGATCGCAATTAAGGTGGGATTACCAACACACCCCCTCACGCTCGGGGCGGGATTTCCAACATACCTCATTGCAGGTAAAACGAGGAACCATTATTTACATTTGAAAACACGCAAAAATTCATCAGAAGTGCAACGACAAGTAAATTTCAATTGAAACACTTCAAGTTTATTCCATACGGTAACTCAAATGTGATTAATCCGTAATATAATTTAAAGGCAGGCTTATATGCTAAAACTCAGACTTACTTCTCTATTAGTCATTCTATAAGATATCAGTATAAAAATCATGTTTATTTTATGTGATCCAAAAAATAAGAACAATGGTTAAATATGTTTCTAGTCCCCATGAAATTTCAAATTTTCGTTTTTAGTCCCTACAAGAAATTTCTTCGACTTTCAGTCCCCACAATATTTTCTAACAACATTTTAAAATTAAAATAAACAGAGGCCTGATCAAAATGTTATCAAACTTTGCAGATACACTTGTTGGAAATCCCGCCCCGAGCGTGAGGGGGTGTGTTGGTAATCCCACCTCAATTGCGATCTGCCCCTAGTTGCCTTATGTTGGCTTGTCTTTGAGGGGGTGGATTTAGTCCCACATCGGTTAGATAGGAAGCTTGATCAGAGTTTATAAAAAGGAGGCACTCCTCACCTTACAAGCCGGTATTGTAAGAATGAGTTAGGCTCCAAATTTCAACATGGTATCAGAGCATATCCAAGATCTACCGTTGGGATTTCGCATTGCCACGCTTCATGCCCATTGGTTCTGAGCGTGAGGGGGTGTGTTGGAAATCCCGTCCCGAGCGTGAGGGGGTGTGTTGGTAATCCCACCTTAATTGCGATCTGTCCCTAGTTGACTTATGTTGGCTTGAGTTTATAAAGAGGAGGCACTCTTCACCTTACAAGCCGGTTTTGTAAGGATGAGTTAGTCCCCAAATTTCAACAACACTCCATGTGCTATGATAGAAGTCTCTGCAATAAATGAGCTCAAAATTTGATTTTTAGGTCCATTATTTTGATTTCTTGAGGTTTTGGCACTTAAATTTCATATTTAATTCACCCGTTGCTAAAAACTTCTAAATTTTTGTAGGGGACATGTTTATATTGTTATTAATATGCCCTCAAAAAAGTCAAAATTCGAAGGCTACACATGAGTTTTTTTTTTAAGAAGCCAAACCAGCTCACCGAAATTGGCATCGGGGAGAATCGAACATGAGACCTTGAGATGAGCACACTCTAAGGTCCCAGGCCAACACCACAAGGCTACACATGAGTTGACTTAACAGTAGGGACTAAGACTGCCTTCAAAACAATCATTCAAAAATTCAAAGGCTACACATGATTAACAGTAGGGACTAAAACTGCTGACAGGAAATATTATGAGGGCTAAAAGTTGAAAAAAAAAAATTATAGGCTAAAAACGAAATTTTGAAATTTTATACGAAATAAAATCATATTTAACTCAAAAAACAAAAATTTAGATTTTAAAGATGAAGTGAATGTAATGAGATACCCATTCAAAGTTCATGCCAATAAAAAATTTGTGGATTTGTCCCGAGTGAATCAATTTCTTGTATGCCAGCATGCCAGCTTATAGAGAAATGTGAGAATTTTCAATGATAATTCTTTTGTTGTTAGCTTCTTTATGGTGCTTAAGAATATACAGAATGACAGGAAAAAACTATGTTCTGTGATGTGAGTTTCTTAGTTTTAATATTTTGTGGATTTTGTAAGGAAGTTATCTTTTCCTTTTCTCATAGACTTCCCAATCTCTTATCTATTGTAACTTTATCTCAAAGGGGACCAAGTATGACAATCAGGTATTTCTCAAAGGTAGGTATTTTTATCTTTGAATTTACTTTTCTTTCTCGTAACAGGAATATGCAATCAATATCAAGTTAAAACAGTGCCTATAGAAGGGAGACAATGAGGTTCTTTTAATATTACCTGCTGAGCCAACACAAGACGACCTTCACATTTACCAGAACTTCCAGAGAAAAGAGGAAATGTGTAATTCCGAAGCTGCACCACAAGAGAGCTCGTGTTTAAGAGGATATTTGTCCCATACAGTCGGGAGAATGGTATATTATTTTCAAGGCAAACAGGATCAAGCTTTTTCAGAACCTCAATCATTCCAGCATCTCCACCATCAATTTTTCTCAAGCTTACATCTAAATCTAATGCAGATATAGAAAGAAGAGAAGTCCTCGAAGTACTGGGCTTGAAACCAGCCTGGAAATCTTCTTTACAAGCACCTGACCCTTCAGATAACACTAGATTCTGGCATGCCTGGTAATATGATCTGAATGATTTTTTATAAATCTCTTCTCTTATGGACTCAAGAGTAGAAGAATCTTTTACATCAACCTCAATATTGTTATAACAAAATTTTCCTTCTTGAGAAGAACTAATGGTGTCGGTAGATTTGGGAATGTGTTTCGCCTTCGATATTAATTCATCTAGAAAGTTCAACCGGATAGCTAACTCACCAGCCTCCTTCTTCAGTAACTGATAGTGCTCATCAAGCCATCCCTGCATTGGTTCCTCTTCGATATCAGCAGTTAACTTGCGTATGCAAAATTTTAGGCATCCAAATTGTACAGAACTGGGTTTCTTAACTTTAGAGCTGTCTTTCTTCACAGGAAAAATCAAATTTGTCTTGGTAGCAATTATGAGCTTCAGACCTCGTAACATATCCTCAATGACATCATCAATGGCACGCAATTGCAATCTGTATGGCATGCAAATGTGAACTTCGAGACCTTGGATTACCCAATCCCATGTTGTGACCACATGCCCTTTTGCATCAGATGGACTAGCAGAGACACTGGGAATTCGTGAAATTTGCATTCGACTACTCTTGAGGATCCTAGCCCCGTTGAAGCTAAGCATAAGTCCTTCAAGGAGCACTCCTATACGAGCATTTTCAGAGAAAATTGACTGCACCTGAACCATACCATCAACTCCATCTCCTAGCCCAGCCGAAATACTTAACATTTCTACATCAACAGCAAAAATTGATTCTTTCTGCTTCTGCTTTTCAAGATGCCCTGATTCAGTGGTAGCTTCTTGTTTCCAATTAGCATCTCGACCATGAGACGCATCTCCCATGTGTTCAAGCTTGCTGTTATGTACCAATAACTTCAGCTGCAGGACAAGTTCAATTAGCGATAGATGTACATCAGGCTCCCACCTAAGGGTGATGTCAGTAGCACTGAACAGAGAACAGACAGCAATCTGTTTTAAGCCACCTGATCGCCGTACAAATTTAGCATTTTGCAAATCAAACAATGCCACCTTTGTTACTGGCCGGTTTTCCTCCATATATTCCTGATAGACAGATCTGGCTCTTTCAAGTTCAATTTGTGTGGACTGTTTCTCTTTGTTCATGCACAAATTGAATTGAAAAATTTCAAGAGAGACAGAGTACTTGAGCTTCTGGTATTCGTTGGAAGTAGTAGGCATTATGTGGGCATTGCGTGGGGTACCATCTACTGAGACATCTATTATAACTCTACCACCTTGTGAGCCATAATTAACACGCTTAGGGTCTGGAACAATTGCATTATCCAACCCGACCTCGCCCCAAACATATACAGAACACCTCTCAAGATTCAATTTCAACATTTGAGTTCCCTTCCCTGAAGGTCTTGTTAAACGCCCTTGGCTCTGAGTTAATTTTTTCTTTGAACCAGATAGAGTTTTTAATAGAGCTTGAAATGATATGGCTGTTGATATGAGTGACGCTATTCTCTTGAAAGTTAGATAAACTCCCATTCCAGTCACATCAACTAATAAACCTAGCCTAGGACCATCCTCTTCAGATGATTCCATGTCCTTCTTCCCCCAATCCAAACAAACCTTTGCAATGTGCATAATGGAGCCACAATTTGATTCCACACCAAAAACACTTTCTTTTAAGAACTCTTGATATTCATCAGCCAAGTGGAGATTTAACTCTCCAAGTTCAACATGTACTGTAGTCCCCGTATTCGAAATGTTGTTTGCAAACAGATGTGATGATTGTGAGCATCCCTAGAATTGGAAAGCAATAAAACTGATGTCAATTTTTTTGCACAACTAATTTAAAGGAAAACAAAATATGTAAAACAAGGATAACTTCCTCTAAACAATAGAACTCAAGTGTTATTGATATTCAATGTATAATAATAAATTAAATGAAAGGAATTTCAATTTCAAACGTACAAAACAAACCCCAATAATGTGTAAGAATATAACCCTGTAACTAGTTATGTTGTAAGCCCAGTTTGCACTTAGTTTTACTAACTCTTGTACAACTGTCAATGACAGCTTCATCTAGACTCTTCCTATATATTTCCAGTGATGCAAAGCTAGGTTCAATTCATTTCAATCAATTTCAGTTTTATGAAGTTTTTTTAGGCTTTCTCTCTGAAATTCAAGATGTATCAAAGCTTCTTTATCATCAACCATGTCTTCCTCTGAAATCCATCCTCCATCACCGTTTACGATGGATCCTCTCTCTATGGTTAGAGTGTCACCTATCACCACGCATTCTCTAGTCACCGAAAAAATCACATTAGACATTAAACTAGTCATGTGTTTTACCATCCACTCAACATTTTCCAAAGAAATGTTTCAACTTTCTAACACTTATTAGCAACTTGTTACAATAATAGAGACACAAATAAGCACAATACTTACATGATATACAGGTGAACCAACCATATCGAAAAGCACTATTGTCATCTCAGGAGCTGAGACATTGCATGTCCACATGATGATCCTGCCATCAGTTGATTGTGGCTTTACAACAACAGAAGCTTCTTCTCTAAGTACCATTTTTTTCTTCTTCGAAAGATGAAGGAGAAGCCAAGGCTTTAGGCGGCTCATTATGATGTTGCACTGAGTGCCTCCTAGCTTGATTTCAGTTTCAGCTCTAACGGACGAAATTGGCTGATACAGAGGAAGAATCCCAATAACAATAAATAATAAGTTTCCACAACAAATACAAAAAGGAATTTTTAAGCTCGATATGAAAATACACACACATACAAATATAACCCCAAAAAATTAAGCAGTGTGTGCAAAAGAAATATGAGAATTTAAAATCCCAGTTTTCTGTTTGCCCAAAAGAAATAAGCTCCAACTTTCTTGAAAATTCTGTTTTTATTTTGGCAACTTTGCTCCTTTTTTTAGACCTCCTTGTATTTATATTTTTCCAATCTTTCTGTTAGAATGTCAGGACCAGTTGTGGGTCTAGTACAATAGAAACATTACGTTAGGGTATCACATATGTCATCCTTCAATTATATATCCAATTCTATTCATGTATGTTTTTTTTAATGAAAAGAAGCAACAGTTTTCTGTAAAGTACATGGGCAAACTTCCAAACTCCAACTATACACATATACTCACTTATAATTAGAGAAAATTATATTGAATAAAACAGAATAAAACCATCAAAGGCGCAACGATTTCAGCTTCTTATTATCCGAGCATTTTCAATTTGCAATTAATAGATAAATATTAGAATTCGGGTTTTGGCCTAACTCCAACATCAAAAGCTAGCTCATGGGGTGAGGGTTGCTCCCCATTTAAATTTTAACCACTATTCATGCATATCACTATTAACTGTGGGATTCTGAACAACAACTTTCAGCAGAAATGCTTTCGCCAAATTATGTGGCTTTGCATAATAACTTCAAACATAAAACCATCTATAGTGTAGCCACCAAAAATTCCCTGGTAATTATAGATGATAAAACACTTCACCACCAAGTTAGCTTAATTGACGTTCTTTTCAATTTAAAAAAATTCATGTTTGTAATTTTATCACTGAACTTTGGGTAAATTTAGCTACGTAAAGTAAAGACATAAGAATAACAGTTTACAGTGATGCAATGTTAGTGTATATGATAAGGCTGCAAAGTGTGCAGTACTGCATCGCCTCTTTTTGTTAAAGGCAGTCACTGGCAGCTATCAGTAACTGATTCTGTTGTACTGGTTGTTGAACACTGTATCACCTCTAATTATGTTATAAGTGGTAACTGACAGCTGACGGTAATGGACTTTGTTGTATTAGTTTCTGTTGAACAGTCATTTAAACTCTTTGTATAAATAGGTGTACCCTAACAATTGTTCAAATAATGAAAAGTCTTATTCAAAATCCATTTTACAGTTTCCAGTTTTCTATCCCTTTCCTTCTTAATATTGACATGCAAAGGCTACTTTATATGATTGTAAATAACTTACCTGTACAGGGATATACACAAAAGAAACCAAATCCAACTTTAATATCTCCAGGATGGAAGAACCAGCACCTCTAAGAAGCTGTAATATCAACAAGGCAAATGAAAATTTGTCAGGAAGAAACAAAACAAACTGTAAATAGAAATCATATCACAAGAACTTCACCAAAATTAACAGTCAAGCTCGTACATGAATTTCACTAAACTCCAGTTGAAAATCAAGGCGTGTGCTCTCCCCAACATCCTCAGTAGATCGAGATTTGGTGCTTTTCAATTGGATTCCTGTGATGTTGTTTTCAATAGAAAGACCATGTTCACGATGCACAAAATTCACATCCAACTTTGGTAGATTGAAGTTGACCTATCAATAACAAAATGCTTCACGAATTTTAAAAACCCATGTTGATTGCTATTTTTGATTAAATAAAACCAACAAATATAACCAAATTGTAATCAAATTAAGCAACATAAAGTGGATAAAGACTTTGAATTTCACAAGGCCCTAGATTTCAAAATTAAACTTACTCAAAGGAAACCAAAAGTCACCAAGGACAAAAACACATACTCGAGAGACTTACAAGTGAAGGAACCACATTTTGCCCAAAAGCCAAATTCTAGTGTCCAGCGAGTCATAAAAAGTAACAGAATCAAGACTTTGAAGCAACAAGATCATTACTTAGCAGTTTCTCTACCCTTCAAATTTCTGAAAAAGAGAATGAAAGTGGCTTGAAAAACTAGACCTATCCACAACAAGGAAACCCATAACCGAAGCACCACATAAAGAGCATAAAGTTGGGGAAAAGCTGCACAAAGACACACCATCGCACCACACAATCCACCAGAAAGATAAACTGATTCTATAATGCATTTTACTAATTAGCTGAGAACTCCGTGTGCTCAGTGCTTTGCTGCACAAGAAAACCAACAAAAGACTGTGCATTCTCAATGCTTTTTGTGACTGGAATATTCAGCTGCCACTCGCTACAGTACCTGATAGAAGATGAAGGGACTTAGAAATCATGGTTGGGCCTACCACAACCCCACAAAACCTGCTTGTGAGGTGAGGATTGCACCCACTTATAAACACATGTTCAGGCCACCTTTTGTCCGATGCGGGACTCTTTAACACACCCCCTCACGACCAGCACTATTGGGGTGGACATAAATGGTGGGTGGCCCGATAGCGGAAACCTGATAGCAGGTGGCGCAATGGATCTTGGAGAGGTTGTGATACCATCTTAGAAATTATGGCACAACCTCACAAAACCGGCTTGTGAGGTGAAGATTGCCCCAACTTATAAACACGTGTTCAGGCGATCTTTTGTCCAATGTGGGACTCTTTAACAAAGGGATTTTGTTGCAAACAACGATGTAAACGAGAACTATGGAAGCGCACCATTTTGAAGTTGTCAAGGGTTTCTGGGTACAGTGAGAAAAGTGAAGGATATAATAGTTAAGAGAGAAGGGTTCCTATGGTAATGATTTTCAAGGAGGTGGTTGATGGATGACATTGGGGCAAGGGTTTTGGGTTTGCGGCCTTGTAGTGTGTTTACAGAGATCCAAAAGTGGGAAGATGCGGTAAGTTGTTCTGAAGACGCCAGGTGGAGAAGATAATGTGTTTCTCGGGGTGGTAGTACGATGGTTTAGACTCTAGAGCATTGGTAGGAGGAAGAGGAGCGTGAAAAGATTCTATAACACTATTTATACGAGGAGCCTAAGGGTCTATCTGTAATTAAAAAAAAAGGTAATTTAAATCATTCTGAAAATAAGAATATATATAATGGTCAAATATATGGTCCACGGTGAACCATCCATAATGTGGCTACATTGTAGCCTCCACCTATAAACTAAACCTTGACTTTTGAGAAAGACTGACTTTCCATATTTTCCAAACTACATTTTTAGTATTTAGATGCTCAGATACATTTCTAGCTGTGAAACCTTCTTCCACCTTGTTCTCGAATAGAAAGAAAGTGTTCGCTTCTATATCTTTCATAACAATGTAATAAAATGTCAAGGGAGCATCAAGTGAGACATCTCGTTTCAAAGAAACATCAAGAGCAACCAAAAGACTAAACTTCAATCAAACAATTCATATTCAATCAAGCCAACAAGAAGGAAAGAAGAAACACAAATAATAGATTCTGTTGAGAAACAAAACTAAGAACATTAGAGAGAAGGTTTCAGTGTGTTTTATATTATTGATCTACTGAAACCCGAGTGTACCAGTTGTATTTATAGTGTGATGATAGTCATAATAGGTTTGTTACAAATATCACACTTAGTCATTTGCATAACTTGCATAGCTTATCTAACAACAAATAACATAATGCAGCTAGATGATAACTAATGCCAGCTGTGCTAACAGCTTGAGATTATCTAGGCTATTGCAGTTACAGTACTGCTGTGCACACTTATAGATTCAAGCAAAATATAAGTAATGTTTGTCGTAGCAATAATAATATATTCGATAGCACTACTCTTAACGGAGAAATAGTTTCAGCTAGTTTCAAATCAAGGGTGCGTTTCAAGTTATCGTTGTAGATTCCAGGGAATAAAATGATAGAAATATGCATTCTTATGTTTGTTACAAGTTTATTAAATTTTATTCCATGGTATAAAATGTTCCTGGGAATAGAAAAACATTCACAAAGAAAAGGGTGGGAATAAAGTTCCATGAAGATTGGAATAATTTCAAGTGTAACTACTTAATAACTGTTGTAAATAATGTAATTTTAGTACTAATTTACATTTTGGGCCCGCTAGACTAAGAAATAGCTTACATATTGAGACTAGCACTTGTACATTATTAAGATCATAGAAATATATTGAAACCTTGGTCTACATTAACCTACCTATAATAAAGGTTCCCGGGAATATTATAATATTAACCAGATATCTTTTCTAAAAGAATAAAACTCCCATTCTTATATTCCCAGTAAAGTTATTCCTAGGAATAAATCTAGTAAACTGGAAACAAACACGCCCAATAGATGATATTACTGAAGTAAAATAAACTACAACTATTTTGTTGATGTGCTTGTTGTGTTTCTTATCTGGTTAACAGTTTTATTGTTTGAGAAGATTTCCTATCCTCTCTACTTGTTTTTTCTTTCTCTCTTAGTAATTAAACATGTATGTGTGTGTGATGATTAAAAACAGAGTGTATAAGTTAATTTACAACCTTTTCGGGAAACATAGAACTGTACTTGGAGAAGGTTGCAAGTGTTTGCTGCTTCTTTGATGGTTTTTTAGTGCTTGAATCAGCTTGTGACCCAATAACACTGACGGAGTTAGAAGAAGACTTCGATGAACTCTTGCTTTTCAAAAGCAACTCCTCGTTTAAATTTAACATGACCTCTCCACTGGAAATGTCCACACTCTTGATAACTATACCCACTTCCCTGTGCCCAAAAAGACGAAAGACAGAATTAACCTAGCAGCAATACAAAATAGTGAGACTAAGACTATACAAGCTGAAGTCAGGCAAACCAAATACAACTGTGCAAAATACAAAAACAGAAAATCAATAGTTGACCAATAATCGGTGGAGATTAAAAAGGAAGATTCATTTGGCAGATTATAAAGTTGGAAATTTCTTCAGTGCATATGGTACACTACCAGAACTTTGAACCAAACCAATAGAAACCGATAGTTGATTTGGCATTGTAAATTATTCATTACATCGTGCAATATTGGTCAAACTAAGTTCTGCTTCTATCAAATTAGTGCAAGACTAAGTGTTGAATTATATTCTCATATTAAACTAGTAATACACCCGTGTATGCACATTGGTCACACAGTGGTGGTTGCCATGTTAAGGTAGGCACTAGGCAATATAAAACTAAACTATTTAGAATTTCATTTATGGTTTTAGTTTCTCCTAGAAAATACCATTTTTTTCCAACTATAATAGCTAAACCCTGGATAGCCTAGTGTGTTGGGATTTCATTTTGAACTTACTAAAACTTATGTTTGAACCCTTCGAAACAGACACTAGATCATCGTATACACAATCTCTCTCTACTCCAACCAGCATTCTGGAGTGCATGTTAATATTGAAGAAAAAAAATGGATGGAAAGAAGAAATATACCTATCATGGCCAAATTCACAGGAGATCGAGAACTTTTCACAGATAAAAGGGGCAGAAGACCTTTCTATGGCAGCAAAGGATGCCTGGCACGAAGAACTGCATCCTCCACCACTTAAATTAGATAACTGGTCACAACTATCCCGTGGCTCACCAATGTGAACAAGAATAGGCAGTATTTGTAGTCTAACTAACAAACTTGACTTAGATCCACCATCTTTAGATATATCCACATTCAATTCCTTGATTTCAACAGTATATTTTGGTGTCTGCAATGTTTGGAAGAGATTCCCAATGAACAATATATTATAATAAGATCCAAATGGAAATAACAAAAGAAAATAATACAAGTACAATTTAGCTTAAACCTAAAAGTAAACAGTGTGTTAAACTCAATTTTATTCATTAATATAACCATTAAATTTGATGGTGTAAAATTGTTTTTCAGCAAATTCCAAACCAGATCAGCCTGTATTTGACCATAAAAGCAGAACAATGAAGTTTTATGGAGATGTGCACCTTCAGAACCAGATCAGTCACAAAAATTGACAAATATCTTGCAATATTGCCTATAATCATCCACTTCCCTCTTCCTGAAGCACGGGATTTTCGAGTTTTCTTCTTCCCTGGGCTTTTATTTGAAGGCCTCATCACAACTTCTAAGTCACAAATTAACACTTGGAGCTTTGGATCCCGAGATATAAAACCCACACCAAGTTTGACCAGCGACTGGCGTAAGCTGACCTTAATTTCACCAACAGATACAGATTCAACAGCACCCTGTAAGTTATAAATCAACAGAAATATTGCCATGAGCCCCTAAAGAAACTAGTCTAATATCTGATAACAAGAGTAAACATGACCATAATGAAAGCAAAGAAAAACCTTTTCAAACTTCACTACCACGTCCCTTAAACATTTCCATCCACCAACACGAAATCCAACAGATGCTCCCAGAATCTTACTCAAAATCCAAGCCAATAATGTAGAAGCAAATCTGTAAAAAAAAAAAAAAAAACATCAAGGACAAGATGGTCAAAAGTCTGTAAACAACCTGTTTATAGGGGGAAAAAAACAAAGAAATGGTGGCATAATGATACCATAAATTTAATCATAAAGTGTTGCATATTGTCATCAATTGCACTTTGAAAAAAGGAAAAAATGGGAACTCTGCAAAATATCATCAATGTGATATAATTTGAGCATAAAGATTTGGGGTTTTTTCATCCCAAACATCCTACAAAGACATCCCCTGCATTGAGTTCTATTCTCTTGACAGAAGAACTTGTAACACACACACACCCCGAACCAAAAAAAAATAATAAAACGTTTTGTCAATTTGGATTTCTTGGATCATAGAAGAATGGGAGTTTTTAATTGTTGAAATTTGGGGCCTAACTCATCCTTACAAAACCGGCTTGTAAGGTGAGGAGTGCCTCCTCTTTATAAACTCTGATCAAGCTTCCTATCTAACCGATGTGGGACTAAATCCACCCCCTCAAAGACAAGCCAACATAAGGCAACTAGGGGCAGATCGCAATTAAGGTGGGATTACCAACACACCCCCTCATGCTCGGGGCGGGATTTCCAACACACCCCCTCACGCTCAGGCCTAATGGGCATGAAGCGTGGCAATGCGGAATCCCGACAACGGTAGATCTTGGATAGGCTCTGATACCATGTAGAAATTACTCTATAACTTGAGAGTTGTTTATTTCAATGAGAATGGTGCTCCTTTTATAGGAGAGAATACAACTAGTCAACTCTTTAATTAAGCAATGACATAATGAAAAATAAACAACCATTAAAATAGAATAATAATTAAAGGAAATAATATATTTCAACACCCCCCCTCAAGTTGGTGCATAGATATCAATCATGCCCAGCTTGCTTATGAGATGCTCAAAACTTGTCTTTGCTAAACTCTTGGTCAAAATATCAGCTGTTTGTTGATTTGAAGGCACAAAAGGTAGACAAAGAATTCCAGAATCTATTTTCTCTTTTATAAAGTGACGATCGATTTCAATATGCTTTGTTCGATCATGTTGAACTGGATTATGGGCTATACTTATTGCGGCCTTGTTGTCACAATATAATTTCAATGGAAGTTCTACTGTCATTTTTAGCTCCTTTAGAACTCGATAAATCCAAAGACCCTCACAAATTCCTTGGGCCATTGCTCTAAACTCAGCATCTGCACTGCTTCTAGCAACTACACCTTGCTTCTTACTTCTCCATGTTACTAAGTTTCCCCATACATAGGTACAATAACCTGAAGTCGACTTTCTATCTGTAATGGATCCTGCCCAATCAGCATCAGTAAAAATAGCCACATTCCTATCACTAGTTTTTCCAAAGAATAGGCCTTTTCCGGGGGCAGCCTTCAAATATCTCAGAATTCTATAGACGGCGTCAAGGTGTTCTTCATAAGGGGCATGCATAAATTGACTAACAACACTAACAGGGAAAGCAATGTCAGGCCGTGTATGTGTCAAGTAAATCAATTTCCCAACTAACCTTTGGTATCTTCCTGTGTCGACAGGTGTGTCCCCTTTTTCCCAAAGTTTTGCGTTTGGGTCCATGGGAGTATCTGCAGGTCTACATCCACTCATACCTGTTTCTTTTAAGAGATCGAGAACATACTTTCGTTGAGACACCGTTATTCCTTTCTTTGATCTAGCTACTTCCATACCAAGGAAGTACTTTAGGGATCCCAAGTCTTTGATTTCAAACTCTGCTGCGAGGTTGCTCTTTAGTCTTTCTATTTCTGTCACATCATCTCCAGTAAGAACAATATCATCGACATAAACAATTAAAACAGTAATTTTTCCACTAGGATTGTACTTTATGAATAGAGTGTGATCTGATTCCCCTTGAGTGTATCCGTGTTTCTTTACTGATTGAGTAAACTTTTCAAACCAAGCTCTTGGAGACTGCTTTAAACCATAAAGAGATTTTTTCAATTTGCACACCTTTGACCCAAATTTTTCTTCAAAGCCTGGAGGGCCATCCATGTACACTTCTTCTTCTAGATCACCATTGAGAAACGCATTTTTTACATCTAATTGATGTAGAGGCCAATCCAAATTCGCAGCAAGAGATAAGAGGATCCTAACAGTGTTCAACTTTGCAACAGGAGCAAAAGTTTCTGAGTAGTCCATGCCATAGGTCTGAGTAAACCCTTTAGCAACCAGCCTTGCCTTATATCTTTCTACTAAACCGTCAGAGTTGTATTTTACTGTAAACACCCACTTACAACCCACGGTTTTCTTTCCAGCTCGTAAAGTCATAACACTCCAAGTGTTATTCTTCTCAAGTGCTCTCATCTCCTCAAACACAGCTTCCTTCCACTTTGGAACATTTAGAGCTTCCTGTACATTTTTAGGAATTTCTATACAAGACAAGTGAGAGATAAATGCAGAAAAAGAGGAGGATAAATTTGAATATGATACGAACCTAGACATGGGGTGCTTGGTGCAAGCTCTAACTGGTTTCCTATGAGCTATTGGAACATCAAGAATAGGATCATGAATATCAGGAGGAATTTTACCTTTATATTTGTAGGTTGATTCTCCCTCGGTTCAGATCCATGACTGTGCTGAGGAATCAAGTCTTCTACTACCTTATCATGGTTCCTTCTTTCATAAATTACTCCTTTCCAAGTTCCTTCACCTTCTCCAAACTTTCTTTCTGTTTCATTATAAGGATGTTCATGTAGTGGCATTTGACTTAATTCTTGATTATCCTTAGATTCCAAAGAGTCTTTGTTAGAATTTTTGTTTGTTGCCCCTGATTCTGTGACATCCTCACTCATGAAAGGAGTAGGTTCACTTACATTATCTGGGGCATTTTCTTTAGGTGCAAGCGGCCTAGAACTATGTGATCTAAACATATTTTCTGATAGAATTAAATTTTCAAAAAAATAAGATGAATCTTCATTTGATTTCCCCCCTTGAAGATGATTGCTCTCAAAAAAAGGTTTATTTTCAAAAAAAGTAACATCCATAGTTACCAGCAACCGTTTAAAACTGGGATCAAAACATTTATACCCTTTTTGAGTGGGAGAATATCCAACAAAGACACATTTAATAGCACGAGGTTCAAGTTTGCCTATTTGTTTGTGTTCATGGACAAATGCAGTGCATCCAAATATTTTTAGAGGCAAATCGGCTGAAATAGAGGCAATGGGAAAGAATTTTAAAAAAGTTTCGAGAGGAGTCTTAAGGTTTAAAACACGAGATGGCATGCGGTTTATCAAATGTGCAGCGGTAGCCTCACCCCATAAGTATTTTGGAACTTTAGTGGAAAAAAGTAAGGCTCTAGCCACTTCAAGAAGGTGCCTATTTTTCCTCTCTGCAATTCCATTTTGTTGGGGTGAGTTAACACATGTACTTTGATGAACTATCCCATTTTCCATAAAAAAATTTCTCAAAACTGTGTTAAAATATTCAGTTCCATTGTCAGTTCTGAAAACTTGTATAGTGGAATTAAACTGAGTCTGCACCAATTTAATAAAACTTTTGACAATTTGTCCTACCTCTGATTTTTCTTTTAATAAATATACCCAACAAATTCTAGTATGATCATCAGTAAAGGTGATAAACCATCTTTTGTTGGATAAAGAATTAATCCTATTAGGCCCCCAAACATCACTATGAATAATAGAAAAAGGTTTTGAAGGTTTATATGTTTGGGCAGGAAAAGAGCTTCGGTGATGTTTTGCAAGTTCACAAATTTCACATTGAAAAGAAGAAAAATCTTGATCAACAAACAATTTCGGAAATACAGTTTTTAAATATTTGAAACTTGGGTGACCCAATCTTAAATGCCACAACATAACATCATCCTTATTATTTGAAACAAAAAAGGATTTAGAGAAAGAACTTATTTGTCCAAGTTGATGTCTAGTTTCAAGTTCATCTTCAAGGTAGTAGAGTCCTCCATTCTGCTTAGCACTGTCAATCGTCTTACCCGAGATTGAATCCTGAAACAAACAATGAGTATCAAAAAAATGAGTTTGACACCTTTTATCTCGGGTTAATTTACTGACAGACAATAGGTTACACGACAGATTGGGGACATGTAAAACATCCTGAAGAGTTAATAATGGAGAAATAATGACAGAACCTTTTCCTGCCACAGCTGAAAGAGAACCATCGGCAATCTTAATTTTTAAATTACCTGCACAAGGACTATATGAAGAAAACATACTAGACTCTCCTGTCATATGATCAGTAGCACCTGAATCAACAATCCAGGTACGACTTGGTTTGACACTAAGGAGGGCTGACTCTAAAAAATTACCTTTTTGGGCAATGGAACCGAAGGAAAACATACGAGAAGTTGTTTGAGACTCAAGAAGCTTGTACAATTGTTCATTAGTGGACGAAAGTGAGTTTGAGGAAGACTGCTGCCCTTGATCAGAAATATCTTGGAATGCACGACCTTCAGTTGACGAGTTGAAAATTGTCTTACTTATCATCACCCTTTGTCGCGTCTTCTCTCTTCTGGTCTTAGATTTATTCATCCCCTTTGAATTTTCACTTTTAGATCCGACTCAGACACTGCAAGCTACGATTCTGAGTATTTTTCTTCTCGTGAACAGTAACCGCGGTAGTGAACAGTACCGTCGATGTGAATAGTACACACGTGAACAGTACCCACGGTATGAACAGTGCCAGCACTATTAATAGTAAGTGCGTGAACAGTGTCGCGGTATGAACAATACTTCGGTGAACAGTGTTGCTGGATATAAAAAACCAGAAAAGAAAAGAAAAAGGTGCCGTAATGATGGCGGCTAGGGTTTATGCGGAAGCAAGGCCCCCAAAAATCGGGGGTTCTGATGCCATGTTGAAATTTGGGGCCTAACTCATCCTTACAAAACCGGCTTGTAAGGTGAGGAGTGCCTCCTCTTTATAAACTCTGATCAAGCTTCCTATCTAACCGATGTGGGACTAAATCCACCCCCTCAAAGACAAGCCAACATAAGGCAACTAGGGGCAGATCGCAATTAAGGTGGGATTACCAACACACCCCCTCATGCTCGGGGCGGGATTTCCAACATTAATGCCACTTCTATTCAATTAACTTTTAAACAATTTCTTTAAGCTATTAGCGAGATCAAAGAAGAAGGATAATTTAAATAAAAAGTAATTGAAGAACATTAGTAAGATACTCCCTTTAAAAATAAAGCACAATTTAAGATGCTCCCTTTAAAAATAATGCACAATTTTAATCTCAAATTATCTGTTTTTGTATAACGCTGTAAGGAATGAGATGTGTTTTAAAACATAAACTGCTAAGATTAAATGGGGGTGTAATAAAAATTATGCATTAGCCTTTTCTTTTCTATTTACCTTTTATGCATGCCAAGATGATTTATTAAAAATTAGGAAGAGGAAAGATAAGTTGATGCACATTGTCAATAAGAAAAATATAACGCAGATCCCTTTGCATAGCTGTTAGGGGCACACCTTTAAAGTAACCGTGGACTAAGCACCATAGAGTGGCCACAAAAACAATAAAATATCTAAAGAATTAGAACAATTATTGTAAACCCGGGCATTTTACCACACAAAACAATTGTGTTTACATAAGGCTCTTCAAAGGAGAACGAGCCTTGGTGTAATGGTAAGGTTGGTTCCTAGCAACCTACTAGTTGGAACTTCTAGTTGCACAAACAACGTATCTATTTATGGGAGTAAGCTACGTGCATATTATAACATCTCATAACTGCTTCCAGGATCAATTATGTGCCCAAAAACCAACACAGACCTTTTCAGTGTGCTTTGTCCTCACTCACACGTGTCCTAGAAAACTTTCCATAAGGTCACTCATCCCACAAGTCCTGCACACTTACTATGAAGTTCTTATATTCCGAACTCCCAAAAAGGATATGCATCTTACTGATATGAGTTGTTGTAGGTAGTGCTAATCAATTCCTTCAAGTCATCTGCAACTATGCAGTCTCACACATACGCAGTCTCTAGATCACTCTCACTCTAGTGTATATACAATTTATTAGGTCTCCATTTGCTAAATAATCTTCCAAGGATCACTCTTTGATTGTAGCTCAAGCACATGCACCAACGATACGCTTGTCACCCCCGGGTGTCACACATATAGTTCTCTTCAAACCCTACAATGGTGGAAGCCCTCTGCAACAGGCTGCCCTTTTTTAATCAAGTTCTCCAAACTTGCTAAAAAGTTATTACAAGATAGAAAAGTTATTTCTGGCCAACTGCTTAAGTAATTTCAAACTTAGTATTAAATTTCTTCGAAGTTACAAGTTTAAACACAACTTTGACCTTGGAGGGGACTTTGACTGTCCAGAATAAAAGGCTAGACCCAAAAACTAAGATGGTATTAGAGCATATACATTAATGGGTCCCTTGTATTATCCACGCATCAGGCCTAATAGCCCTAGATGTGAGAGGGTGTATTAAGAAAAATCCATGTTTCACTTTGCCTAGCGAGAAGACCTAGATAGAGCTTATAAAGCCTATACAATCTTCCCCTCATAAGTCGGTTTTATGGGGTTGAGTTAGGCCTAAAACCTAAGAGTCACTCTTAAGATAAACTTATTGTGGAACATAATTTGCATTACTTTACTTCCCAAATATCCTAATTTTCAAAAAAAAAATAAAAAATAGTTAGAAAATAATGCCACTCATTGAGCCGAAAAGATATTGATAACAAAGTACGAGATCATATTCCATTCTAAGGTGTCCATTGACTCTCATCTCACTATTTGTTCAGACTGAACTACAAGAGTGCAGTTGATCAAGTAAGTCATAAACCCAGGGTAGTTAGTGAGAGGAGTAGAATGATAAAGCTTGAGTCGCTCATAGTAGAAAGCTTTTGATAAGGAAAAAGGGTAACAAGAGATGGATCATGGCATGTTGATAATCTATCAAGGGGCAACTTGTCTCTTTAATGTACCTGATAAAGATGTGTATATCTAGTCTAGTCTTAATTTCTGTGGCAGTTCAATGGACGCATTCTAACTAATTTAATGCCGATAACCATATTGTGATTGGTTTGTACACTGTTCAACAGTTTCAGATGCAGCACTCAACAACTCATTTTTTTCCAAGAAACATGAAATATTGTGTCCTCTACATTTCTCCAAAGTTTCGTGTCAGAAGAAAACTACTCCCTCAGTCCCTAATTATAAGATCATTTACAAACAACTTCACGTGTATTAATAATTTCTTTACCAAAATGCCCTTGTTTTATTTACCATTGGAAACTAACAATCCGTAAAACTAACACACATTTCAGACAAACGAGCATGATATTATAAGTGGTAGAATACTCCTCCCCACTGTGATCATATACCTAACTGATTGCTCTACCCTTACTTTCCAAACTAGAAATGCAACAAGTAGTTAAATTCATCAAGAAAATAGAATTAGAAAAAAAAAAATAAAGTGAGAAAAGAGAGATAGAGTTGAATTACATGAAAAGGAGCCATAAAGTAACGGAAAGTAACAAGAATCCGAAGAGGAAATTGACAGGAGAAGCTGCCATAATGATTTGAGTTGTAAACGGAGAATTCAATGGGGGAGAAGAAAGACGAAGAAGATTCTGCCGCGTAACTTCATGGAAAGAAGCGGGAAAGGAAAAGAAGAACCCTAGAAATGGAAATGGAATTTGATATTTCAATTTCAAAGCGTCGTCATCGGAAGCATTGAAGATGAAATCAGATCCGATCCGATCCGATCCGTGTGTGATTGTATTTGTTGATATGTATATCTAAAGCAGCGTTGTTGGCACGATTGATAAATTATCACCTGCCACGCGGGTACACCTTTTCGTTTTCCTTGGGAAATGTGCTGTGCTGTTCTGTTCTGCTACCACACTCTCGTCTCATTCATTCACTGTGTTTGTCTCTGTTGTGCACCCAAAAACCCATTCGCTTCTTTGGAGTAACTACTTTTTCTTTTTTTTTTATTAATCAAAAACAATAAAGAAAAAAAAGTGAGAATATAATGTGAGTTGGAACGAGAATTATCTAAAAGTTGTCGTAAAATTTTCGCGTAAATATCATTTATCTCACTATGTATTTAGACATTTCGCATATATTTAAATGCATTTGATCGATTAAAAAGTAAATATCGGACAAAATATCACAAGACGAAACAATACACTATAAATCAAAATAGCACAATACGAATTTTTGTGGTATTGAACAATTTTTTGTCATATACCGTGTTTGAGCACTATTTTGTTATTTTAGACCACTTATATTTTTGACAAAAATTTATGTTGTGGTTTAGTAAAGAACAATAATTTCAGTTTTGTGATGTCATTTATCATTGGGTTTGTCCACTTTGTCCCAGAGTTTTACAATCAAACACGGTATAATTAGAGTTGTCTTATATAATCTTTTATTTTTAGCAGATCAAACACACTCTAAGAAAATTGTATAAATGGAAGCGAAAATAGTATTTTTACTAAAATATTACATGTTAGTTTATTTATCATTGTCATAAATGAAAAGTAAATGATGTTGAATTGAAAGTGGTAAAAGTTATATTAATTATTAATTATGTGGTACCATTGAGAAAAAATTAATCTTGTATTAAAAATTAAAAAGGTCGTTAACTTTGGAACAAATTTTCTTTGCAAAAATGTCACAATTGTTGTAGGACGAAGGGAGTGTCGCTTTTGGATTTTTTTTCTTTTGCTTGAAATAATTGTCACTTATAGTGTTAATGTAATATTTGTTATTTTTGTCATTAATATGTTTTAATTTATTGAATTTCACTACATTTTATCCCTGTTTTAAGAAAAAAAATCAACTTTTTAGGTTCATTGAATAACTTGCGTATTTTATCAATATAGATCAGATACATCAGTTATCTAAAAAACCTAAAAGATGGGTTTTTTTATAGTAAAGACCGAATAGAGTACTAATTTTACCATTAAAATAAACTCAAATAATTGCTTCCTTGGGAACCTGACACGTAAAAAAGACATCAATTAAATTGAGACGAATGAGTATGTATTAGGGATCATAACTGCATTCGTATTCTTTTGATACTAACGCCCAAATGGCCAAGCAACTCTGAATATTGTAGATCGTATCGTTTAGTCGGTATGAACAGTTTTCTATAAATACTCATTTTTATTGTTTTAGAAAAGGACATAGTCAATAAAACTCAACTTATTTACGTAAATTTATTTCTTTAGCTCTTTGTCTCTATCTTTCTTTAATTTTCATGCATTTCTTAGTTTAGTAGTTAAAACCCCAAGAACATCGTACTTAACACCCCACTTTAGTGTTTAAGGAATTCACAATCGAGGGACAATGTTCCTTGCTCACCTTAATTGTTTAAAGTAAAAGAATCACAATTGAGGACTATCAGTCGATACCACGGTTAAATCTCTAATTCGACAGCAAATTTGGTACAACTAGGGGGCAACACGATTTTTACCACTCGAAAAATCCATTCTCGTGGTCAATATTTTCTCATGGTCAATGTTGTGGTTGGCGTATGCACTTGGAGTGTGTAAAAAGTATTGGCAAAATGAATCAACCGTCATCATCGGCATTGAGAAAGTTAGTCCAACATAGACCAAATGAATCTTCACAAACATTGGGAATATTAACATTTGTGGCTCCTTCTAATGTTTGTGAAGCATGATTTTTTTATTTACGCGAGACTTTAGTAGTAATGACAATGTCTTTCACTAGACAAAGGACTGCCATAGCGATATACAACATCATATATCAAGTCTCACAACAACTTGCTAACATTGTTAAACCCATGGTTCATGATAACGTTCGACGACCCAAGGAGTTGGCAGCTGAACGAGTCAATTCTTGTGAAAAACATGCCAACTCCACCATACAAGGAGTTTAAGGGAACCAAGGTCTTACAAGCTATGTTAACCAAACCATGTCGATTGTTGGTTCGGTAGGACCTCCATGGGTTTAAATGATATATATGCAGCAAGTACCTTATACTTCTTATGTTTTTCAACCTACTATTTTTGTCACGGCTAACCTCGCAGGGACATAATGGCAAATGATACATACAACCGGGCTAATCTTCAAGTTGGAAATATAGATTAAATCCATCCGGTCCAAGTGCCTTGTCAGAATGCATTTGAAATGGTGTTTGCCAAAACTCTTCCACTGTGAAAGTCACCAACGATAGGTCATTATCTTCTTGAGTTATACTTGATCTAATATAATATAAGATTTGTTGCATGTTGTTGTAGTGCCTGTGAATAACTCACCAACATAACATTTTGCCATCCTACATAACTCAACTTTGTTTTCTACAACCTCCCCATCATTTCTTTGTAACTTTGAGATATGGCTGCGTTTTCTTTGCACACTAGCCATGGCACGAAAAAACTTTGAGTTTGTATCACCATCTTTGAACCAGTCCACCTCAGCCCTTTGTTTCCAAGATGCAATTTTTTGCGTTAAGAGACAACTCACATGGCTCCCAACCTCATTGTAACTGTTGAGATAAATTCTAAAAAACCCTCTTTAATGTTCAATGATAACAAAACATTTAGATTATGTTTAAGTGAATTCAGAAATTATTTGTTATTTAACATGTGCTCTTGAGTGAGTCTTAAAAGATAGGTTACAAAGCAAACAAGAATTTCAAGAACATTCTCAAAACAAAGCTCGTCTTCACTCCTTATGCTTGCCTCGCAAAAGTCAACTCAAGCAAGACAAATGTGAAGTTATTGTTAATCATGGGTACAAAGATTTTGACCTTTAAGGAAGAATTTATTTGTCAAGGATCTTTGAGGAAATAAGGTACAAAAGGATCAAGAGTCATATGCTACAAAATGAACTTATTTATCATGATACACTCTCAAAGGAATGAAAGGAAATAGATAAACACGAGCTATACAAAGATCTTATGAAGAAACAAAAGAGAACCTATGAGCATTAGACAACACATCAAGAAAGAAAGAATGAACCTATGAGAAGTGGACAACACATCAAGCCAAAAGGAATGGATAATATCAAATCACTTGTACTTGCTTTCTTTCTCTCCAATGCGTTAGAGTATTACAGCTCAAACAAAATTTGCATGGTACTATTCACGATGTCACACTTTATTGCAAGTTGTCCAAGCAGAATTTTGAGAACGTTCTCATAATTTCAAGAACATTTTGTCAAGTATTTCTACATAAGAGTATTTCATTTTTATGAGTTGGCAAAACTTTCTCTTCCACTTTTGCCCTCAGGAATGTGTGTTTATTACTACAACAAGGGACTCATTTCATCTATAAATACAAGGGCTTGCAAGGAGAATAATTATCGATTCAAAAAGCATATATTAACTTGCTTGATTTTCAACACATCAAGAACACTCTAAAGACTCTTTCATCGTCTGCATTGTTAGTAGCATAACAAAAGTAAGTATTTTTAAATTATCGTCTCCTCAGGGATTGGTGCGCTATCTCGAGCCGTTCAACAATCGTTATTGTTTTGAGTAAGGGGTTTGTAACTTGTTTGCATATAAACTAATGGAATGTAAAAGTGGTAATAAAACGACAAGTAATAAGGAATAAAAGCGTTGGAATTGGAGTTCATCAATCTTGCATCGAATATAATCTAAAAATCATGCATATGAATTCTAGCGTTTTAGCGAAAATATCATGTATCACTCGACAACGTCATTCGTGTCCAAATGACGTCGTGAGATCGATCGTATCGTTTAATCGACGATTTCCCAATCTATCAAACGATCCGAAAGCATTACGTTCCAATACTTTGTGTGATTATCAAAACCAAATTCCATGTCTAGAATTTATTATTTTGATAGAAGATTATTCTAAACCTAGATTCAAAAGTATTTGTCAATAACAATTAAATCAAGCATGAGAATGAAAAGCAAGAATAACTTCAATAACACATAAATTGCTAAAATCATATATTTGCATAATCAAATATTACATCTGAGCTAGATAGAGTACCTCCAATCCCAACAAAGGGAAGTTAGTTGTTCATTTTCATGACAACTATACAAAAGTGTAAAGAAAGATGAAGATTCAAGCCTAAGTCTTGATTTCCCAAAGTCTTAGTTGATTCCACCTTCAATCACTCTTGCTCCTTGAAGATCAAAGCTTCTAGCCCTATTTTCTGTCTAAAAACTATATCCTAATAATATTACACATTGTAATAATTATGTTCTTAGCAAAAAAGTATGAAACAAAGCTTAAATACTAAAAGCTAAAAGTGACATCTCGCTCGGCGAGATTTGCTGTCTTTGCCAGTGGTTTTCAGCCACGTCTTCAGAAGCATTAAACCGCCTTGGGATCTCGCTGAGCGATGAATAATCTCGCTGAGCGAAATCAAGCTCCCCTGCTCCTGAAAATCCCTGCCTGAGCTCGCCCTGAACTCGTTGGGCGAGTTTATCAGATTCTTTTCTTCTTGTTTCTTTGCCCAAATCATGTCCTGGCTTGCATTTTCCTGCACAAATGGATGGGGAAAGAAGTAAAAGCAATATTGGGCATTTGATCAGTGATTACGAGCTTTTCCCATGATAACTTGCAAAACAAGCTACTTAAGTGCTTAAATTAACTATGCTTTTTAACTCATTTCTGGCACTTATCACACTCCCAACTTAAATCTTTGTTTGTCCTCAAACAAAGGACTCAAAAGAAATGGAAAAAAAATCAAGGCTTTGGACAAAAGTACAATACATGCAAAGAAATGAAAAGTTTTCAGATGACATAATTCAAATGTGGATTGCGCGGACAAGTATGAAGTTTCTCATTAATCTAGATATATACTATGAATGCGGCATAAGTCCTAAACACAAAATTCACATCACACAATTCAAGTCAATAACATAATTAACAATGAACCACACCTAACACACTTCTTTGAAAGTAAATAAGCAAATTGAAATCATGAAGTGAGGGTTTTGAACACTCATCCGGCAATTCAGCTTACATCTAGATTAAGTTATGTGTCCATCCAAATATCATCTCAAAAAGTACAAAAGCATAGATCAGAAGGTCTTTGAGGGTTGTCACTTGGCTTGGTTTCCAAAAGAAATGTCATATGTGGGAAAAATTGAATTCAAAAGGCCAAACATAGAGTAACATTCATTCTATTTACACAACTTCCTCCAAAATCTCATTATCAACCCTTGGTGATAAACAAGTAGTACTTTGATCTTGACAACTTTTTTTATTTATTGAATTTTTCTCTTTTTTCTTTTCTATTTCTTAGTTCCTTTTCTTTTTTTCCTTTTTTTTTTCCTTTTTCTTTTCTTTTTCTTTGTCGTCAAGATCAATTTTTAAATTTCACCACTACTTGACATACAATACCTCCATTTTCTCCCCAACTTATTCAAAATGATACCCTAATTGAATGCTCCCTTATCATCAGGCAAGGGACAAATAAACATGATGGTTTAGGGTTCAAAATGAAGATAAGAATATCAGAATCCTATAGTGATTTAACTATGAACTGGATTTTGAAAAACTTGGGCAAATTCACTAAGCATTGTGTTTATGAATATTGACAGTTCATAGTTAAGGATTCTGATTAATTAGGCTCAAATGGGGTTATCAAATACTCACTTCTCACAGGGTAGGTTTTTTGTGGTCAAGTGTTTTTTTCTCAATTTCAAAAGAATGCCTTGATCATTTTTGTGCTTTCATACAATTCAAAACAATTATCATATTTAACATAAAACAACCGAGTAAAACAATGAATGCCGGTCTCCTGCATATATGCAATGACTTTGAGGATTCCTCACATTTTGGCTAGTTCTAATTGGTTCAAACGTAAATATGTTCTTGCGTAAAACTGGATAAAATAAATTTGTGTGCAAAGTACTCATTTCACATTCAAGTATATACCTAGAAAAATAAGAAACGAGTACATTAGCTCTGCACTTTCAAACAATTTTCTATCATTATCATTATCATGCATCTGATACTTTGCTTAGCGAGCTTATCAGTAAGCGTTGCTCAGCGAAGTAATATCTCGCTCCGCGAGAATGACAGATTTTAGAATTTTCAAAAATGCATCATTTCAAAAGACTTGTCATTTTTAGCTTCACCTATAGTTACTAAAAAGCATTAATAAAGCATAAAAACTTACAAAATTGGGTTGCCTCCCAACAAGCGCTTGTTTTACGTCATTAGCTCGACGCCTTTTTCGTTAGGGTGGCCAAAATAAGATGGAACGCACATCAGCCTTAGTATTCCTTTGCTTTGGGAGGAATTCCATGAACTTGAAGTAGAGCTGATGTGGAGTCTATAACCTCCCTATCCAGAATTTGTTGAACAAGGAACAAATACTATCTTGTACAAGCTCAAGTTCTGCCTTGCTCACTTTCATCCCCTCCTTTTCACAAGTTTCTTCCTTGTTAAGAAACTGTTCCATTTTCTCAATATCCATCACTTCTTCACTATCAACAGTTTTGGCCTCTTCAGAATCTGACCACTCTTGAGAAAGTTCTACTTTGTGTGATATCTCTATTTCTTCCATTAATCTCCTTATACCACATCCTTCAAACATTAACTCTTCCTCACTTTCATCAACATCGTCTTCAACAATCTCTCCGAATTCCAAAGCGGATTGATTGTTGGTCTGAACATCCATGATTCTTGATGAAAAATTTAATTGAACTTGCAAAAGTTCCAATTGGATTGATAACGCTCTCAATCTTTGGTTGGTATTTTGCATGTTGATCATGGATTGTTGCATGAATAAATTCAAAGTATTTTCCGTTCTTGACATTTGTTCATCTTCAGACGGATATTGTTGATACTGTTGATACGATTCATACTCGAATGGAGTATAGAAGTTGCAATAATCATGATGATCAGCCATGATTTCCTCTATGTTGAGAATCTGAAACGAGTATAACTAACAAGAAAATTTTCTTTGTATAACAAAGAGGGTTAATGCACACACAGTTTTATAATATACAAAAGAAACGAAGAATATTAACAAGATATATACAAAAGCTCAAAACAATACAAATTATTACGATGCTCAAAATATCTAAACACTAATCCCCGGCAACGGCGCCATTTTGTTAGTTGCATAACAAAAGTAAGTATTTTTAAATTATCGTCTCCTCAGGGATTGGTGCGCTATCTCGAGCCGTTCAACAATCGTTATTGTTTTGAGTAAGGGGTTTGTAACTTGTTTGCATATAGACTAATGGAATGTAAAAGTGGTAATAAAACGACAAGTAATAGGGAATAAAAGCGTTGGAATTGGAGTTCATCAATCTTGCATCGAATATAATCTAAAAATCATGCATATGAATTCTAGCGTTTTAGCGAAAATATCACGTATCACTCGACAACGTCATTCGTGTCCAAATGACGTCGTGAGATCGATCGTATCGTTTAATCGACGATTTCCCAATCTATCAAACGATCCGAAAGCATTACGTTCCAATACTTTGTGTGATTATCAAAACCAAATTCCATGTCTAGAATTTATTATTTTGATAGAAGATTATTCTAAACCTAGATTCAAAAGTATTTGTCAATAACAATTAAATCAAGTATGAGAATGAAAAGCAAGAATAACTTCAATAACACATAAATTGCTAAAATCATATATTTGCATAATCAAATATTACATCTAAGCTAGATAGAGTACCTCCAATCCCAAAAAAGGGAAGTTAGTTGTTCATTTTCATGACAACCATACAAAAGTGTAAAGAAAGATGAAGATCCAAGCATAAGTCTTGATTTCCCAAAGTCTTAGTTGATTCCACCTTCAATCACTCTTGCTCCTTGAAGATCAAAGCTTCTAGCCCTAATTTCTGTCTAAAAACTATATCCTAATAATATTACACACTGTAATAATTATGTTCTTAGCAAAAAAGTATGAAACAAAGCTTAAATACTAAAAGCTGAAAGTGACATCTCGCTCGGCGAGATTTCACTCGCCCGGCGAGATTTGCTGTCTTTGCCAGTGGTTTTCAGCCACGTCTTCAGAAGCATTTGGGATCTCGCTGAGCGATGAATAATCTCGCTGAGCGAAATCAAGCTCCCCTGCTCCTGAAAATCCCTGCCTGAGCTCGCCCTGAACTCGCTGGGCGAGTTTATCAGATTCTTTTCTTCTTGTTTCTTTGCCCAAATCATGTCCTGGCTTGCATTTTCCTGCACAAATGGATGGGGAAAGAAGTAAAAGCAATATTGGGCATTTGATCAGTGATTATGAGCTTTTCCCATGATAACTTGCAAAACAAGCTACTCAAGTGCTTAAATTAACTATGCTTTTTAACTCATTTCTGGCACTTATCATGCACTGCTTCAAAATCCAGCAACAACTCTTTTTACTTAAGTTATTTACAAAGGCAAAAAAACATTGTCAAACAATAGCAAACGATTTCAAAAGAATCACTAAGTGTGTTAGTGATAGTTGTTTGTAAAAGCTAGTGAGTGAAACTAGTGTGAAGCATAAAGAGGTGAAAAAAAAGAAATTGTATAGATCCAGGAGGTGATCTAAGAAAAGACATAGTTGACCTATAGTTAATACTTAACTACATATTGGAAAATCTCACAGTAGTGTAGGGACTGAAGTAGCCCACGTTGGATGAACTAGTATAACTTTTTGTGTGTGATTTCTCTCTCCCTATCTCTCTTTATGTTCGCAAGATCACACACTTCATAATGATTATTGTTTTATTAATTGACTAACTAACCTATTCCAAGTATTCACTAAAGAAATTTTTATTGGTAATTTTTTATTAGATCACAATTCAAACCCCCTTTCTTGTGATATTATTTTACTTCTGTAACGTTGCAATGGTCAGTGGCGGAGCCAAGAATTTTATATAGCCCGGGCAAAATTTTAACCGCAAATTCACATTGTATAATGGTCATATCTACTAACAATATATAAATCTACTAACAATATATAAAAATCGAAGTCCAACCGTGTTTCATAATCATTTTTATTAAAACTCATGATCTCCTTAATTTTATGTGCATAATTGTCATTTTAACGGTTTAAATATTTAACGGTGTTTTAAATATAAAATAAAAATTTATTTAATAGACATGCTACATTAATGTTGATATTTTCAAAATAGTAACGAATTTCCATCATATTGGCTTTCTCATATAAGTACATAAAATCTGTAACGGGTGCGATGCAAACATTGAACAATCTTTCGCATATAAAATAAAAAGTTGTTTAATAGAAACACAACATTAATTTTGATTTTGAAAATAGTCATGAGTTATCAAAATTTTATCATATCGACTTTCTCATATATGTATATAAAAATTTGTTTATGCAGATATAAGTATATAAATTCTGCAACGGGTGCGGTGCAAATATTGAATAGTTTTTTGCATATAAAATAAAAAGCTATTTAATAGAAATATTATATTAATTTTGATTTTGAAAATAGTCATGAGTTTTCAAAATTTTATCATATCAATTTTCTCATATATCTACATAAAAAATTGTTTTCGCATATATAAGCAAATAAAATTCATAACTGGTGTGACTCACTATTTAACAAATTTATGTATATATAAGAAAAAAATATTTAATAGAAACATTACATTAATACTCATAATTTTAATATAATATCTATAAATATTCTACAATATTAACAATCTAATTAGTTTTTATATAATTGTCGCAATCCTTAAAAAAATATATATAATTATCGCAATGTTACGTGAACCGTGCGTTTTCGCACGGGTCTTTTACTAGTTGAGAGAAGAAACGCGTATGCTTTCTTTTTTGCTGGCTGGTTGTTTTGTGGTGAGTCTATGAGGGAGAATGAATAAAATTATCTCAATTGCCCTTTTTTTTTCTTCCAAGTGGGTTAATGAGCTATTGAGTTGGGCCAAAATACAAAAAAAAATATGGGTTGAGCCCGGGCATGTGCCCGGGCTTGCTGGGGGGTGCTGCCGTCCCTGGCAATGGTTCGTCATCGGTCCTCTCTCAAAATGCTTCCATATCTTTTCCACATTTTTCAATCGCTTTTCTAAATCGCATCTTTATATTCATGTCCTATTGTTCAAACGTCGTCACGCAACTTTGGATCTTTTCAAGAACCTTTCAACCCCCTAAAACGTTCCAACCTGATGTCATCACACCTTTTAGTTTTTCTTCCTTTAACAACGTGTTTTCAATCCTGAAATCCCTTATGGTTTTCTTCTCCTTTTAAAACAAGCGTAAAACGATAGATGAATGGTCGGACCTATCCGTAATGAGATTGGTTAGAGTTGCATATGGGAGCAAATCTAACCATGTTTGTGTCGCCATAACTCGATCCTTTACTTTGTTCTGACATGTGTATCTCAACCTCTGTTCCACATAAACTAATACCATGTCAATAATAAATCCACAAAGTTGTTATCCAAATTGCTTCTTTAAAGCCTCTAACAGTATAAGGTAGGTGTTCAACTCGACTCATTTTTATCATTGCCCGATAGTATGTCGTTAAAATCTCCCATGATACACTACTAGTGGTCGTTGTCTTGAGCTAAAGTTCTCAGCAAATCCCATAATTCCCTTCCTTTTTTCAATTTTTGGATAGTCGTAAAAACTTGTAAGCACCATAGTCGGTGTTGCTTGCTATGCGCCACTTCCATGTTGATAAAGTTGGCCGAGTAGTTAATCAGATTACTTTAAACGACGACTTTCGTAGACAAGCCAACCTTACTCCTTTCAATTTTATCCACTGCAAAAGCACCATCAAAACTGAGTTTAACACGTATTTCCTCTATTTTGCTTGCAAGCACAAAAGTTTCACATAAATATAAAAATATCATGTTTGTACTTCTAATTAAGGTCCCAAATGATTGGAAGTGCACTCAAATTGTCCAAACCTCAATAGTTCCGGTTGATGTAACCCATCTTTCCCTACCAGCTTGGTTGACATGCCGATAAAAAATGACTTTCATCTCCCTTTTCTGTCCAAGCACAAAATGATAAAATACGAGTAAATCACCAAATTAGTCCCCGTCTTTGTAAGCCATTTTTAAACCGGTCCCCGACGCTATCAATATTTCAAATTAGTCTTTGTCAAAAGTTTTTCAATTAGGTCCGTCGTCATGTGACAAAAACATAAAAACAAAGATCTAATTGAGAAAATTTTAACAATGACAAAGACTAATTTGAAATATTGATAGAGTTAGAGACTGACTTGAGAAAGACCGACAAAGACAAAGACCAATTTAATGGTTTATTCCATAAATTACTTACAATAAAAAGTTTATAAACAAAAAAATGAAACACGGTAAAAATAATTTTTATAAAATAAAAACCTTAAACCCATCTCACTAAAAAAAAAAGCCTGAAGCCCGTAAAAAAAAATTAAAACCTAAAACCTCCACCCGCACTTCGACAAGACAACAACTAAAACCAAAAGCCTAACTGGCTTGAACGGCCAGTCTGCGACCTGCTCAACCTCCACTACCGCTCCAGCGCCGCCCTCGTTCTCGATTCTCAGGTTAAAGTTCTATTCCTTCTACCCTCACTCTTTCTTTACCCTACTTCGAAACCCCGTTGTTCGCTTCTGTTTTATTCTGCTTTGCTTTTTTAATCCTCATCATTTTAACACTTCTCGCAAATTGCAGTTTCTGAGGTTGTTGAAATCAGACAAAATCATGGACAAGCCCGAAAACCATTTCACTAACGACGATAACAGAGAAAAGTAAGCTTATACAATTTTTGTTCACTTGGTTTTTTTCTGAATGCATAATTATGTGAATAAATTAGATTTTTATTATATTAGGTTAATTTATTCAACATTCAATTGTTTTCAGACAAGCATCTCAGCTTGCTGCATTGTTGAAAGAAATGAAGGAAGGACTTGATAACGTTAAGCTTAAAATTCAAACTTTAACTGCCAAGGTCAAAAATCAAGATTCTACAGCAGATGGATTCAGCTATCTCGAAGCGAAAAATTGGTTGCTTTTGAATTATTGCCAATCCCTTGTCTATTACTTGCTGCGAAAGGCTAAGGGATATTCAATAGAAGAACACCCTGTTGTTCGAAGTATTGTAGAGATACGATTATTTTTAGAAAAGGTCTGTTTTATTCTTGTGTGTGTGTAAACTTGGTATGTTTACACAAGACAATCTGTATCTGACATTCTGCAATCTTACGCAGATTCGTCCAATTGACAAAAAACAACAATACCAAATCCAAAAACTAATTAAAGCTAGTGAAAGTGCAACAAGTAATACCGGTGAGAAGGAGCCAGCTGCATCCAAAAAGAGCGAGGATGTTTCAAAGTATCGTCCAAATCCTGATATGCTTGTTAGCAAAGTAGAACCAACTGCTGAGGTCAGTTTATTTAATAATATCAAGTGCAAATTTGTGGTGTGGTAATATGACGCAAGATATTTCTGTTCCTGGCCTCTCTAACTTAATTCATTTATGCTATAGGATGGTGATGGTGATGGTGATAATGTGTATCGTCCTCCAAAATTTGCTCCTACATCTATGGATCTGGAAAAATCTTCAAAGCAAGAAAGAAATGCCAGCCGGAGAGACAAAGAAATCCTGAAACAAGCTAAGCAAAGTGATTTTATCAGGACAATGGTGAATGATATGGAGGACAGACCTGAAGAGGTGACATTATTAATTTATTTTTGGTGTGGAATATAACAACTTAAATGATTTTATGTAATGGTTTGTGTTTTCTGCTTAATACTCAGATAAGAGATTTTGAGGGAACTAGTAGAGAAGTGAATAAGTATATTAGCAAAATGGAGGAGCGGGCTAGACAAGAGGAGGAGCTGTTCAACCGTGTTCCTCTTACTAGACAGGAGAGGAAGAGAGAGAAGCACATGAAGAAAGCAACAAATGGGTATGGGGAAGGCCTGATAATTTAATTTTATAAAAGCATCAAATGTATGATGACATTTTTTGACTTGTTTTTTGTTTTCACTTACATCTTTGTTTATTATTTTTCAGGATGCAAGGTTTAACAGAGAGTTTATTTGACGAAATCAGAGTATTACCCTTTGAGGATAATACTGGAGAGCAAACAATGGGATCCAGAAATGGTGGCAGAAGAAATGGGAAGTTGAAGAAGCGAAAGGTATCCCCTTTTGATACTTTAAAATTGTTGTGTGAAAACATTAACAATACTACGTTTTTTAAACATTGAAAATGTGCATTCATTTTAGTTCAACTTTGGTGGATGTGATTTGTGCTCTCTTTCATCTGCACTGTAAATAACAAACTTAATCATTTGACGACCACTTTCTAGAAACTGATTTTCCTCTGCCATCCCTGGTGTGTCCAAGGAATCTATTTAACCTAATTGTCGACTTAGTATCGTTCAAACCTAATGTTTTATGAACCCATGCTGTCCAACTTCATGGATGCTCATTAAAATCTAAGGTTATCTCATCTAATAAATAGTTTTATTGGGGATCCATATCTCCCAAATACCTGTTATTTCCTGTTACCTTTTGCATCTGGGGTAAGCAATGATGATTTGGTTATTGGTCTAGTAATAGTTGTCACGTCACAGTCAAAACCAATTTTTGGTTATGAATAATTTCTACTATATCCACCAGTTATGCACAAATTATTTTGAACTATGTAGTATATGTACTATTTAGTGTTTACTATGTACTATACAACATAATCGAAACTGGTTTGTAGATGACCATGGCAAGAAATAAAATTAAATGCCCTTTGAAATGTATTGTTCATCAACTCAAACTAAGTATTTGAAAATTGAATTCCTTCCTGTGTGCAATTTTCCTTTATTTTAATCCGACAGTTTTTAATTCAAAAGTTGGGAAGCAAAAGTGATATTGCCTCAAGCTATGTGCCCTTTTCCTTTCAACTACTTTTGACATCCTTTGTGTCATTGTGTGCAATTCAGTGGGTTGAATTATAATGTTTCAGTTGAGCTAGGGACTAACAATTTTGGATTCTTTGCAGAGGAAACATTGATGGAAGAAAATTTGGGTTACAACCTACTACAGGACTGTACTGCTATTTGGAAAACACTGCATGCTTTTGGAGGAAGTAATGCAAGTGAGTGTTGAAGCCAGAGTTGGATTTGGTGCATTCCTCCCTCCTTGGCTTTCATGGTTTTCTTCAATTCTTACATGCGAAGTGTGGAACTCTGTCTAAACAAGTAGGGTTTGTATGTTTAATATTTTGTTATTATTATCATAGTCATCAGTGCTTAGTTCAGTGAGAACCTGGGTTTGAGATTTTAGAAGAAATGAAATGAACCTGGATTTGAGATTGTAGATTTTGATTGTTTTCATATTATTATTATTATTGTTGTTGTTGTTGTTGTTGTTGTTGTTGTTGTTGTTGTTATTGTTATTGTTATTGTTATTATTACTATTACTATTACTATTACTATCATCATCATCATCATCATCCTAATCTGCTGGGGTGCTTAGTTTATTGAGAATATAGATTTGAGATTTTAGAAGAATTGAAATGATTGTTAATTGGCAGTTATATAAATGCACCCAATTTTGTGACACATGGATTCTTTTCATCAGGCCTATTGCTCTATGCTGCTTGCATTTCCAATTCAGGAAGCTAACTGTTGTTCCTATATTTCAGTCTTAACTTGATTGTTGTGGGGTAGAGCGTGGACAGTTATTGAATGCTGGCATTAAGCTTATGGCTAGCCAAAATACTCCTATGCCAAGGTTTGTAAACATGTTGAACCAACAATTTTATTAGCTGTTAACCCCCACCTTTTGTGTCACTTTGATTCAACATGTCTTTTGGTCCAGAACTAACAATTTTATTATTGGTTTAACAAATATCATCAATTTTGCTAACACAAGTTTTGGATCCATCAATTATGCAGTAGCTGAATTCAATTCACACCTTTCATTTTTATTTCCTTTAGATATTGATTGATTTTGTTCAAACAAAAAAAATTTTGCTCCAAACTTGGCATCCAATTGATAGTAATTATAATTATGTAATTTCCTCAACTCAAAATTGACTGATAACAATAATTTCATTCATTCCCGAATCCAAACTTGCTATTTTACCTAGAATTGAATTAGGGTTTCAACTTCAAAAACAATATTATATATACAACAACATTACTGCTACTCGTTCAATCAATCTAGTAGCAGGCAAATACAGTAGTTAGCTAGGCCACAATTTTGAAGATAATAATGAAAACATCCACTCCTTCAAGGATCTATCAATTTTGAAGATAATGCATACAACAATAGTGGAGCTTAGAGATAGCAATGCTTTGTCATTTTTTTCTTCTCCGGTATGCAACTTCTTTTTACTTTATTACCTTTTACTTCCTCTTTGATATTGATGAAATATGACTTGTAACAAATTGTATAAAAACATGCACTTCAATATGACCTGTAACTCAAAATCAAGTCATGTTAGTATTATTGAAGTGTATGTTTTTATACAATCATTGATGTGCATGTTTTATGAATTCCGAAGAGGAAGTGAAAGGTAAAAAGTAAAAAGAAAAGTTGCATACTGAGAAAAGAAGAAAATCACAAAGCTTTGCTATCTCTAAGCTCCCTTGTTTCAACATTGGTCCCGTGTGTCTCTGAGTTTGACATTCGACTAAACAAACAAATTGCGTAAAAGGAAAAAAAATGTTGCCTTTGTTACTTTTTGGTGTATTGAAAATGATGCAAACGGGGATTTTAGGTGTTCTTTTTTGTTTGGTAGCTCATAATAGGTTCCCCGCTTTTGTTATGTTCCTGGTGGGATATATCCTTGAAGGATGTTGATGTTTTCAACGACATCTTCAACATTACCGCCTAGCTAGCTACTGCCTTTGCCTGTTACTGGAATGACTGAATGTGTAGTAGTAGTAGTAGTAGTGTTATTATGGGTGAAAATAGCAAGTTTGGATTCAGGAATTATTGTTAACAATTATGAGTTGAGAAAATTACGTAATTATTATAAATTGGAGGCCAAGTTTGGAGCAAAATCATTTTTTGCCGGAACAAAATCAATCTTTAGCGAAAATGATAGTGGACTGTGAGTTCAACTATTGCTTAATTGATGGATCCAAAACTCATGTTAGTGAAAACTGATGATATTTGTTAAATCAATAATAAAATTGCTGGTTTAAATGTGGACCAAAAGACATGTTAAAACACAAACTGCTGGGTTAACAGCTAATGGTGTATGCAAAGAAATTCAACATGTTTACAAACCTTGACAGTATATTCTGTCCAAGCCTAATGCCGACATTCAATTGCCCATGCTACCCCACAACAATTAAGTTAAGACTGAAATATAGGAACATCGACAATGAGCTTCCTGATTGGAAATGTAAAAGCATTGCAAGGGCAATAGGTACGTAAACCATTCACCAAATTTGATGCCCACTCGTATCTAGGAGGTGTGAACTGTGAAGCATATGAAACTTCAAATTAGTGTTTGTGAACCTTCCATTTTACGTTTTTCAATACTATTGTCCTTGGCAACCAATGATTATTCTTAATATTAGAAATAATTTTGGATGGAGGTTCATGTAAAAATTAAGGGAGTTACGGCTTATTTTTCTTGGGACTAAAAATTGCGTTTTTTTTTCTCGTGGATCAAATAAGGTTCCATATTTTATATTTATATGTCTTTTATGTTATTTTACATTTTCACTATCTTTTAGATATCCGTTATTTTATTCTACATTTCTCACTTACTCATCTTAAGGGGGTGCATTTCTTATTGACCAAAAACACTCGCTAATTATTGAAAGGAGTTTTTTTTCTCTGAATAATCAAATATGTAATTGTAATATTATTATTTTTTCTATTTGGGACGAGAAATTGTTCCACGAATGTTTAGTCATAACTTAAGTGGGTCATGTGTCATATTTTCCAAACGGTAATGGTGTTCATGAGAAATAATATGACAAAGAACCGGTTGAGAAGTGAGAACAAAGAAGAATGAAAGGAGTGAGTGTGAGGATTGACACATGACTCGCTTAATTTATGTTTTATCTTAGTCATTCATTTTAATCTAATAACTACAATTTTTTCTCATCATTCTCACATATAATTGTCATTCACACTAAAATCAGACAATTTTAAAATATGATAGCAGTTATAACTCATGTGAGGAAGTTCTAATTCTTTTGACCGCAATTATATAATTTTTGTAATTTCTATTAATAATAATAACGAGGTCATATCTTATTGTTTATACACTGATGCATTTTTAATATAAATTTTTTAAAGTATATAATCTTGCTTTCACAAGTTAAATTCTTGTTCGCGTAAGCTACCCAATTTTACTCTCTTCCTCTTGTCGGTTGCCACTACTCTCCATGCATCCCTTCTACTTCCGTCCGTCTAAACCACCGACACGACTCTATAATGGCTTCGCCTATTGACCAATCTCGTGAGCCACAATCATCCTACGACATTTGTTGCTACATAGGCAACATGGATTTTAGATTGACAAGGCAACAACATATAGATATGGAAAAAACCTAGAACCATAGTGCACAAAATAACAAGAGGGAAGTAGAATAAAAAGAGAGAAATTTATAGCAGCAAGTAGAAAATAAAATGGGAAAGAGCAGATAGACGAGGAGGAGAGAATTCGGAAGAAGAAAAGAGAGAAATTAGGAAAAGGAAGAGAGGAGAAAGCAACGGAGAGATGAATTTCTTAACTTTTTCCTATTTTTAAGATGAAGTTTGCAATGCTGTATTAAGACAGTGAGTGGTCTGCGTTCAACGGAGGTTGGGATCGAAGTAGGGATGACAATGGGTAGGATCTGGATAGGATCGTATTGTATCCCTCCCTATACTCGCAACTTGAAAAACTCTCTGCTCACTCGTACCCAAAGATAGCAACTTTAATATCATGTTCGTACTCTTTGAATTCACAAAACATAATACTCCCTTCGGTCTTTATAGTAAGAAACTTTTTTAAAAACGTTTGGTCGTATTTAAGAAAATGTTCCAATTTTTAAAGTTTAGTTATTGTTTAAATGATTTTTCTATCCCTCACTTAATGATTGTCCACTATTTTTTAAAACAATTAGCATATTTTTTAAAATTAATTGTTAATTATTTTTATAAAGAACCCATAAATAGGTACGAGAGTTTGTTCAAATTATTATGTGACCTTGATTTTATATCTTTGTTGCAATATGGTGTTATGTTTGTATTATTATTATTATAAATAATTTTATTATTTATAAAAAAAAATCACATACATATATTTTTGGGTTAATAAGGTTTTAGTCCTTATAAATATCTTAAATTTTGTTTTTAGTTCCTATAAAGATTTTAAACAAGTTTTAGTCGTAAGTATTTTTTGTCACGATTTCTGGTTAGTGTTTTTAAGTCAACTTATGTGTACCATCTTCATTTTTAAATGATTTTTAGTAAAGGTGTTTAGCATATTATAATAATTTCTCATACAAAAATTTAGATTTTTTAAACAAAATATAAATTAAATATGATTTTTTTAAACGCTAATAACTTAAAAATATATATTTAATTCATATTTGGCTAAAAAACTTTAAAGTTTTGCAAAAAATAATTCTATAATGTACTAGAAACAAAAAAAAACCCAATATAGAAATCTTTGACGTGAAAGAAAGAAACATAAATAGTGCGAATAGGGGTAATGTTTGCTCAATAGGCCCTTACATTTTTTGAAGAAAAAAAAACGAATCAAGAGTAATGAACCAATCGAAGTTTACACAATATTGCTCACATGCACTCTGAAATGACCAAAATATTTCCAACGTCACTTAACTGCCGTTCGCTCTCCAACCATAATTAATTGTCATTGCTGGAACGATAGTTAACCATAACTGACACCAACGGTGGTTAACTGCCGCTGCGGTCTATTATGCAGTCAGCAACATTTTTATTCTCAACCATCCAAAAAAAACATCTATGCTACCTCGTCATTATCTCAAAGCATCTCAAAATGATAAACAGTTTTCCAGTGGTCTTTATTTGCATTCTCCCCCATATCTACGCATGATACCTGTACAAATACATGAGATGCAGTTTAATTTTTAGTGAGATGGACAAAATATTTGTTTAGTTGTGTCTTCAACTCATCCAACTTGTCAGTGAAGGTTAAAAAAACCTTAACCGTCCTCTTGAAAGCTACATTTTGGACATGAGATTCAACTTTTCTATCTTGAGACATGATTCACTTGACAAAAGTAGATACAAAAACAAATATTAAAATAAATGAAAGATAAGATCGAAGGAATTGTGGATTAACTGGAGAAATATATTTATATAAAATGTGGTGCAATTTTATCCACACAATCTCTCAATGCAAACATGTTAAAAGATGCATTATCTATTTCTTGATGTCAAACGAGTGTAGAAACATTATAGCAATTCTTCCTTAATGATTCAAGACCAAAATTTTGCACCAAAATTTTGAACTTTGAAGTTTTTGGATGGAAGAGGAAAAAAATTGGTGAATGAACAGTAAGTTGAAAGAAAAATGCCTTATACATGAAAGAGAAATGTTATTTGAACAACCATTTTATGAGACAACCTGTGAGACAACTAAAATTTACAAAGAAATGTAAACCTTGACGTAAAAACTAAAACAATAAAGAGAAAAAATTAGAACATGTGAATACAAAAATGAAAATTATCATAAAAATTATCACAAAATGATTGTTCAAATATTATCTATCTACTTGAAATTTGTGAAGAGCAAAAGTTAGCTGCCACTGCCGTACATCGACCGACAATTAAATGTCGTTTGAAGAGTGAACGACAGTTGTGGCCATTTTTGTCTTTTTACGGTACCTTGGAAGCAATTTTCCAAAAAAAAAACCAATCGAGAGTAAATGACTAATGACCCCATTATTGTTTTTTCTTTCCTTGCGGCAAACCCTATTTCAAGCGAGCGAATGCCACCGTGAAGAACCCCGTGACAGAATGTCTTTGCCGGAAAATTCAACGGCAACGGTAGATAGGATCGGAACTTTACCAGACGAGATTCTGATTCACATTCTCTCATTCGTTCCCACCAAACAAGCCTTCGCCACATCAACTCTCTCAAAGCGATGGATTCATCTTTGGCGTTACGTTCCCATTCTCGATTTCACCGAAACCAATTTGGAAGATCGAGATTCCGTTCTCCGCTTCGAAGAATTCATCTTCTCCGTCATCCGCTCCCGAGAATCCACCGGTAATAATTCATTCAACACTTTCATCCTCGACATTCAACGCCATTCATCTCGTCTTCATGCTCTCGTTTTTGGTAATTCGAATACAATTGCCCCTGAATTTCCTATTCCTATCCTTGCTTCTACAACTCTCGTTGTTCTCAAACTTGCTTCGTTCGATATGGGTGCGGATTTGTTTCTTAATTTGATTACATTACCTTCACTCAAAACCCTGCATTTGAAAAATATTAACTTTGAACAAGATGAACATCTTATGTTGATTCTACAGAAATGTCCAATTCTTGAATATCTTCAATTATCTAATATATATAGCCATTCTTCCTATTATTGGATAAGCGATGACAACACCTTAACAAAGTTGAAGAGAGCTGATATTACTATCTGTTATTGCTGTTTTCCGATGAAAGCACTTTTGAATTTGGAGTTTCTACGCATTCAACTATCCGAGGTTTGTCTCATTACTATGAATATATGATATGGTCATGCATGCTATTGAAAACGAATAATGTGATTCATTTCTAATACTTTGGTTTTTTCTATATAATTTAGGATTATCACCCTTATGACTTTCCTACATTCAATAATTTGACTCATTTGGTGTTAAACTATGATTGGGATATAGTTGCACAAGTGCTCCAACATTGCCCTAAGCTTCAAAGTCTCGAACTTTATCAGGTTTGTTTGTTAAATTTAACAATCATATTTGATGCTTTTTTTCTCTCAACATACATGTATGTATCGTTTTATTTTATGTGTATTATTAACAGAAGTTACAAGGTGATTATTGGAAGGATGATGAGGACATTGCAGAAGATGATCAAGAAAGCTGGGCCTATCCAAAATCTGTTCCAACATGCCTTACATTAAACCTTACAACTTGCACTATGCGGGACTTTGCATTTGCAGGCCTACAACGTAATCACATTATGTTAGCAAGGTTTATTCTGAAGAATGCGAAAGTTCTAGAAACTATGACAATTTGGTGCAGCAGAAAACGGTCTAAAATAGAAAGACTATTATCCTCATGTCCAAGGGCTTCTGCAAAATGTCAACTTTCAATTTATTGATTGATAACATATATGATATGTAAGTAGTAGTTTCTTTATTCTCTCTTTTGTTTCATTAGCTTCTACCATGAAATTGTTGGATTTGGTGGTTTGATGAACTATGTGCTGTTTTTGTGTCCTCCGCAAAATGTAGTAATTACATGACTTGTCATTGGGGAGAAACTTAGTGATTAATATTGTAGCTGCATGCTCATTTTTAGGCATAAGAAAAGAACCAAGAATTTAAGTTCTGAGGGCATAAAAATGAAACTAAGAAAAAGTTGGAGAAAGTATATTTATATGCGAGTTTTTAGGAAGGAGAAAAAGGGTGAAAGAGATGGGTTTGGATTGAAACCACAGCAAGAAAGAGACTCCTTTTCATCTGTATTTAACTATTTGATTGGTCTCTGGTTTGGTTTGCCCAATTTATGTCATCATGTTTTGCTTATAAACGTCTTCTCTTTATAAGGGAAAAGATGCTTGAATGATGATGGCAAGCAAGTTACACAAATGTGCTCTTGGTTTACTCGAGGAAGTTGTATGTTAATACCATATTAAATATGGGATAACACCCAACTTTTCTCAGTGATGTAGCAGCCGTGAATGGGAAGTTTCTTCACAATTTTAAAGGGTAGTGTAGTAGGCATAGGCAGATAAGCTTTTGGTTTCTAGGTCACTTGTGTGTGAAGGACCCTTAAATTATTAATTATTATTAATTAAGAGACAAATAACAAACATGTTGAAGAAGGTAGACACTAAGTGTATGTTTGGATCAGTGGTGAGTTCGGTAGAATTTCAGTGTCACCTTTATTTTGCCAAATTCACCACCAACCCAAACATGTATTAAGTGACCATGAATAAATTAAAATTACGACTGCTAACACATTTACTAAAGCTTTGTTTGGGAGTTTGGAGGGGAGGGGAGGGTTTTGGAAAAAAGGAAGGAGTAAGTGGAAGAAATAAAAGACATTGGGAGGAGAGGGTTTTGGGGGTTAATTTTTTATTCATAACACAAAATCCCCCTCATTTGGCTGAACTAAAAAATTGTATCGGGGGAGGGTTTTAGGGGGTTTTGGAGGGTTATGAATTTTTCAAATTCAATCTTTGTTGTTATAATATTTTTAATATTAAAAATATATTAATCATAAGCGTTAGTTTATCATTCTCTAAAAAACCGTTCTTTAAAAAAATGTGAAAGATTTCTCCATTTTTTTATATATTTATCACCCCTCGAAGTCCTCTCTTCCCCTCCAAACTCTCAAACAAAGCCTAAGCGATCGTACATAAATTAAAATGATGGCTACTAACGATACGGAGTCTTTGCATGTGATAAGTATGGAGTCTTTGTCGTGCTTTGTTGCCTGCCGTTTTCCCTAAACAATGCATTTTTTTTTTCTGGGATATACAAGCTATCACAAAATTTGTGTGCAGAACTATATGAACAACTTTCAGTTTTTGTAAAGAAACAACAGTTTTTTAACAGCTTAGAAATAAGGACTCTAAACAAAATACAGAGTCTGAATTACTTAACTTAGCTATCCTTTTGAGCAAGCAGACTTCATCCAGCTTGGTAGCTATTGGAAATGTGAAGTATTTATGTTCGTAGTTGGATGTCATTCAGGTTGTGTAGTCGAGTCCTTTTATCACCTAAGGATAGTTAAAAGTATTCTGGCAGGAATCAAAAATATTTTTTAAAATTTTATATTTAACATCACGAATTTAGATCCCTTACTACGTTTGAATGAGTTACTTTTAAAAAATTAACAGTTCTCTTGTGTAATGTGATTAAGGATCTGATGGAGGTGGTGAATGAGATTAATGTGTTGTTGCAGAGATGGGGTTTGTGTAGTAAGAAATTGCCTCGTTGTCTATTTTATGAATGGTCTTGGGACCTTTGTAACTGTTTGGTGAGATAAGAGTTGGTTCCTACTTGTTGGCTGCGCCAAGGGTATGGTGTTATTTGTTAGTAGACTGCTTTCCCTCATTCTTCTGGTTTGGTGGTTTTAGTTTTATTTGGCCGTGTGGTGGCTCTTTTTGGTGGGCAACTGTAGCTGCTTGTGTTTGGGTGGGTTGATGTAGGCGTTGAGGGGGCAGCTTTGGTTGTTTTTTTTGTTTTGGTGTAGACTTGTAGTTGATTTCTGGTTTGTTCTGTTTGTGTGTGTTTTCATTAATTGGCAGGGGAGTCCAGTTGATGTCACATTACTGTTAAAGATGTTCTATTAACATAGTTTGCAATTGAAAGAAAAAACCACGTGCTAGTCATTTCTCACTTCATGTTGGTCAATTAGCACTAATTTTGTTTTTGATATTCTATGCAGATGCTGATGTGAATTTGATCTAACTTTCATTCACCGGAAGTGCTCTTCTAAATTTATTTGCTTTATAGGCTATTCTCATGTTCTTTTTCTTTAGTTGCTTTTTTGGTACTTAATTCCATCAATGTTTCTTTTGAATTATCAGACACCAAGCAAACACGTTGATCATTAATGAGTTTATTTAATGTACGAGACTTGTGAGTATTGAAATCTTTTAACTCTTATATTATACTTCTATTTTTCTTTTTATATTGTTTTTTTGGTTATAACTATTTTTTGGTTCTTGTTTTGTCCTTTAGATTACTGATCTATTCCCCAAGGAATGCAATAAAATTGAACTATTCTTTAGGGTATTTATGGTTGGAGAGGGGTAGGGGATGGGAGGGATTATTACAAGTTTTAGTGGTTTGATTTTATTTATTTATTTATTTTTTTGAGGGGAAGGGAGGAGAGCCAAATCCCTCAGTTAATTTTAGCTCCCCTCCAAATTGCCTTGTAGAACCAAACATATCTCAACATATCAACATAGGACCTTAGAGTGAATAAGATTCATATCAACATCAGTCACCATGGTTTCTCTGTTCTTCCCAAATCACCACGGTTTCTTGGTTACGTGTTCCCAAATTAGACACAAACAATGAGACGGATAAAGGTAGAAAGGAACACAACGACTGGTGATTTCTCTAGCATAGGTTTGAAAACATTTCTTGGAGTTCTGAAATCTGATTTTCTCAATCTGTTTTACCATCAATCTCCCCTCCTATTCTTGACCGTCAATCCTACATTGGTTACTTCGAAATAATTTTCACGTGGTTATTTTTCATTTTTAGAAAACAATGGGAAAACAAATGATTTTTCTGGTTGTTCACTATGATGCCTAAATTGTTCAAACATGGCTAATATTTTATCTGCTTCACATAGGATCTGATGAAAATATCAAGGTTGATGAGTAATGTTTTTTCAATGAGTTTTAATATTTTGCAATGCAACAATATTAAAAAAATTATCATCATTCTTCTGAATCATCACCTGGTCATACTAGATTATATTTCAAGTAAACATTATAGTCTTGCATAACATGGGCATAGTTGTGTTTCTTATGGCTCTTATGAATTAAACTAATTTTTATCCACAAATACTTTTGTGTAATATATTTACGGTATTTTTAAAGTGATGATAAGAAAATCAATCGCTTGACATCATAAACACTCATAAAAAACTAAAAAAAGTTTAAGAAAAAGTAAGAAAAGATGGAAAGTGAAGAATGAATGAATTTGTTGAACATGCAAGCCTATTTATAGCCTTAAACCAGTCCTAGACCATAACTACAGTCAAAGGAAACATTTTCCATGGTCCAACCGACAAAAAATGTATTAAACACATCACCGTCCAAACCTTTGGTGAAACGCCACCGTCAAACTAGTCTGAGGGCGTTCGGATTATACAATTGAAACCTGTATAAATATTTTCGTATTTTATAATCTGAACAACACCAGACTGTGTTTAAGTTTCGTTTTTGCTGGGTCTTCATGGCCAATGACACAGGAAAAAAGCACACTTATTTATAGAAGTTTCTGTCCATCATGGACCATAGAAACTGTCGGTGCAATGTGGACCACACAAAAAACCTGTGTTGAACTAGTTCGGATTATATAATCCGAACCTGACTTGCACCCTAAATATTTTTGACAGCATGATGAAGATCTTCAAATTTTCTATCTATCGATCTTTAGCGTAAAGTTAAGCGGAGAAATATTTGACAACATGATGAAGATCTTCAAAATCTATCTATCTATCTAAATTTGACAGTATGATGAAGATTTTCAGCATCTATCTATCTATCTATCTTTGTTTTACAGCATGATGAAGATCCTCAACAAGCTGAGGATCCCCAAAATATATCTAAATATATTTATTTTAACAACATAACTCAACAACATAAATACACCATAGATATATTTATTTTAACAACATAATTCAACAACATAAAACATGACATAAATATATTTATTTTAACAACATAATTCAACAACATAAAATACACCATAGATATATTTATTTTAACAACATAATTGAACAACATAAAACACGTAATAAAATAAAACATAACAGATCAGCTAAACTAATGTCTACGTCTGGTCCATCCATCAGAGCCCTGATCTCTGCAACAAATCTGACCAACGAAGCGTCCAACTCGATCGGTCCTTTTGTACTGTACTGACCAAAGATTGAGAACATGGTTCTCACGTCGTCGTCGTTCACGAGCTTCATCCGGCTGAACCGCACAGTTCCGGCTGAGTCGATCGATGGACGTCGATACTCAACACCGTTCACCCTCCTTGTGTCTTGGTGGTTGAGTTGACAGTTGATTTGATCCAGCTGATCCTTCAACCCGGAGAGTGTGACATCAGTGCGAATCCTGAACAGATGGGGTAGTTTTCCCCCATTGTAGTAAACTGCAGCTAGCTTGGTGTTTGGATCAATGACATAAATTTTCGTGGTTTTTTTTTTCTTGGTGTGGTTTACTGGTTATGAAAACAGAGACACTTATTTATAGAAATTTATGTGCGTCGTGGACCACAGAAACTGTCGGTGCACTGTGGACCACTCAAAAAAATCATGTACATAAAATTTTCGGATTATATAACCCGAACCATCCCTCACCCTACAAAGTACCCAGTATTAAAGCATTTTAGATTATATAACCCAGAAAACTTTAATATATTCCGGATTATATAATCTGGACCAAGTCAGAGTTCTGGACGGTGTTCAGTAACTCATGAAACACATTTTTTTTAAAGATTTTTACCAGCTTTAATGGCTGGTAAAACCCTTTGAACACATTTTTTGACTCACCATTATGAGTCGTTACACTCTATGTACCAAAATCTTCACAAATTTCCCCTATAAATACCCTTCAAACCTTCACCATTTCTCACACCATTATCTCACACTCTCCTCCTCTTCCTTCCACAACAATGTGTTTCCATCGTTGACCTTTCATAAAAAGAGGCTACTTTGAAAATGCAGGGATTGTATGAACGGTCAATGGGGATGGTGACGCGCTGCAAAGAAGCACGGTCTGTCTGGATGCAAGGTTCGTCTGTCTGGGCGCAAGGTTTACCATCAAGGTCTCTTTCGCCCTAGAGAGAAAACAAACCTTACCCCATCTCTTTCTCCTCTCCCCCCTTCATCATCTTGCATCACTGATTTAACTTTAGGTTTTTAATAGTTTATCATTAAGTTTGAATATTTTATGTAATAAGCTTTAAGTTTAAGCTTTATTTTGTTGTAAATGTACTGATATATTAATAAAATGAGATTTTAGTTGTATCATTTTGTCCATTTAATTTGGTTTATATTTGCTTTTATTTTATATTTTTGTCATGTATATTTTTGTCATTGAAATAATATAAACACAATCTTTGAAATTCTAGGCAAAGCTCAGTTCGAAAAATATAACCCGAAAACTGTAACAATTTAGTTCGGATTTTAAAATCCGGACAAAGGATATTTTTAGAAAAAAAATAGGGCGCATGAGAAACACATAGGGTGGGAAAAATAATGTCCTTGCTTTTAAGAATAACATATCTAGAATTTTGTTGTGGCTTAAACAGAAGTTGTTACATTGAATAGTGCAAAGTGAAATATTAACAAGGCTAAAGTGTACTTTTGGCCCCCTAAGTTTCAAAATGTTGCGATTTTGGCCCCATATTAAAAAAATGAAAAATTTGGCCCCCCAAGAATTTGTCCCTTTGCAATAGTAGTCCTTTTTGCCAATTTTGACTTTTTCAACGCTTATGTGTCACTTTATTAAAGGATCTGACACGCCACGTGTGTAAATAGCTATTTAAAAAAAACAAAAAAGCCACGTGTGTAAGATGAAGAATTAAAAAATAAAAAAATAAAAAATAAAAGGGAGCAAGATGAGCCTACATGAGTGCCAATCAACAGAGCCACCAGGTTTGAGAATAGGGTGGGATTCCCGGATCTAGTGGCCGGTGAATCACTGATCAAAAAGAAGATTTTGGAGATATTATTCATCGATCTAGTGGCCGGTGAATCACTGATCAAAGAGCGAGCAGCCGCCAGGTTTAATGATTTGGTGGGATCCACAGATGTAGTGGCTGGTGAATCGATTCTTCTTCTTCCACGAAGATTCAGAGCTTGGATGAAACATAACAAGATTTGGCGAATGAATACAAAGGTAAGGTAAAAAAAAGGCTTTATTATTGATAAAGCAGGAACCACCTTCAATGGCAAGCATCCTTTCTTTCATATGCGCTCTGTGAGAAGCTTCTCGCTGTCCATGATGCCCGATCGAACCATACCACTAGGGAGCCTCGATACCTCAACGATACCTTGAGATTATGTGGCAATTTGAATTTTTTTAATTAAAAAATTACACACGTGGCCTGCCACATAGGCGTTGACTAGGTCAAAATTGGTCAAAATGACTACTATTGCAAATGGGCAAATTCTTGGGGGGCCAAATTTTTCATTTTTTTTAATAAGGGGCCAAAAGTACACTTTAGCCTATTAACAAAAGGACTTCTTCTAATTACAACTTCCATTGTTGTGGCTTTAATACAGGGGCGGACCTGAACAGGTCCCAGTGTGGCAAGTGCCACACCAGCCCAAACTGATTTTTTTCATTTTTTTTCTTCATATATGAAGACAATGAACTGAAACAATAAATTGGAAGTAAATCCCTCAATCACAAGCAGAGTACCAGTGGTAAAGAAGAAGAAATCACATGCAGAAACCATGGAACCTTCAAGTAAGAAAGGAAAAGGGTGAAGAAAAGTGTTGAAGTACATGGTTAAGAAGAAAGAAGCAGAAAAGAAAAGTAGTACAACAGCTGTGTTAATGTGACTATATGAGTATCAAATATTTAGGGTTATGTGTGTTTGTTGTTATGGGCTTGGGCCTCATATTTGCATATGTTATTGAAAATTACTCTTTTCAGTTTTAAAATTGCTCATTTACACCCGCAATTTACCCTAATAACTCCAAAGCAAGTTAACTTTTGCTCGCTACAAACGGCAGTTAACTCACGCTCGGTATCTATGTGTACGTTTTATTTAATTATTTGATAAAAAAATTGTGTCTCACCGATTTTGTGAGTCCAGATCCGCCCCTGCTTTAATAGTACACGACTCAAAAGGTAATCCCTTATTGTACACCACTAGAGAACTTATGTAAGAGGGTAAATAACGAAGATTGTGATTTCCATTAGTAAACATATGATGACAATTCCTTAAAAAGACCAGCGATTATTGAATGTAATTTTTTTTCGGGTTGAATGTAAAAACAGTGACGAGAATTTCAATAGTATGTTGGATATAATCAGTAGAGTTTTATTGTTTTAAGCAGTTGGATAATATATTTACGACTAGTGTATCATGGAAGGTAACTCAAACGCCATAAATAGTTTTATGTAAAAAAAGCAATGAAGAAAGGAGGTAGATTGTAACAAAAGAAAACGATGTTGATGGTAAATCTAGACTTCTGAGTTGTTAATGGATATAGGTGATATAAATTTACTTGTGAACAAGGCAACACTGGTATGAAAATTTCACATGTATTTTCTTGATCTAACTTCAATGTATGTTTGAGAAACCAGTTCAACACATTTCAAATTATACTGTATTGTATTATAGATTCTGATCTGCTGGCATAACAAGCCTTCTGTAATGTAAAATACTAAAGTACTGGGTAAAATGCATTGCAAATTCCACTCAAAATCCAATTTGTCACATTAATGTTGTAGATTTTCTAGTAACATTGTGTACAATTGAAACAAAGAAAAAAATTCAGATGTTAGTCAATTCTCACTTCATGCTGAACGACCCCACAAAACATATCATTCATGTGACAGCACCAATACTAAGTTTTATGTCACTTCATGCTTAACAAGAACATCTTCTACTCTTGAACCGGAGATGGGCCCTTTATTGAGAAGGATGTGGGAGCTATGCCTATACCCCATCAAAGGTATCAATAAAAAGTTTTTGATACATATTTTTCTTCGACAAGGGGGATCTCTATCGCCCTATTTCTTTATACTATGGGCCGTCTTATCGCTCTAATTTGTGAGGCAGATAGATATGGAGATAATCTCTCACCTTTTGTCGCCCTATTCATAATTGGGAAAACTCAAGTCTCACATCGGATAGATAAGACTCTTGATGAAAATTTATAAATAAGAGGCACTTCTCACCTTAAAAGCCGATTTTGTAAGGATGAGTTAAACCCCAATTTTAACATGGTATTAGAGCATACCGATCGGGCCACCCACCATTTATATACACAACAAGCCCAACTTCAACAAGAGACATTTGTCTCTTTATATATTATTACACTTTGGCTTTTACTTCTCCCACCCTATGCTATACTCGCGCGACCTATGTTTTTTTTTCCCAAAATACCACCTGTCCGGATTTTAAAATCCGAACTAGATTCATAGGGATTTTCAGGTTATAAAATCCGAGAAATAACGACCTGCATTTTTTGTGTTGTATTTGATGTCAAAGGTCTCTGCTGACCGTCGTAGAATCCCCGCATAAACCGCAAAACAATTGCATGGATTCTATGAACGGTCAGCAATGACCTTGACACCATAAACACTCCTAAAAAACTAAAAAAATGTTTAAGAAAAAGTAAGAAAAGATGGGAAGTGAAGAATGAATGAATTTGTTGAAGATGCAAGCCTATTTATAGCCTTAAACCAGTCCTAGACCATAACTATAGTCAAAGGAAACGTTTTCCATGGTCCAACCGACCAAAAATGCATTAAACACACCACAAACCATCCAAACCTTTGGTGAAACGCCACCATCCAACTAGTCTGAGGGTGTTGAGATTATAAAATTGAAACCTGAATAAACATTTTAGTATTTTATAATCCAAACCAGGCTTGCACCCTATATATCTTGGTATGTTTGACCACATATGATGAAGATTTTCAAAATCTATCTTTAGCGTAAAGTTCAGCGGAGAAATATTTGACAACATGATGAAGATCTTCAAAATCTATCTATCTATCTATGTTTGACATCATGATGAAGATTTTCAGCATCTATCTATCTATCTTTGTTTTACAGCATGATGAAGAACCTCCGCAAGCTGAGGATCCTCAGAATATATCTAAATATATTTATTTTAACAACATTATTCAATAACATAAAACACACCATAAATATATTTACCATAACAACATAATTCAACAACATAAAACACACCATAGATATATTTATTTTAACCACATAATTCAACAACATAAAACACGTAATAAAATAAAGCATAACGGATCACGAATCAGCTAAACTAATGTCTTCGTCTGGTCCATCCAGCAGAGCCCTGATCTCTTCAACAGATCTGACCAATGAAGTGTCCAACTCGATTGGTCCTTTAGTACTGTACTGACCAAAGATCGAGAACATGGTTCTCACGTCGTCGTCGTTCAGGAGCTTCATCCGGTTGAACCGCATAGTTTCGGCTCAATCGATCGATGGACGTCGATACTCAACACCGTCCACCCTCCTTGTGTCTCTGTGGTTGAGTTGACAATTGATTTGATCCAGCTGATCCTTCAACCTGGAGAGTATGACATCAATGCGAATCCTGAACAGATGGGGTTGTTTTCCCCCATTGTAGTAAACTGCAGCTAGCTTGGTGTTTAGATCAATGACAAAAATTTCCATGGTTTTTTTGGGTGTGGTTTACTGGTTATGAAAACAGAGGCACCTATTTATAGAATTTTCTGGACGTCGTGGACCACAGAAACTGTCGGTGCAATGTGGACCACTCAAAAAAATTCTGTAAGAGAAATTTTCGGATTATATAACCTGAAACATATCTCACCCTACAAAATACCCAGTACTGAAGCATTTCAGATTATATAACCCGGGAAGCTTTAATATATTCCGAATTATATAATCTGGACCAAGTCAGAGTTCTGGACGGTGTTTAGTAACTCATGAAACACGTTTTTCAAAGATTTTTACCAGCTTTAATGGCTGGTAAAACCTTTTGAACACGTTTTTTGACTCATAATTAAGAGTTGTTACACTCTATGCACTCATTCTTCACAAATTCCCCCTATAAATACCCTTCAAACCTTCACCATTTCTCACACCGTTATCTCACACTCTCCACCTCTTCCTTCTACAACAATATGTGTTTCCATCGTTGACCTTTCATAAAAAGAGGCTACTTTGGAAATGCAAGGATTGTATGAACGGTCAATGGAGATGGTGACGCGCTGCAAAGAAGCACATATTGTCTGGGTGTGGTTTACTGGTTATGAAAACAGAGGCACCTATTTATAGAATTTTCTGGACGTCGTGGACCACAGAAACTGTCGGTGCAATGTGGACCACTCAAAAAAATTCTGTAAGAGAAATTTTCGGATTATATAACCTGAAACATATCTCACCCTACAAAATACCCAGTACTGAAGCATTTCAGATTATATAACCCGGGAAGCTTTAATATATTCCGAATTATATAATCTGGACCAAGTCAGAGTTCTGGACGGTGTTTAGTAACTCATGAAACACGTTTTTCAAAGATTTTTACCAGCTTTAATGGCTGGTAAAACCTTTTGAACACGTTTTTTGACTCATAATTAAGAGTTGTTACACTCTATGTACTCATTCTTCACAAATTCCCCCTATAAATACCCTTCAAACCTTCACCATTTCTCACACCGTTATCTCACACTCTCCACATCTTCCTTCTACAACAATATGTGTTTCCATCGTTGACCTTTCATAAAAAGAGGCTACTTTGGAAATGCAAGGATTGTATGAACGGTCAATGGAGATGGTGACGCGCTGCAAAGAAGCACATATTGTCTGAGTGGAAGGTTCGTCTGTCTGGGTGCAAGGTTGGCCATCATGGTCTCTTTCGCCCTAGAGAGGAAACAAATCTTACCCCAACCAACCCCCCCCCCCACAACCATCTCTTTCTCCTCTCCCCCTCCCCCCTCCATCAGCTTGCACCACTGGTTTAACTTTAGGTTTTTAATGGTTTAACATTAGGTTTGAATATTTTATTTAATATGCTTTAAGATTACAGAAATGCCACATTTTACTTTGTTTTCTAATTTCAATGATTTTTTCATTACAAAAATACTTTGTTTGCAGATTAAACTATTTGATTTGTTTAACAGAATCCAACTTTGATGATTCGATAGTATAATGTACAATTCTTGGGAATATGTTCTAACAATAATATAGAAGTTATAAAGATAATAAGATTAAAAGTTTGATTTGGTATCGAAATGGATTTAGTAAGGTTGAACCTAAACCCAATTCACTTGAGCTTCCGCAAGTCCAGTTCATGTAAGCTTCCGCAAATGTAATTCATATAAGTGTACGTAAATACGACATTTATGCAAACTCAATATACATTCGATTCTGAAAAAGAAAAGAAAAACGAAAACACAGAAGTTCATATATACCTTAAGACATATAAATCCATTAACCTGTGAAAGTATTAATGGAAGACATTGTAATTCAATCTTTAATTTTTCATTAGTGTTTGTTAGAGAGAGGAGATGAAGATTTATAATGAGAGATAAATAGAGTCTTTTATAAATTTTATAAATTTATATGAACAAGAAGAATAATTTCAGTATTATTATTATATTTTAATTAAATTTAGATGTAATCAGATATATTTTTTTTGACAAAGATGTAATCACATATTTTTTAGGTGTTAAAAGGAAAAAAATCTAAAAATAATTATTGAATTTCTCTAAATTTGCCAGGTCAATATTCTTTATTTTTTTTCTTTTCTAAAGTTGGACTTAGGCCCGTTGAATTGAATAAAAAAAATATATGAAGTGCTAAACATATGAACCCTAACTACTATAGGAACCCTAATTACACATTGCTGCGTCACCCTTGTTCTCGGTTTACTATGGTATGTATGTTCTTCTGTTTCTTCCTTTTAGCATTTTTTAGTGCTACATGTACAGTATACTTTAGGAACTTCGTTCATTGTTGATTTTTTGGCACTCTCAAACAACTACCGTTCGTTCTATTACTATACAATCAGTTAGTAGCACCTAGCTGTAGTGTCCAAATTAATTTGTTATTCCTCGGCTAAGATTTATATATATATATATATATATATATATACCGACCTTTTATACCGAGTAATGCGGTTTAATCCGGTTAAGCTATGCAAATGGTTTGACCAATGATCCTTCTAGAGTCGTTGACAAGACCAGTTTTTAAAATATTGCATCAACTATTGTTCCCTTAATTTTTTTTTCTGTTCTTCTTGTGAATGCATAATCAGGTAAATGAATTAAAGCTTTGTTAGATTAGGGTTGTTCATTCAAAATTGAATTTATTTATTATCGTGTTTTCACTACTTTTTTGTTTGCTTCAAGCTATATTTTGCACACTGTTTTTACTTTATCTTACTACTTTAAATCATTCTGTAGAGGACTCGAAGCTTTCTTATTTCTACTGCTAGATTCATATTGTGTTGATATCTTCAATAAATTTTTCTGTTATTGTGAGATTCATTCTGTAGAGGACTTAAGCAACACTGTCAGGAATTTGTAATCCTTAACCACCTTTAACCTCAATGTGTGCGCCATCAAAAACCTTCAACTTGAACATCACTTGCATTGCTCCAATATTCATCTTGACGATCACAAATGGCATTCGCCTGAATTTTTACCAATGACAATTTCACTTGGACCTACTTTAATATAGATGGCAAATACATTAAATTTGGTACCATTGACAACTTTCACAGTATGATGGAAGCATTTCTTGATGTCTTTCCCCCCCGGCTAAAAGCGAATTTATTGACATGTTCTCAAACACCTCAATGATTACAAAATGATTTTTATAGTGATTTATATCTACCATTGCATCACTCCTCATCAAAGGTGAAGTTTTCATTTTATGGCTTATATGGATTTGTATATGTAGCTTTGTACTAATATTTCGACATCACATGTTGTTTTCATGTACTTGCAGTGGCCACATCATGACCCTGTTCTAAATTATAATGAATTTCATGATTTATATCATCTGAAGTTCATTCTTCTATTTTTCAACTCGAATTTTCTAGTCCACCTGCTTGAGAAATGTCACATGTTTCAAGTTCTCATAATTCCGAGCAACAAAGTTTGTTAACTTTTCAAGTTTAATTCCTGTTAATTTTTTTTTTTTCAAGTTTAATTCAAACAATCTTTGGTCCGTTTATATATATTTTTGAGTCATGGCATGGTGTCCCTTGTTTTTATTGGTAGTAGGAACCACCAGCATTGAGAACATGACAGTTGGAGTCAACAACAGTTTTTGAATGTCTCAAGTATCCCAATGGTGATGATTCCTCCCACCAGCGACAACATGCCATGACTCAATTATATTTGTGTACAAATAGAGACATGTATATATAAATAAACATACCAAAGATTTTCTGAATTAAACTTAATTCAACAAAACTTGTTGCTTGAAGCATGTGTCATTTCTCAAGCACATGGACCAAAAAAATTGAGTTGAAACATGGAAAAATAAATTTAGATGATGTAAATCGCGAAATTCAAGATAATTTGGAATAGGTTCATGAAATGGCCAGATGAAAACGACATGTGATGACACAAAAGACATATAAACCATAATAAAAATTAAAACTTCGCCTTTGATGACGCAATAGTGTAGATATAAATCACTGTAATCATCGGTTTTGTAATCTTGGAGGAGTTTGAGAACATGGTTGCCAATGATGTCCAATTTGATGTATTTGTCATCTATATCAAAGTAAGTCCAAGTGAAATTGTCATTGGTGAAAATTCATGTCAATGCCATTTGTGATAGACAAGATGATTTTTGGAGCAATGCAAAGTTATCTTGAAGGATTATAACGGTGCACACATTGAGGTTAACGTAGTTGATGATTACAAAATTCCTGAATTATTTTTATGTTTGCGCCTTCACCGGCTTTGTAAAATGTTGAACATTTGTCTTCTTTTTTTGTTGTTGTTTTGCAAATACCACAGACAAATCTACATCAACATAATTATTAGGGGCAAGTTTATTGTAAATGATCAAATATGCAATTGGTTTAGAGATATTAGGGGCAAATTTATTTTAAATAATCAAATATGCAATTGTTTTAGAGATATTTTTTTAGAGATGAGAGATAAATTGTTTGCCCAATGCTTAGTCATGTACATAGAGAAAATTATTCGATGATAACTTATAGTCACACACTCACTTAAAAAAAAAATTCCGTTACATCTGATAATATCGAAATTGTCCTTGTTCATATAAATTTTTCATATACTCTTTTTATTAACACGCTAAATCCTCACCTTCTCGCTCATAAACATCGTTGGATATGTAATTAATTAATCTTAATGAAAGATTAAAAATTGAATCACAAGGTCTTTCAAGTGAATTTATGCTTTTCCAATGATGATTTTATGAATTCTCATTTTTTCCTTGTGGTTTCATTTTTTTTTCCTGATTTTTTTTCATGTTTGCTTTATTTAATTTTGCGTACATCTTAAAATTCATATTTTAAAGAAATACGTTAACTAAGAGTTTACAGAGTATCTAAACTGAGTTTAAGTAGGCGTAAACTCAGTTTACGCATGCTACGTGTAAATAATATGCAAACTTAAACTCATATTGCTACACATAGTTTGAAAGCACTACATGATTTTGAATGAAAACTTATTTTATTTAAAGGATATTTAATTCTTTCAGAGTATAACCAGAAAGTTTAGATGTATCTTTAATTTTTTTAGCATATAACAATATAAATTTCTGATTTCTATTTTTTAATAATAATGATGTCATTATTTTATTTTTATGCATTTATTATTTTTTAATATAATTTTTAAAAGTACACGATCTTGCTTCAACTAGCCGAAATTCGTGTTCATGTAACCTATCCAATTTCACTTTCTCTTCCTTGTAAATGTTGCCACCACCTCTGCCTTCCCTTTCTACTTCAATTCATCTAAACAACCAACCACTGAAGACTCTGTAAAATAGGTTCTCTGCTAAGCCGACCTCTTCAACCACAATCATCTTGACGGCCTTCGATGCTACACAAGCAAATTGGAATCAGAGTGCACAAAATAACAAAGCAGTAACAAGTAGATAGAGGGGAGCAGAATAAAAGAAAAAATTATTATTTGTAGCAGCAAGTAGAAAATAGAATGCAAGAGAGAATTGGGAAGAAGAAAACAGAGAAGGTAGGAAAGGGAAGAGAGGAGAAAGAAAGGGAGGGATGAATTTCTTGAACCATTTTCCCTATTTTCTAAGATGAAGTTGAAATCACATATTTGCAGTGGATTGGCTAGACATGATTGCTTAGGCAGTAAAGGACAATTTCAGTTGTGGTTGACAATGTTGTGTTCAGAAAGTGAGAGATGGTGGTTTGAGTGAGTTATATCAAGGTTGGGTTCGTTAGGGGGACTGGAGAGAGTGACTATTCACATGGTGATTTGGAGAGAGCAAGCCATGGCAAATACCATTTGTGTTAAGTTGCACACATGGTAGGTCAGTTGTAAGCTTCTCAGACATATAACTTACACCACAAAAAAAGAAGACATATAACTTAATGGAACTGAGGTGAGCAAGCGACACAACAAGGGGACCAAAAATATTCATTTTAAAATTTGGGGGGAACATAAACACTTCCCTATTCACAGGGACTGATAACATTTAACTCATTTTCTGTTTCTGTATGAACTGAAATGAATAAAATTGTGACCAACATCGAATTTTGCCAAAAAAATGTATTTAATCCATTCAAGTACTATGTGGTTACCTTAAGAAACTAACAAAATTAGGCTGCATAAGAAAAAAAAAATAGCTGCTGTGTTTCGGCCAATAACAGTCGTCTGTTTCTATATATTATTCATATGGGGAAATATGCTTCTACAATGAGCAAAAATACATGTACAATCTGAAGTACAACATTTTCAATTATCCGATGGCAAAATGAGGAGAAAATACATTTCACAGTGGAAACAAAATTGATTTTCCCCCCTAAATAATAATCATAATACAAAATATGTATAATTTGGAAGCAGGAAAATACATTTCGCCGTGGTTAGAGCACCAACTGCCAAGCTGGTATTTCTCCTCATCATTGGCTACACAAATAGATCTGTTCAGTCAACTTCTGAACTATTCCTTGCAGGTCGGGTAGTGTTGTATGTATAAAGCCCACATACAAGAATTGCACAACCAATCAGAAAGAATGGGCTCAATGTTGTTCCTCCCTCGGGAAGATATGGTAATGGAAGGGAAAGAACATAAACAGAAATTGGCACTGCAAACACCATAAGCACGCATTAGCTAAAAAGCTCACAAAAATATATGATTACCATATAAAAATTTGACACACGGTGTCATTTGATTCTATCACACACGTGCACACATAGAGGGAGGGAGAGAGAACCTGACAACATTAACATGAGAGAAGCAACAACCGCAGAAGAACTTTTTAGTACGTTAAGCAGGGATATGTTGAATGCCAAATTGGTAACTACGTAGAGCAGCGGAAGCAAGGGAGCACCATCACAACCTGAGACATGGAAAGGAATGTTTTTGACAGGTTCAAAATTATTATGGGGAAGAAGAGCTAATTAATAATTGGATTATTGTGCGACAGTTTATGTTGAAACTTTTCACAAAAAAAATGGAGAAAGGTTAAATAGCAAATCTCACAATTATGATAATTTCTATTTAATATCCTATTTGGATTGTACACCCATTCTTATGTTTGGCTGACTTCTCATCTGAGGACTAAGGGTTATATTCTTCCTAGTACTTTAGATAAGGTATAGCATTGTGATATGAACCTTGAGTGAATCATAACACATAGCAATGTCTTAAAAAATCCCAGGAACATATAAACCATCAGTCCCCTATACTTCTGATACAGGACACAAGCCCCGATAGCCAGTGTCACCACATACAAAACCTGTTTGCAATGGAGGGACATGGTGGAAGGCTCCCATACTAATTGATATAAGCCTTATGAGAATCACACTCCTAAAGCTAGCTACTGTGGTGGGAGGGTCCATGATCATATACTTCTGCTATGGGAATCATTTCCAATATCATGCAATTGGATTGTAATTTGTAACACATTAAGGCAATCAAGAAAATAATCATTTGCTCGTAATGACTAATCGGATAGTATTGTGATGTAAGAGCAAAAGAATTAAAAGGAAATGTAGACAATAACAGAGAAGCAAGTAGGAAGATGTGGTATTGCATTTCTATGTATATATTAGAGCTTACCTGTTTTACCAGCTCCAATGTTTAGAAAGCAACCAGCACCACTTTTAAGATATGAAGGTAGTTGAACAAATGGTATTCCTTTCAAGTTAGAGATTAAAGGTAGAAAGAGAAGCACGAAAAAAGCCTACAATACACATCAAAAGCCAACCATAAATATGTCTCACAATTAATTTAATATACATAAAATATACATAGCCAAAATAATAAACTCAAAATGTCAAGAGGAAATTAACACGTTTTTTATTGTTTAGTTAAATTCATGTGGCTCCCACCAAAAAGCAAATGAGACCCACATGATTTACTACGACTCAAATACGTTTTATTCAATTATTAAAGTGTGTGTAGACACTACATTGCTGGTATTTTTAAAAATGCCCATGAGTGAAAGTAGTCTACTCTGGAGTCTGGACTTAAGTCAATGTTGTGCTAACATTACAAAGAAAAAAAAACACTTCTAAAGCTTTTACATAAGAACAATGCAGTACTAACTCAAAGCAGTCTGTCAAGATCAATTCTCTGTTTTGGTCAGAGTCCATACGCCTAATGTCAGGAAAATGAAGAAAAAGGCAAGCAAAGTGGAGTCCCAGAATTAGACATTAGATGAATAGACATAAAGGACTTGTTCATCCAAGTCTATTCCATTGTATACGGAAGCAAACAATTGCAACTTGATGGTAACCGATGGTGCCTTGTTAGCATTGGGAATGTAAGCTTGTAAGTTTTTTATGAAAGGCATTTAATGTTTTCAGCGATGCGATTCATAAGTCAATAGTAAATTCAAATATCAACAATTTATCAGTAAAATTTCTCCCACTGGGCTACAGAGACAAATTTCAGATAACTTTTCATCACGCTCATTTACCTAAATTTATAGGGTTTGGATGGGAAAAGAGGGAAATGCATATTTAGCTAATATGTGACGCTGTGATATAAAATATTGACTGGATACATATCTTTTAGGTCAGGTATATATGGTGTATATAATAAGACTCCTAACACTAATAGTCCAAGCACTCTAACAGCTAGCATTTGCTATTTGTAAGGGGACAAACAAAAGTAATGCATTTTGAGATTATCTAAAAGGATAGAGAGCATATAATTTGAACTCACAAGATAAAGCGGCTGCTAAGATATCAGCAATACAAAATATAAACTAAAAAATTACTTTGGTTTTATTACGTCGTTTACAATTTTCGAAAGGTGGACTCAGTACTTTGTAATATATATTGCAACAATCATCATATTTAAACCATTTGCAATTCACGTTATTACAAAAAGCCATACCTGAAATCCAGATCCAAAAGAATTGACCACAAATATATCCAACGACTTTTGCTGCACACAAAAAAGATAATGTACTTCAAATCATGCCCATGAAAAAGATGCCAATGGAAACTTTAGCCCACATTTGAGCAAGTGACCTTAAACCCCCTTCCACCAAAAAAGTGTAAAAGAAAGCATACCTTTAATCGAGTGGAAGAATCAAGAAAAACAAATTCCTGCCGTTCATAAAATGCATTAATTATATTGTTCCCTAACAAACAAGGTTTAACTAATATAAACATCTATGTATGAACTAACCTTGATTATCGAAGCCCCAGCTTGAAAGGCACAAGAAACTATCATCAATGCTGGCCACACGAAATCAACTTTAGAGAGCATTTGACCTGCATTAGAGCCACTGCAATTATGGGAAACAAATTATCAGATAGGCCCACTTTATTTAACGTGTGTCACAATGTATAAAAATGTCTCAGTATCTTTGATAATATTAAAGTATCTTTGTTTATCTTCTAGGATTAGTTTATAATTTTGGAGTATCTTAGGTTATCTCTTAGGATAGTTTTCATATTACTTGGTTATTATTTTTATTTGTTTCTTGATTTCCCTGTTTATTTTGGATTAGGAGTCTTCTATCCCTATATATAAGGGTTTCTTGACTGTGCATAGTTCAGACTCAATTGGCTTGCTTTTAGTGTGTGCCTTTGTTAGGTGGTTAAGCATGTATGCTTTTATGACTTCTGTTTAACGGTTAAACATTGATCTTTTTCCTTTTGTCTTGTGTGGCTAAGGCTCATCTTTTATCTCATGCTCTTGATGGTTAATCTTTGGTAGCTTCCTCCTTTTATTGCAGTTAAACATTTCTCATTGGTTTGAAGATGTGACACCTTCTAGGGGGGCTTTTATTGCGGTTAAACATTTCTCATTGATTTGAAGACGTGACACTTTCTAGTTGGGGCCTCAGTTGTGGTTAGCGCTGGCTCAATATTGTTTCAGTTTGGTTTTGAGGTTTTACAAGTTATAACTATTAGGGCTTCATGTTAGTCCAATATCCGTTTTGGTTTGATTTGAAATCGTGATATCTTCCAGTTTATTTTAGGCCTCAGCTACTGTTGGCCCTAGCTTATTCACTTTGGTTTTTATGTAGTTCGTGAGAGTCAACGGTGATTTCACTAGTTGGTTAATCGGTGGTTTGTTCTTCGACGCGAACTTTAAGGGTGGTATCTTTTTGCTTCTGGTTATATCAGATGTCATATTTTCTCTTTCAAATGATATATTTGTAACAAGCTTACAGCTTAAAAACTTTAGCTTCAGCAGAGTGTCAGAATATAAGAAAACGTCTTGTAATATCTTTGATAATATTTGATTATCTATTTTAATCTCCAATGATTAGTTTATAATATTAGAGTATCTTAAAATATCTCAGATTATCTCTTAAGATTTGTTTCCATATTAATTGGTTGTTATTATGATTCCAACAACGTGAAAGCAGAATTGCTTGTCAATCTAGAGTCTAGGCACTAACCGCATGATATTTGTACCCTTACCAAATGAAAAGGCACAACCAACACTACTAGAATACTAGAAGTAGTTAGCAACATGGGATGTTGCAAACAGTTTATCGACATGCTTCCCAAAAATGAACTATTATTATACATTGAACAATCATTGCAAGAAACATTACAAGAAATGAATTCTTGCCAAAACTATTTACAAATTTGGGATAATTAGCCACTCAAAAGATAAACTTTGGCACAATGTGTTACGGAAAGCCATGGGTTCGAGTTGCAAACACAAGGTAGGACTGCCTACAATTGATCTAACCCTTTCTTGAACCCCTCTACATTGGGAGATCATAGCACCAGGTTTCCATTTTTGAAATAATTAACCACTCAACTGGTTAATCAATTCAATGAGTGGTCGGTCACTCTTCTATGAAGATCATTAACCAATCGAATGGTTAACAATTCCTAAGTTGAAAATATTTTCGCAAACAACATTTTTATGGTAATTTTCTCGAAATTATTTACTTTCTGAAACACAGGAGAAAAGGGGAACACAACTTCAATATGTTAGACCAAAACAAAAAGGTACAGACCAGACCTTGTGAATTTAGCCTTTTAATCATAGAAAGTAATATCATTGTAGCCACCTAAGTTGGAAACTCAATCAATGTTGTTCTTATCATCCGTGCACATATGGACAATTTTGACGCTTTTTATTGCAGGGAGCTAAATTGATGTTAATCTTCTTTTGAAAGACCAGATCAATGGATCTTTCTGGGACTGAAAAGTTTACTCTCTCCTTTTAATTGGAAAGGGAGGCCAGAGACTGATATTTTCAAATCAATACCTGATAGAGACCTAAGTATGAGGGATAAGGGAAAAAGGGGCTATTATGTAATAAAGAGTATGGTGAGGTTATATGGTAAATAAAAAGTGGGTTAGGATGCTTAGTTGGCAAGTTTGTTAGGCCTAGTAGTATAAGTAGTGAGGTGGGTAAATTGTAATGGGAATGCAAGAATATTATGAGAACCATTATGGTTAGGCAAAGGAAGAGGGTTCTCTTTCTTTGAGAAGCTTAGCTCCAGGGTAGTTGGGAATCATCTCCTTTCTACAATTTATCTTTCATTTTCATATTGTAAGATCTTCTGCTCAATTTCCACTTAATAAACACAGTATTCATATATCTATATTTTTGGGTTCCTAACAATACCACTCACAAAAGCTCATTCACTGCACATGCTTGAGTGACCTTAATATTAAGGGAAAAAAATCTTTATGCCCAAAAGGAAGTAAGCAATCGACACATAGGTAGTCAAATTAGTAAGGAAACTCAGCACGGGAAATTAAATATGGAGAGTAGTGACAGTGATTACTGTATTTCTCCAGATAAGAAAGTTAAACTACCTTGAGATAGCAATCACAACACCAGCAGCTACTAGTAAACACCCAACAATTTGGTTAATTGAGTACCTTCTCCTCAGGATAAGAGCGGAAAACATCAACTGCCAAACTAAAAAAGTCTGCAATATAAAGAATTTACAATGTTTTGAGAATTTTGTTACACATAGTAATCCATTAAAATAACCAATACACTGGTTAATAAAATCACAAGAGAAGTGCAAACAATTTGGAAATGGATCCAACTGAATAGAGAATGGCCCCCACATGATCTAGAAGACCTATGATTTAGAGTACCATAACAATTCTGGTTAGTTTATAAACATTCTCACCACAGATTTTGCGGCAATATTTTGTCATGTTCTTCCATTCCGGTCGAAATAATAGGCGAGGCTAATAATGGGAATATGTACACATGTTGTCAATACATACCGAATATGTTTTTTAAATAACAAACCTCCTATACTTTGAGTGATGCTACATGCTACTAACCTATTATAAATAAATATGCCAATGAAATGGATTACCTATGATGCCTCCAAAATGAGACACAGAACAGAGTTAACATGTGAACAAAAATGGATTACATTGTCCATGAAGAAATATGTTGGATGACACTAGTTGTGTCAGTCAGTACTTTTGAAAGATAAAGTGAGAAAATTAGGTTTACTAACACCTAGAGTTAGTAGTAAGAAGAAAGCAGTCTCAGTTTATACGAATGCTACAAGTTACTCCCTCCCCATATTAAGTGCCACTTTAGGTTTTTTCACACAGATCAATAAAAGTTGTAAATAATTAAAGAGTGTAACAATTTTACATAATTATCGTAAATGCACAGTGAGTATAATAAACTTGAGAGTGATGCCCATTATATTAATTTGCATGTAGAATTAGAATAAAATAATTGATGTTACATTGAAAACATAAAACGACGCTTATTTTGGGACCTTTTTCTTTTGCTATTGTGACCCTTGATATGGGACGAAGGTAGTAATAAACACCAAAACTATCAGATCTACAAAGACCATCAGGTCAGATATCATTAACTAAACTAAACCCAGTCAAGGCCACAGCATTTCTAGTTAAGTTCTCAAATGAAAGGTAGGTTTCTTGAATAAGACCTTGCCAAAGGTATGACAAAAGAGGATCATAAAGTAAATTAAACTTGAAAGATGTATAAAATAAAGGGAAGATGCTTATTATCCAAAATAGAGACAAATGTTATTTCTTTTGTCACTCTCTTGTCATCTGACAAGACAACAAGGTCCACTCAAAATATTTAAGATACCTGATTCAGTATGGGTATGACTGGTCCAGGAAGTATTGCTGCAGAAGGTAACCAACGTTCAGTTTTATTGAATCTAGAGAGTGAGAGAAAAGTGAGGAGATATTTTCTAGAAGACTAAAACTGAAAAAGTGAATTATCTGTTATTAAATTATAATCTGCTGATTACAATTGTACTATAGCCTCTGTACAAAATAACAGACATGTAAGAGCATCTCCCATGGGAAGGTCTAACATTTAAGACTCGGTACCTATTAGGTACCCCCATTAAGGAGAAATTTTTTTGGGGTCTTATAGGACCCATGGTCTCACTTAAAACCTTCATTCTTAAGTGGGACCTACACTGTTTTAATATTAAAAAATTAATATGTAATGATATAAAGTTATTGTTAGTTGATTAGTGGGTCCCATTTAAGAATTTTGATGCTGGATTGGATGGATTGAATGCTTATTAGATACTACTATTAAAAAATTATAAATGAGTAATGTGTACAAGTAAGACTCATTTAAGTACTCAAAAATGAGTAATGTGTATGAGACTCATTTAAGTTCTCAAAAATGAATGTCTCCGTTGTGGATGCTTTTGTAACCATTAATGAATTTATTAGTAACTGAACGTTAGTAACACCAACTTAACACCAACTAAGCAAAGTGACTAGAAACTTCTCAAACCTATCTCATTGTTCCCAATCCTTAATTCTATCATTCCCCCAACAAAACTTATGGTGGTTTCAACAGCTTTTAGACCTATCATAGGTCATAACATGTTTCTATAAGTTCTCTCCAACAGTCTCACAAGCGTTTGTGCCAATAGATAAGTTCAAATAAGTCAATTCACACACGCCCCAGCAGATAATCTCAAATAAGTCAATCCAAACACGCCCAAGAGATAAGCTCAAATAAGTCAATTCAAACATGGTGCCCCAAATTACTTTTAGGGTTAAATAAATTTTTCGTCCCTATAAATATAACAGATTTTGATTTTAGTCCTTATAAAATAAAACGACGAGGTGTTTTCATCCTCACAAACTTTTTTGTTTTGTCTTTGGTCCCTAACGAAAATAATTTTGACGTGTTCTTGACATTTTTTGAACATAATATAAACATACAAAAGTTGAACATAATAAACGGACACATTTTGAACGTAAAAACTCATAATCTTGACATTCATATTAACATAAATTGGCCATTAGGGAACAAAAACAAAATAAATTTTTTTGTGAGGACGAAAACATTCTGATTAATTTTTTAGGAACTAAAATCAAAATTCGTATATTTTTAGGGACGAAAAACTAATTTAACCCTTACTTTTATTTTCACTCCCCTCACTTGAATAAATAAACTCAATACGAAAAATTAACAAAAAAAAAGGGAAAATCTAGCTAGATGAGAATGAGAAACAGTACCTCCAGCAGACATTCCAGAAACCAATCCCAAAGCTTCCAAAAACCCAATAACAAAAAACCGCCATTTGGGAATTGCAAGCATCTCATTTGTAACAATCCCTAACCGGTATCTTATACACAAAATGCTAAAGTATATAACAACATACCTAACAAAAACATCACACCACAAAAACAATTAAAAAATAACAAACAAATTAATAAATTAATAAACTATAAACAACAAAACAAAATTAATTAGCAGAAAATTACCCAAAAGTATTTAATTGAGCGAGGAAAAAAGGGTAATTACTCATAGGAACAAGAGCTAATTTATAAAGAACGCGATTAGCAACAGCTAAAGAAACGGTAGTAACGGAGGTTAATAAAACGGTTTTTTTAGTTGCAGTGGACCAGTCGGAAGAAGAGGAAGAAGATGAAGATTGGAATTTGAAAACGGTTCGATGTTTGAGATTGGAAGAAGGTAAATGGAAGGGTGATTTTATTGGAAGTGAAGAAGACATTGAAGAATTTTTGTTTTTGAGTTTGAGATTGTGAAAAATGAAATGAGAAGAATTGAATAAGGAGGTTGAATAAACTGCCATAGCTCACACACTGGCTCTTGCTTCCTAACTGTTTCAACCACAATCCGTAATCCTGCTCTAAATTAAATTAAATTAAATGACTTTGAGGGTCACAAAAGTTTATATTTAGATTTATTCAATTCAATAATTAATGTATTTAATCCTGAGAGTATTCACTCGTCTGTATACACCGGTGAAATTTTGTTTGTGGATTAACTTTTTATAAATTGTGCTTCTAAAATTCATAATTTGTACTGTATGCATTTAATTTAAAACACTGGTTAACCAATTCTTTTTATTTTTAACTTCAATATTATACAAATAAATAATGAAGATAAAAATATAAAAAACAGACTTGATAAATCAAACCCCATAAAATAAGAATTGATCAAAATATTAAGAGATGACAACATGTATTTGTAAGACTCGGAATCGAGTATTAATCAGGGTGGCGTATGGAAGCTTAAGTCGAGAATACCATTAACAATTTCTTCTACTTTTGTGAAGTTAGCACAACCTGTTGAGACCACACCCAATTCACTATGGATCATTACTGCATACTACAAAAATATTGACAAATTCAAGCACTCGGTACATCCGTTGTCATTTTATCAAGATTATACACCTAACAGCTCATATTTTAAGTTTGGTATTGTTTATTTTTTGTTTAAAAAAAACTTCATTAAAATATGGACCGTCTAATTTTGATTCAACGACTATAAATGTGTTGAATGCGTGAATACGTCAAATGTTGAATTTAGAAAATCTGATTTCACAACTACAATCAAAACATACCATTGGAGAAAAAGTCTTAGGTTGAGAAACTCATGGAAAATAAAATATTTATATTTAAAATACATTAATAACATGCTTAAGACAGACCAGCCATTGAGGAAGTCCACAATAGGCCTCACTCTATAAGAATTTGATAGGGTGAAATGAAAGAGGATAAAGTAGATAAAACTTATGCATATATTAGACATCACAGCAATTAATGCATACAATTAAGGTTTGAAGTCACACAAATTTGGAAATGATTTTATCGTGTATTTCTAAGAGCATCCAATCATTCATAACATAACATTGCATATCAATTTGCAAGTATTATAAAGTTTATAAATGAGTGTACCTTTTTGGATGACTTTTCTTTGAGATTTAATGAGTATAACATGTTTCTCTTTCTCATACCTTTTCCCTTTTGGATGGAGAATTTCAAGCATCAATAAGCATAACCTTTTGAAACAGATTGATCATTAATAGCTTTATCTTCTTCTCCTTCTTTTAGAATGATCATCATTCTCATGACATAAGAATAATTTTTGTTCAACTCTTTCTCATGTAAGCTCTTTCATATAGATTTTTAGAACTTGGTCCTTTAATCATGACTTAGGATCAACCTTTGATATGTTTTGGATAAAATAAAGTGAAAAACACAAAGATGCATTGTTCATGACTTTCCTCCAAAAGTATTTATAACACTTTTCAAAAACTCTAATTTTGATGGAAAGTTTTTAAACAAAATAAATCATGTCAAAGATAATTTTATGATCATTCTTTAAATAAATGATATTTGAGGTTTTTCATTTTGAATTTTTTAATAAAGAATTTTTAGAACGATTTTAAGCAATCATCCTTAAACTTTTTTTAAAAAATAAACTCAAATGACTTTTGGATAACACTTATCTATTACAAAGCCTTAAGACTTGTAGTTTTGATAAGATCCCAAATAAATCTACGTGAAGAAATTCAAGAGAGTTTTAATTAATTTCTTTGAGAAGAGAATTACTCTTGACTTATTTTTCTAGAACACAAACTTCACATATTTAGTTATTTTCAAAACAAAATTTTGAGAGACCTTTTCTTATATCAAATATGAATATTTTGTACTTTGATATAGAAGTAGTAAAGATCACATAGATGATTTTTGGATCAAAAGTATAGCCTAATCTTGTAAATTCTTTTGAGTGGATTTATGTGTGTGTGGTGAGGATTGTGCTTGTACTTACAATGTGTACAAATGAGTGTAGTTAAGTTGCATGGTTAGTGACATAAATATACTTTTCTTGTACAAAAGAAATATAAATATATCCTAATTACACTTTTTCACACATAAGATTTGTTTTTGTAAAACTCTAGAGAGTGAGTGCATTGTTAATTATTACTTAGTGGTTTAAAAAAAATACACAGACAATACCAAAACTCTATCTTAAAATAATTTTTTAAATGATACATAGATTTGAAAATACATAGGTTTTCACATGTGTAATTTGATTTTGAGATACTTTTTAGCTATCTCAAAGTAAACTTGGATACATGACACAAATTGTTGTTTATCTTTCAAACATGTAAATACAAACTTGGTCATTAAATTATAAAGTTAAAAACACCACAAATAAGGTAATCAGCAAATAAGATTATAAGTGAAAGAGCATAGGTAAAATTGTGAGTGTGTGAGCATCAAATGTTGCAAATAACCAAGTTAATGATATTTGTCACTTGTATTTAGTTTGAGAATCATCATTCTTTTGATCTCCAAACTAATTTCTTGAGCATCAATTTTCCAAGAATCAAGGCTTTCCCTAAATTTTTAGAAGACATTCCTGCATCACAAATTGGTAATGATTTTGGTACCCATATTGATTTGGGTCCTTGGAGGTTAGTGTTTATCTTCTTAAGAGAATTTTTCTTACAATCACATTGTGATTTAAGATAATCAGATTTGTTGTAAGAAGAACATACTCTTCTACCAATCTCAGCCTTTTGAGACCATTGTGATTTAGTGTGAAAAGATGATTCAAATCTTTTATGATAAGACTTTTCAAATATAATCTTTTCAAGTCTTTTCTTATGATAACAAACTGATTCAAGATGACCATATTTGTTACAATAAAAACATTTTGTTTTAACCTTCTCAACTTTTTTCTTACAAGAACGTTTTGGTCTAGGATGATTAAATTTATTATAATAAGAACCTTCTTCTTTAACTTTCTCAAATCTTTTCTTATGATAACAATTTGAGGAGAGGTGTCCATATTTATTACAATATGAACATCTTTTTCTAATTTTATCATCCTTCCTTTTTGATGCAAAAAAGTTTTCATAAAGCTTTTGTTTTGGAGAAGTTTTGAAGTTTAGACCAACTTTGTTAAATATCTCCATTTCAGATCCAATGATCTTTTGAGAGGCTTTAGTGGATTTTACAAACTTGGTTAAACTATTTTTCAATTTATCAACTTCTATTTTTAAAATAACATTTTCGTCCTGAGTTCCAGAACGTTCTGAAGGATGATTTTTGAGATTTTTCTCATTGAGAATCTTTTGTTGTTCAGACATTCTAAAATGAGATTTCTGCAATTCTTGAATAGTTTGAAGATATTTATCATTCAAGATTTGTAGTTTTTTCTTTTTCTTTATTTATCTCAGAAATTTGTTCTTTTAATAAAATACATTTCTCAGATAGAATGTTTGAATCATATAGAAGATTATCAAAATCATCTTCCATTTTTGTGCAGAAAAGACAAGGTTCAAAAGTTGTTACCTTTTCATTTTCTTTGCGTGCTATTAGACACATGTTGGTTTCTTCTTTTATTTTTGAGTTATCAAAGTTAACTCGAGTTGCCATCATAGATTTCTTTTTACAAATGAATCTTCTTTGTTCTTTAGTTTTGAAATGGACGAGCTTGTTCCATCTACGACATGAACTTTGATTTGAAATTTTTGACATCACTTCTTCCCGGCCGAATCTTTTCCTCATACACTGTGAAGTGCTTAAACCTTAGAGGCAGGCTCTGATACCAATTGAAGTGGAAGAAATAGTCACAAGAAAGGGGGGGGTTTGAATTGTGACCCATTTAAAATTACTCCTGAAAAACTTAACAAGTTTATATACTCAAGAAAATTCTTGGTAATTGTTAGTATAACAAGATTACAGATTTTTAGATAAAAATGTTTGTTTTATCTAGGACCAGAATGTTCTGGATTAAATTAAGTTGCTTTTACTATGGACCAGAATGTTCTGGAGAATGATTAATTAATATATAAGCAGAATGGGTAAAATTATATTAAGCTGTAAAGCAAGGACTAGAATGTTCTGGAGAATGATTAAATAACAGCAGAATGATATTAAGCTTTTAAAGCAAGGACCATAATGTTCTGGAGAATGATTAAATAACAGCAGAATGATATTAAGCTTTTAAAGCAAGGACCAGAATATTCTGGAGAATGATTAATATAAAAGCAGAATGATAAAACAATATTATATGTTGATTTTAAACGTGAGTTTAACTTAAGAATTTGTTTTATCTTGGACCAGAATATTCTGGATGCAGTTGTATGAATTAATCAAAACAATATAAATGATTAAATTAATTAGGACCAGAGAACTCTGGATTGATTGTGATTAATTAGGACCAGAATATTCTGGAGAGATTAATAGATATTATTATTATTGTGATAGTGTGTGTATATCGTGTAATGAAAATAATAGAGAAGGGAAGAGAGAAAAACACAGGAGATTTATCCTGGTTTACCAAACTCGGCTACTTCCAGTCCCCACACCTCGTGTGAGATTATCCACTATAGTATCCTGCTAACAGAAACTTCTGACTAGCACCATAGATTCTTGATCACACCAGATCAGTCCGTTATAAACCGTATTATCAACCTCGACAGGCTTCTACAATTCTTTGCTTTCGCACAAGAAAGGTTGTTACAAATTCCTTCTCAAACTATCGTTACGAATAGACTTGAGAATATAGTACACTTTGTATGAAAAGATATGAATTTTGGATCGAATAAAATTCTCAACACATGTTTGAGATTTTACTAGAAAAACTCGAAAGAGTATGATCCAAAAGAAAGAGATAGTTTTTCGATCAAATAAAATACTCAACACATGGTTGAGATTTTACTAAAAAACTCATAAGAGTATGATCTATAACTTTTGAGAGAGATGTTGTGAAGAGCTTGAAAGAGAGAGATGTTTTTCTTTGCAAACTCTTGCATTTAACATCCAAAGCCTCTTGTATTTATAGGTGAGGAGTGTCTTGGTGACCAAGAGTGAAAATAGAGCTGTTAGACACGTTTTGTACAGCTGTCTAAAGCTTCATTTGATTTCACTTTCCTTTTTCACTTTAGCCAAAATGTTCTTTTTGTTCATCCAGAACGTTCTGGACAATTCAGCTTGCTTTTGTTGCTTTAACGTGTGAAGTATACAGCTGTAATGAGATGTTGCTTGTTGTAGTGAGCTATTGCTTGCTGTAAAATCTTGCAAGTCACTTATGTTTATGTCACCATGATGTCATATGATGACGTCATTCCATTTCACATGTGACTTAATACATTTCATGAGATATTTATCTTTTGATGGGCTTTTCTCCAAATGGATAGAAACTTTCAAGACCCTAAGATAACTTCTCATGTTTTAATGCCATGCATTCCTTTTTGCTTTCTTGTCTTTTGATGTAAATGTTTCATTGTATCCAGAAGGTTCTTGGAACAGTGACCAGAACTTTCTCGTAATGTTCTCATGAAACAATTCTCACAAAATGGATTAGTAGATAACAAGATGAAATAAATTTAATATGTTTCTAATCTTTAAAACATCAAATAAGGATGTTCTCTTCACTTTGTATGACCAGAATGTTCTTTGTAAGAACATGAGAAACCTTTCTCAAAGTCAAAATTCCTTTGATTGATTTCTATTCTCCCAAATCATATCTTGAATAATGATGGAAGATTCTTGGATCATCCTAATTCTTTTATGATAGAATCTTGGTGCATATTATCATGAATTTTCTTTCTTGATAATTCTCCAATTAATGAATGGCTTAATAAATAGTTCATTCATGGATTGGTTTCTCTTCGGAGTTGATTCTAATCATTTCGATGAAGTAATGAGAATAATTTCGAGTGTAATAATCATCTTCATCGTGAGAACATTTTTTCATCAAAGTTGATAATGTTCTCTTCTTTATGAGAAGACAATATCTTCTTGGTCAATTAACCTTGAATTATTTTGTTGATGATGCAATTCTTCTCATAATTCTTCTAAGTGATTCCACACAATGTTTCTTGTCCATTGAGTATCTTTGAGATGTTTTAGTTTAAGCATGCATGTAGTCATGAAGGTAAAATCAATCATTCTCTTGAATGAAACTTTTATGCCTTTTCCTTAAACTCTTTTAGAAACTATTTGAAGATCATTCTTGAATCTTCGTATCTTGTAGATACTCAAGGTATGTAACAAAAACTCAATCTGTGTTTTGTCACATGACTTTTAAGAGTGATCTTGTGTACCATTCAAATATTAACCCTTTATTCCTCTAATTTTTAAGGCTTTATTGAAAACCATGTGGTGACGAGGATGAGTCAATTGATAGTAAAATTCATCTTCTTGTTGAATCTTCGATCAACACTCTTTTGATTCAAACAATATTCTTTTTATATCTTCTTTGAGCTTGTGATGCTACTGTTTTGGTAATCTTCCACTGAGTATATATATGCACTTGTAAGAGACTTCTTTCTTGTCTACTTCTGTGAAAAGACTTAAGTGCAAACATCAGTAGATCACCATTCATAAAACTTTAGCCTTTATTCCATAAGGTTTGTTATCATTAAAACATTCATCAAAAAGATTTTTGTTTCAACTGATGTTACATATAACGCCATTCATTGAGGGAGTCTTTCGCTCTTTGCACAATGAATGAAGGGGTCGAATCTGAACTCTCCCATAACTTAGAGAGTTACAGTTTTTCCACAAACTCCATAAAACCATTGACGCCATAGATTGTTGGTCAGATGTCAACCTGTCAATGAAATTAAATAAAAGTGTGGAAAAGTCATATGAGGTAGGAAGCAGGTCGCAGATAATTTTGTCAAGTTGCAACAGCTCCCAACATATTACGGCCTTTGGACACACAGAGAAGAGATGTGTATGCGTTTTCGCCAGAACATCACAATGCATACAGGTATCGGAGCAAGGGACCCCCTTTTGGATTAATCTGGAACGGGTGGGGAGACAATTGGAAGTTGCGCGCCACAAAAAAAGAGCGAACTTTAGGAGGGACTTTTTGCTTCCAAATAATGTTCCAGTTTTGTTTCGGATTAGCAGCGTCCGACATATTGGCCGCGAGAGTCATACAATGAGTGTAAGCCAATTTAACAGAATAGGAACCGTCGACCGTGTGCTGCCAAACATAAGTATCCACCAAAGTTTTGTTCCTAAGAGGGATAGCAAGTATTGTTGTAGCATCTTGGTAATTGAAAATAGAATGAATGAGATCATTATTCCAAGAGGTCAGTTCCGGAATAAGCAAATTATTGACAAATAGCTCAGCCATTCTAGGGGAAGGGATATTGGAAGGTTTAAGTGTAGGAAGGGAACGTATCCAAGGAGCGTTCCAAACGTTGATGTGGGAACCGTCACCGATCTTCCATCGATAGCCCAATTTTATAAGGTCTCAGGAACTCCAGATGCTCCTCCATGTATAACTTGGATTGTACCAATATTGGTTTCCAAGAAGCCCTGTCGAGGGAAATATTTGGCTTTGAGAATGCGAGTGAGTAAGGAGCTAGGTTCTGTAAGGAGTTTCCAACCTTGCTTACCAAGCATGGATAAATTAAAGGCTTCCATATCCCAAAATCCGAGTCCACCTTATGGAGAGACAATTTGTTCCATCTCATCCAATTTATACCACAACTGCCATTCTTTTTTGAACCCCAGTAGAAGGAATTCATGGTTCTTTCAATTTCTTCACATAAAGAGGTGGGTATAAGAAAAGCTCTCGTACGGTATGAAGGAATTGCTTGTGCAACAGATTTGATGAGCACCTCTTTACCTGCTCTCGAAAGAGACTTAGCACTCCATGATTGACATTTTTTCCATATACGGTCTTTGAGATAATTAAAAACAGCTTTCTTACTTTGACCGACCATGGAAGGGAGCCCTAAGTAATTACCACTCCCTATGCTCCTCGTCACTCCAAGGCAAGTGGTAATATGATTAATCATGCCAGGTGCCGTGTTTTGGCTGAAGGCTGTGACAGACTTACCGAAGTTTAGAGCTTGACCAGAAGCAATTTGATAACACATGAGAATTTCTTTGAGGCAATTTACTTCGGTTGTTGTTGCTTGACATAAGCGGAAGTTGTCATATGCAAAAAGGAGGTGACTAACCGGAGGGGCTGCACGACACATGTGAATCCCATGTAAATTCCCCGCGAGCTCATTATGACGGATTAAAGCAGAAAGGCCTTCCGCACAAATAATGTAAAGATAAGGTGAGAGTGGGCAGCCGTGTCGAAGACCTCTAGTGGGAGTGAGTGGCCCGATACGGTCCCCATTGAATAGAACATGGTAATCGACCGAAGCAATACACATCATCATCCAAGAAATCCACTGATCACAAAAATCCATCTTTCACATAACTTATTGCAAGTAGCTCCAACTAACACTGTCAAAGTCCTTGGATATATCAAGCTTCAATGCTACTTTGCATGTATGACCTTTATGCTTGCAGCGCATATGATGGAGAATTTCAAAGGCAGAGAGGGCGTTATCCATGATGGAACGCGAGGGGACAAAAGTCGCTTGCTCCGGAGAAATAAAGTTTCCAATTAAGGGACGGAGATGGTTAACGAGGACCTTAGAGATGATTTTGTAGAGAACGTTGCACAATGAAATGGGGCGCAAGTCTTTAATAGTTTCCGGGTGATCACCGTTGGGGGCAAGAACAATGTTTGTGTCGTTAAGATGAGACGGGAATGCACCTGCTTGAAGTCAAGAACAAGCTGAATTGAAAATCTCATCGCCAATATCATCTCAAAAAATTTGATAAAACCCTGGATTGAGTCCGCCGGGTCCTGGAGATTTGTCGGGATGCATACTAAAAATAGCTTCTTTGAACTCATCGGCAGATAATGGTTTAGTGAGAGTTGCATTATCATTCCCTATTACACGTGATTGGATACGTGCAATAACCGGTTGCTAGTCTCCTTGGATGGCTTGGAAAAGGCCCGAAAAATATTCATGAATGTGAGCACTCATGTCATCTTGAGTAGTAAGTCGTGATCCATTTGCGTGTCGCAGTTTAGTGATAGTATTTTTTTCGACAACGAGACGAAGCTATCGAATGGAAAAATTTGTTGTTGGTATCACGTCCTTTAGCCAATATATTTTTTAGCGTTGCCGCCAATAAACATCCTCTTGGAGTAGGAGATTTGCGAGACTGTTTTGGAGTTCAATGAGGCGTGGATCATCTAAGGCATCAGAGGTGGCGCACATAACCTCTATTTGAGTTTTCAGTTGCTGTTTGCGCTGGTTGAAGTGTGGGTGATTGGCCTTGCTCTAATGTTTCATGTCCTCGATTGCAGCTAGGATTTGTTGCAATGTATATTTGATTCTATACTTGATAGCCATAAAAAATTGTTTGGTTAAATTCACTTTATAGTTGTTTTATTTGACTTTTCAACATGTATACCATGCATAAAAAATTTAATTCCTCCCACAAAATATGTAATTTCTCAACCATTAGTTCATTTTTTTTGTTACACTCTGATATTACGTACTTTGTCCTAATATCACATTAATAGAAGGAAAAAAAAATCATTTTAAACGTATCATTCATCATTTTTACCCAATTACACTGAGTTTTGTTAGTTGCAGTGGACCAATCAGATGAAAAGGAAGAAGATGAAGATTGGAATTTGAAAACGGTTCGATGTTTGAGATTGGAAGAAGATAAATGGAATGGTGATTTTATTGGAAGTGAAGAAGACATTGAAGAATTTAGGTTTAAAGTTTTGTTTTTGAGTTTGAGATTGTGAAGAGAGAATGAAGAAGAATTGAATAAGGAGGTTGAATAAACTGCCATAGCTCACAACACTAGCTAGCTCTTGCTTTCTAACCGTTTCAACCACAATCCATAGTCCTGCCGTAAATTAAATTAAATACTTTGAGGGTCCCAGTTATATACAAAAGTTTATTTTTATATTTATTTAATAATTAATGTATTTGATCTATAACATAAACTAGATGGAGTATTTACTGATCGGTACATTCGTGTGTGCACAGATGAAATTTTGTTTGTGGATCAACTTTTTATAAATTATACTTTTAAAATTCATAATTTCTATGCATGTAGCTCCACATGTTGATTTAAAACACTAGTTAACCAATTATTTCTTTTTTTTTAACTTTAATATTATAAAAATAAATAATGAAGATAAAAATATTAAAAAAAGACTTGATAAAACAAACCCCTCAAAATAAGAATTGATCAAAATATTAAGAGATGACAACATATATTTGTAAGACTCGGAATCGAGTATGATCAGGATGGCATATGAAAGCTTAAGTCGAGAATACCATTAACAATTTCTTCTACTTTTGTGAAGTTATCACAACCTGTTGAGACCACACCATATTCACTATGGATCATGATTGAATACGGGCAAAATATTGACAAATTCACACTCGGTATATCTATTGTCATTTTATCAAAATTATACAATTCATATTTTAAGTTTGGTATTGTTTATTTTTTGTTTAAAAAAACTTCATTGAAATATGGACCATCTAATCTTGATTCAACGACTATAGATGTGTTGAATGCGTGAATGCGTCAAATGTTAAATTCAAAAAATCTGATTTCATCAACTACAACCCATTGGAGAAAAAGTCTTAGGTTGAGAAACTCGTGGGGAATAAAGTATGTAAATTTAAAATACGTTAGTAACATGTTTTAAGGCAGACTAACCATTGAGAAAGTCCGCAATAGGCCTCACTCTAAAAGAATTGGATAGGGTGAAATGAAAGGATAAAGTAGATAAAATTTTATCTTTATTTATTTGTTTTAGCCTTTTATGTTTTTTAAACGAGTAAACGTTTTATTTGCTTTAGTCGTTTGTCTTTTTTAAGCGAGTAAACATTAATCCTTTTTGTCAAATAGTTTACTGTTTTTTGTCATAAGGTGAATAAGTGGAGAATTCAGATTTCGAACTCCAACCCCTGTATATTACTTCGAACTATAACAATTTCATCCCACCTGAATATAAAACAAACGTGTTTCACATATCTTCCTCTTCTCTCCATTTCACATTAACAATTTCCTCTCAGATCTTCTTCTTCCAGATTTGTTTTTTCACGCTGTCTCACACTAACATGATGACATCGTTTTTTTTCCTTTAATAGAGAAGCGCTTGAATTTGCTTGACGGGATGAAAAATCACATACTAAAGTTTTCTTCTAAAAATATTTTTGGGGTATATAATCAGACTTTAACATGACAAGTTAGTGAATCAACATGTGAATTGAGCACGGAAGAACAACCACTGCCTCGTGTTCAATATCAACTTAGAAATGCTTGAAAGGTGATGACAAGAGAGATGACCCTAAAACAATTGCCATATTTGGATTACAACTCATTAATGGAAGATTTGGTTATTCTTAGGAATAAAGAAGGCTAAGATGATGGTAAGCGAGAAAAGAAAAAATAATAAGAAAATCGACCATTAGAAGATGAACTTTATAGCATGTTCGGTTGCAGCTATGACTTGATGCAATTTATATTTGATTCTATACTTGATAGCCATAAAAATTTGTTTGATTAAATTCACTTTATTGTTGTTTTATTTGACCTTTCAACATGTATACCATGCATAAAAAATTTAATTCCTCCCACAAAATATGTAATTTCTCTGCTATTAGTTCTTTTTTTTTACACTCTGCTATTAGTTCTCAACTGACGTACTTTGTCCTAATATCATATTAATAGAAGAAAGAGTTAAATATGTTTTTAGTCCCTATAAATATATCAAATTTTAATTTTAGTCTCTCTAAAATTTTCTTTCGACTTTTAGTCCTTATAATATTTTCAATCATTACTTTTGGTCCCTATTTTTAAGTAAACTCATGTATTCTTTAATGAAATTGTGCAAAAATGTATAGAATACTGTAAAAATCTCTGCCAAAAAAATTTAATTTTTTTTAACTAAACATGAATTTTTAACCGCCAAAAATATAAAATTTCATATTTAATTCATGTTTTGTTAAAAAATTCTAATTTTTGTTTGGAGAGATTCTTATAATATTATAAACTTTATGTAAAATTTTATTCAAAAATATGAATTCTACATATGAGTTTACTTAAAATGAGGGACTAAAAGTGAGAATGGAAAATTTTTGAGGGACTAAAAGTCGGAGAAATTTTTTAGAAGAACTAAAACAAAAAGTTGGTATTTTTATAGAGAATAAAAACATATTTAACCCTAAAAAAATTATCATTTTCAACTTATCATTCATAACTTTTACCCGACTACACCCTATTGTTAATCATGAATAATAATATGCAACAGTCTCATATTATTATTACATTTATATCATAAGAGTCTTGGCCCGGATGACATTCATATCAGTTTCATCAAAGATTTTTGGCCTGAGTTGCAGTATTATGAGGTTCATCTCTGAGTTTCATCGTAACGGTCGTATCACTAAAGGTATTAATAGCACCTTCATTGCTCTTATTCCCAAGATTGATAACCCTCAACGTCTGAATGATTTTCGACCCATAGCTCTTGTGGGGAGTTTGTACAAAATCTTGGCAAAAGTGTTGGCTAATCGTTTAAGGAAAGTCATGGGTATTGTTGTCTCTGAAGCTCAGACTGCGTTCGTGAAGGGTAGACAGATTCTTGATGGAATTCTTATCGCTAACGAGGTAGTTGATGAAGCTCGCAAGTTGAAAAAAAAGCTTCTGTTATTTAAGGTTGATTTTGAGAAAGCCTATGATTCGGTGGATTGGGGTTATTTAGATGATGTAATGGGGAGGATGGCTTTCCCAACTCTGTGGCGAAAATGGATGAAGGAATGTGTTACGTCGGCCACTGCTTCTGTTCTTGTAAACGGGAGTCCTACGGATGAGTTCCATATGCAGAGAGGGTTGCGTCAAGGTGATCCGCTCTCCCCTTTTCTTTTTCTCCTAGCAGCCGAGGGTCTGAATGTCATGATGTCTGCTGCAGTGGACTCTAATTTGTTTACTGGGTACTCTATTAGGGTGCATGATCCTACGGTTCTTTCTCATCTGCAATTTGCTGATGACACTCTCATGTTAGGTGTCAAGAGCTGGGCGAATGTCAGAGCCTTGCGAGCTGTTCTGGTTCTTTTTGAAGCGATGTCAGGGCTGAAAGTTAACTATCACAAGAGTTTATTGGTTGGTATTAATATTGAAGAGTCTTGGTTATTAGAGGCGGCTTCGGTTTTATCTTGTAAAATTGGGAGGGTTCCTTTTTTGTATCTAGGTCTCCCTATAGGTGGTGATGCTAGACGTTTGATTTTTTGGGAACCGGTTCTTGATCGCATTAAATCCAGACTGTCTGATTGGAAAAGTAGACACTTGTCTTTTGGAGGTCGTTTGATTCTTCTTAAATTCGTCATGTCTTCTCTGCCTGTCTACGCCCTTTCCTTTTTCAGAGCTCCCTCAGGTATAATATCCACCATTGAATCTATTCTTCTTAAGTTTTTTTGGGGTGGGTGTGAGGATCATAGGAAAATTGCCTGGGTGGATTAGAGGTCTATTTGCTCCACAAAGGAGTCGGGTGATTTGGGGGGTTCAGCGGTTAAACGAATTTAATATAGCTCTCTTAGGTAAATGGTGTTGGAGGGGTCTGGTTGATAGAGAGGGTTTGTGGTTTCGGGTCTTGGCCTCTAGGTATGGTGAGGAGAGGGGGCGGCTTTTAGAAGGGGGGAGGAAGGGTTCGGCTTGGTGGAGGGAGATTGTGAAAATTTGTGAGGGGGTCGGGGTGGAAGGTGGGAAGTGGTTCGAAGAGAGCATCCAGAAGAACATAGGGGATGGTTTTGATACTTATTTTTGGACTGATGTTTGGGTGGGGACGGTCTCGCTAAGGGAGAAGTTCGGAAGGTTATTTGCCTTATCTATTCATCAGGATTTGTCGGTTGGCGAGATGCATTCCTTAGGTTGGGGGGTTGGTGGGGGAGCGTGGGAGTGGCGTCGTGGTCTGTTTGCGTGGGAGGGGGAGTTATTGGGGGATTGTATGTCTCTGCTTTCTAATGTTGTCTTGCAGGATTTAAAGTCTGACATTTGGCAGTGGCGCCCCTCTGCGGGTGATGGTTACACGGTTCGTGGTGTGTATCAAATGCTCATGCGGCAGGAGGTGCACAGATACGACGCGGTTACGACGGCTGTTTGGCATAAATGTGTTCCTTTGAAGGTTTCAATTTGTGTGTGGCGTCTTCTCCGCAACAGATGGCCAACTAAGGACAACTTGGCGCGCCGCGGCATTATTCCGACTAACTCTCTCTTGTGTGTGTCTGGTTGTGGTCACACTGAAACAGCAGCTCACCTACTTATTCATTGTCCCATTTTTTGTTCTCTTTGGCAGCTGGTTAAGACTTGGCTTGGTGTGTATTCAGTGGATCCTCAACATCTGACGGATCATTTTACACAGTTTATTTTCTCTTCAGGAGGGTACAAACCTAGGCGTGGCTTCTTACATCTTATCTGGCTATGCACGGTCTGGATTTTATGGAATGAACGGAATCGTAGGCTATTCGCTCATAATCCTACATCTCATTCGCAGCTTCTGGAGAAGGTTAAAATTATTTCTTTAGGGTGGCTTAAAGCCAAAAATGTCTGTTTTCCTTTTGGTTTTCATATGTGGTGGCAGCATCCTCTCGATTGTTTGGGGATTGGCTGATGTAGTTTATCTTTTTTGGTTTCTATAGAAAACTCCGATGTAATTAAGTTTCTAATCCCTTTGGCACACCTTGTGCTAGGGAGGAGAATATCTCTTTTGTGGTAATATATCTCATTTTGGTTTGTTCAAAAAAAAAGAAAAAGAATCAACCAGTTGTTAATGAAGTTAATTTGATAAAAAAAATCCTCAATAAGTTAGTCACCCTATTACACCCTATTAATAATAATTTATTTTTATGTCAAAAACGACAATGTTTATGAGTTGATAGAGTATATTTGTTATGCAATGTGATATGCAAGAAGAAGAAAAATGGCTAAAATGTGCTTTTTCGTCCATGCAAATATGATTTCGTTTGGGTTTTGGTCCCTCCAAATTTTTTTTTTGAAAATTGTCCCTGCAAAACTCTTGTTTTCTAAAATAGCCCTTGGACCCTCTATCTTGTTGATTTGTCCCGTTTTTGCTTATTTGACAGATGATTACTGCGTAACGTTGGCCATGTGTCATCCAGGTGACAATTCTGTCATTTAACATATTTTAAGAACATTTTAAAAAAAATCAAATAATATATTTTTAAATTTAAAAAAACCAATTAGTTTTAGGGTTAAATATGTTTTTGGTCCTTATAAAATTAAAAACTTCTATGTTTAGACCTTACTTAATTTAATAGTTTTTTTAGTCTGTACAAAAAAAAATTACATGTAATTTTAGTCCCTACTAAAACTAAATATGTTTAATTATCTTCAAACTCTTAAAATTTTGAACGATTTTTTGAACACACGTTTAAAACATTATGAAAGGTTCATTTACTAAAATTTAATTTATTTTAACATGAAATGAATTAAATTGAATTTTTTGAAACGACAAAAATTTAAGATAAAAGTAACAAAAATTTGAACGTAGAAATCAAATTTTGAGCTAATTTGTTGTGGAAGAACTTTTAGTAACGCTCTTAACATGTCTACAAAAAATTGTTCGAAATCTTAAGAATTTAAGCATAATTAAACAAACCGCGTAAATTTGTCCCTACCAAGAAATTCATATTCAAGTTCATCCCCAAATCCATTTCAAACAAACACAACAACACATCACCATCTACAAATCATCATGAACTCAATTCATTACAAAACATCCTTTGTTTTCAACCCATTCTAAACCAAAACTAACAGCAAAGTAAAACAAATTCAAGGGGAAGAAATCACTTCTTTCAGAAAATGGAAGAGAATTAGAAACACCAAAAAGAACAAGAAACGTCACAAACCCAACTGTCAAGTAAATGTCCTCGTCGTGCTACCACGTGCACCACCGTCGTCACTGCAGGTGTCCCATTCACCAACCACCATATCCGCCATCGCCGGCGACGACTACAACACAATTGTTCTTACTCTCCCTCTCACACGACTATCTTCCATCACCGTACTGTCATAGTCGTTCGCCGCTCCCGTCAGCCACCTCCACCTTCAAATTTGAAATTCTGGCCATGCAATAAGAAGAGATTATCAGGTTCTGAACCAGCAGGTTCTGAACTATACGCAGGGCACAATAGTTTGCTTAAAACAGAGCACACACAAACACAATGCAAAGCAAGAAAATAAAGTGCAGGAAAGTAAAAGGCACACAAGGTTTGTTAACCCAGTTCGGAGTAAACACCTCCTACTCTGGGGGATACCAATCCAGGAAGGAAATCCACTATTGGATTTAATCCTCAAGACTCAGACACTGACTCCCAGTTCCTATCCCAAGCAATTAACCTCCACCTAGTCAGACTTCTACCCAACTCTGAGTATTAGAATCCTCTAACTTCCTATTCAAGCAACTAAACCCAGCTGCTTGAACAACCCTTAACAATCCCCTGTTTTTGAACACAATTTCAATAATAGAACTTCATTCGTACCTAAAGGCTTAGAATGAATTACAACTCAATAAAACTCTAAACCAACTCAAACAATGAGTGGTGTACAAAAATAAAGCAAAAGCTTAAAAAACAACTAAGACTCTATTTCTCTGAATAATACTCTTAAATTCGTAAGTCTTGAATAGCAGCAGCCCTCCTCTTTTTATAGCCTTCAGTCTTGCAGTATAAATAACAAACTAATCTTCAGAATTGATTTGTTACTGAAATAAGAATGATCCAATAAAGTAACAAATAAAACTGCATTGAATCTTTGAAAGATCATAACAGGAAAATACGAAGATCATGAAACTGAACCAAATCTTCAATGATATCTTCTCCAATTTAATCAGCATTCTAGAAGCAAAAAGATAATTCCTTGCTAAATCTTTCAAGATACGCGTAAAAACTAATCTGAAAACCCAGCTTCTGATGTGGTCAACAAAAGTCAACGCTGGCTTCAGAACCTGAAATCAGCTTCTGAACTGCTACAGTGCATTCAGCTTCTGATGACATTTTCAGCTTCTGAATGGCTTCAAAACACAAAACTTGCAACTGAAGAAATGTTTCAAATATGGAGATGCTTCTATTCAATACTTTGGTTTTGCCAAAACATGCAGCCAACACAAAATACTCAACAATCTCCCCCTTTGGCAAATTTTTGGCTAAAACCATCCAAGTTCTTCAATCTCCCTTATAATCAACTCAACAATGAAGAACTCCACAATTATAGAACATAGCACATAAAAGTAGGCAGCGGACAAAACACTTTCTGAGCTATGTTAAACAACAGCTTCAGCTTCTGACTCCTGAAGCACACAAACACCAAGTACTGATCAACTCCTGATCATCACAACCATGGTATCAGAGCTATTGATCCACTTTTGATCAACTCAACACTCCCCCTGAAGTTTTACATACACTCCTGAATCTCCACAACACTCCCCCTGCAACTCAGCATACATCAAACTCCCCCTTACTACTGAACTACAGACCAGCATGGTATCAGAGCACACTTCAGGAGCTGAACACATTTGTTCTTCAGGACCACACTTCAGAACCACTTCAAGACCACAAACATCACTCAGGAACATAACAGCCTTGTACTCCCCCTGAGACACATACTCCCCCTCAATAACATCTTGACAGCTCTTGTTATATTGGTTCTGAACTCTGAGCTTCACAAATAACTTCTGAATAACACTGAAAGCTTAACATCTGAAATTTGAACTAATTCTGAGTAGCAACACTTTGCATAAGATTTTTGGTATCAGAGCCAACACATTACATAAGATTTTCTCCCCTTTTTTAGCCACAAAATTCTGACACATCTCAGACTTCAAATAGGGAATATAATCAAGACAGGTAACACAGATCCTTGAAAACATATCAGATTCAGACTCAGGTTCAGGATCACACGTAGCATAGGCACAACTGGCAGGTACTCTATCTTCCTCACATCCAGTTTGCAGTAATTGCTATAACTCTTCATGCAAACACACACCTAACTTGCTCCTTAAGTTTTCAAACTGCTTAGCATCCAAGGCCTTTGTGAAAATGTCAGCAACTTGTTCTTCAGTAGCTACATGTTCCAGCTGAATAATCTTGTCCTCTACAAGATTTCTGATAAAATGGTGTCTGATATCAATGTGTTTAGTTCTGCTGTGCTGTATTGGATTCTTAGAGATGTTGATTGCACTCAAATTGTCACAAAATAAGGTCATAGTCCCTTGTTTCATGTTGTACTCCTCCAGCATCTGTTTCATCCAAACCAGTTGTGAGCAACTACTCCCAGCAGCAATATACTCAGCTTCAGCAGTTGACAATGAAACACAGTTTTGTTTCTTGCTGAACCAAGAAATTAAGTTGTTTCCTAAAAAGAAACAACCTCCTGAGGTGCTCTTCCTGTCATCAGCACTTCCAGCCCAGTCAGCATCACAATATCCCATCAGTTCAGAACTTGAACTGTGTGAATACATGATTCCATAGTCACTAGTGCTATTCACATACTTCAGGATCCTTTTAACTTGTGTCAGATGACTCATCTTAGGATCAGCTTGATATCTTGCACATACTCCAACAGCATAAGTGATATCAGGTCTGCTTGCAGTTAAATACAATAAGCTCCCTATCATGCTTCTGTACTGACTTTGATCAACTGAAACTCCATGTTCATCTTTGGTTAACTTCAGATGAGTAGCAGCTGGTGTCTTCTTATGAGCAGCTGATTCCATACCAAACTTTTTCACAATGTTCTTGGCATATTTATTCTGAGAAATGAAGATTGTATCTTCCATTTGCTTGACTTGTAATCCAAGAAAATAAGTCAGTTCTCCAACCAAACTCATTTCAAACTCTGATTGCATTTGCTGAACAAACAGTTTGACCATCTTCTGAGACATTCCACCAAAAACTATGTCATCAACATAGATCTGAGCAATCATCAGACTCCCATTTTCATCTTTCACAAACAAAGTCTTATCAGAACCTCCTTTTCTGTAACCTTGAGCCACAAGAAACTGAGTCAGCCTGTCATACCATGCTCTTGGTGCTTGCTTCAATCCATATAAAGCCTTCTTTAGCTTGTACACATGTTCTGGAAACTTAGGATCCACAAAACCCTTAGGTTGTTCAACATATACCTCTTCTAGCAAATATCCATTCAGAAATGCACTCTTCACTTCCATCTGGAATAATTTGAACTTGAGAATGCAGGATACACCCAACAGTAGTCTTATGGATTCTAGTCTGGCCACAGGTGCAAAAGTTTCATCAAAATCCAAACCCTCAACTTGAGTATAACCTTGAGCAACCAACCTTGCCTTGTTTCTGACTACAGTACCACTTTCATCTGTTTTATTCTTGAATATCCACTAGTGCCAATCACATTCAGACCTTCTGGTCTTGGAACTAGATCCCACACTTCACTCCTTTTGAATTGATTCAACTCATCTTGCATTGCTTCAATCCAAAATTCATCAGTCAGGGCTTCTTTCACATTCTTGGGTTCAAACTTTGACACAAAGCATGAATCAGTAGCAGCTGGTTCTGATCTCCTGGTTCTGACCCCTTGATCCAAACTCCCAATGATAAGCTCCTTAGGATGATCCTTCTGAACTCTAATTGATGGCCCTTTATAGGTATGATCATGTTCTGGATGCACGTCTGCTTCTTCAGACTCTGGATGATTTTCTGCTTCTGAAGTTTGTTCTTCTGATGCTTCAGACTCTGGAACAACTTCAGACTCATGTCTTTCTTTCTCAGCAGACAGATCATCAATCACAACATTTATGGACTCCATAACAACCTTGGTTCTGGAATTAAACACCCTATAAGCTCTGCTGTTCACTGAATAACCCAGAAATATACCCTCATCAGACTTAGGATCCAGTTTTCTTCTGTTTTCCCTGTCAGCCAAAATGTAGCATCTGCTCCCAAAAACATGGAAGTATTTGACTGTAGGCTTCCTTCCTTTCCATAGTTCATATAAGGTACAAGCTGTTCCCTTCTTCAGAGTGACTCTATTATGGATATAACATGCAGTGTTCATAGCTTCAGCCCAGAACATATATGGAAGTTTCTTAGCATGCAACATTACTCTTGCACATTCTGCCAAAGTCCTATTCTTCCTCTCAACTACACCATTTTGCTGAGGTGTGATAGGTGCAGAAAACTCATGCTTTATACCTTCAGAAGCACAGAATTCTGAAAAACTCTTGTTTTCAAATTCTTTGCCATGATCACTTTTGATCCTGACTATGCCACAGTCTTTTTCTCTTTGTAATTGAATGCACAAGTCTTTAAATACTTCAAAAGTATCAGATTTTTCTCTAACAAAACTGATCCATGTGAATCTTGAGTAGTCATCTACCATTACAAATGCATACCTCTTGCCTCCAATACTCTCAACTTGCATAGGCCCCATCAAATCCATATGAACAAGTTCTAGTACTTTAGTAGTTACCTGGTGAACTAATCTGGGATGAGACTTTCTTGTTTGTTTACCAATCTGACAATCACCACAAACATTGTCCTCATTGATCTTCAGATTAGGTACACCTCTGATAGCTTCAGTACTTAGGATTTTCTTCATGCCTTTCAGATGCAGATGTCCCAGTTTCTGGTGCCAGAGTTTGACTTCCTCTTCTGAGCTCATAAGACAAGAAGTCAGACTTCTTTCTTCTTCAGAAACCCACAAATAACAATTGTCTTTGGATCTGCAGCCCCTCATCTGAGTTTTACCATCCTGATCAGTAACAATGCACTCCTGCTTGTTGAAATTCACTTTTAAATCTTGATCACAAAGTTGGCTAATACTGATCAGATTTGAAGTTAATCCTTCCACCAGTAGCACATCATTAAGTCTGGGCAACCCTTCTCTGATCAAATCACCAATACCCAGAATCTGACCTTTTACACCATCTCCAAATGTCACATAACTTCTGGAGTATGATCTGATATTGCTCAGCAGCTTCTTCACACCAGTCATGTGTCTTGAACACCCACTATCAAAGTATCAGTCTTCTTTTGAGGTGGCTCTCAATGATGTATGAGCAATCAGGCCAACATTCTGAACCTTAGGTTTCCACACCTTCTGAACATTGTGTCTGGATGCAGCTGGTTGCACTCTTCTATATTGGAAATGTTCAGGATAGCCATAAAGTTTAAAACAAAATGGTTTGATATGCCCTTTCTTTCCACAATGATGACAGAACCATGGATGATTTCTCCTCCTTCTGTTTCTGAAAAATTTCTGGGGTTGCTTCTGAGGTAGCATCTGAACATGCTTTTGACCTTGCATCTGAACATGCTTCTGACGTTGCATCTGAGGTCTCTTCTGAGATGTTCCAACCATAGAATCATGAGTTTGAGTAGCAGGAACAAAATTCATCTGTTTAGGAATCTGAGTCTGATCAACAAAACCTAAACCAGTTTTACCTTGTTGCTGATTCCCCAAAATATCCTCCAACTTATCAGTAGCAGAGTTCAACATCTTCACTTGTTTCTTCATTTGATCAAGTTGGGAGTTCAGTTGGTTCACTTCTTCTTTCAAATCTGAATTCTGCACTAACAGTTCACCTTTTTCAGCCTCCAGTTGTAGAATAGTCTCCTTCTGATCCAAAACTTGTTTGCAAACCTCAGCACTTCTGGTATACAGCTTCTTGTAGTTATCAGCTAGTTCATCATATGAGGTTTTAGCAGCTTCAGACACAGATGAGGCTTCAGACTCTGAGTCAGACTCTGAAAAAGTCTCAGACTCTAAAACAGGTTCCTTCTTCAAGATAGCTCCTGACCTCACTACCAGAACAGTATCACATATACCAGATTCACTTCCAGCATCTTCTTCAGAATCATCATCAGACCATGCAACTGCTAGGCTTTTCTTCTGCTTCTTAAGGAAAGTAGGACATTCAGATTTGATGTGTCCATAACCCTCACACTCATAGCACTGCACACCTTTAGCTTGATTACTTTTCTCATCAGACTTGGTCTTCTTCTCATCAGTTTGTTGCTTTTTGTTATTGAATCTGAAATTCGGACCTTTGGCTTTGGCTTTTCTGTTAACATTCTTCAGAATCTTGTTGAATTGTTTTCCCAGCAACACTAGAGCTTCTGATAAGTCATCCTCCTCAGACTCTTGTTGATCATCTGCTTCAGAATTCACAGTAAAAGCTACACCTTTTCATTTCTTCTCAGACTGTTTACAAAAAGCAGTCTCAAAGTTCAACAAAGAACCAATGAGCTCTTCAACCTTCATAGCAAAAATATCATGAGCCTCCTCAATTGCTGTAACCTTCATGTCAAACCTTCTGGGCAGGGACCTGAGGATTTTTCTTACTAACTTCTCAGCAGACATCTTTTCTCCAAGTGAATCAAAAGAATTTGCCATGTCCAGCACATTCATGTAGAAATCCTGAATGGATTCATCCTCCTTCATCTTCAGGTTCTCAAATTTGGTGGTCAGCAGCTGCAATCTGGACATCTTCACTTTAGAAGTTCCTTCATGAGTTGTTTTTAAAATTTCCCAGGCCTCCTTTGCAACAGTACATTGTTTGATAAGTCTGAACATGTTCTGGTCCACACCATTAAAGATTGCATTCAAAGCTTTTGAATTTCCCAGAGACAAGTCATCTTCAGCTTTGGTCCACTCCTCTTCAGGCTTCAAAACTCCAGTTTTGTTACCATCTTTGTCCAAAACCTCAGGATGATCCCAGCCTTTTATCACAGCTTTACAAGTCCTGCTGTCAATAGACTTTAGAAAAGCACACATCTTTGACTTCCAATACTCATAGTTTGTGCCATCTAGTAGGGGTGGTCTATTGACATAGCCTCCTTCTCTATCCATGCTTGCCAGATATTAACTCCTCTGGATCTCACCCAATTTACAGGCAGGGTGTCTGCTCTGATGCCAATTGAAATTCTGGCCAGGCAATAAGAAGAGATTATCAGGTTCTGAACCAGCAGGTTCTGAACTATACGCAGGGCACAATAGTTTGCTTAAAACAGAGCACACACAAACACAACGCAAAAGCAAGAAAATAAAGTGCAGGAAAGTAAAAGGCACACAAGGTTTGTTAACCCAGTTCGGAGTAAACACCTCCTACTCTGGGGGATACCAATCCAGGAAGGAAATCCACTATTGGATTTAATCCTCAAGACTCAGACACTGACTCCCAGTTCCTATCCCAAGCAATTAACCTCCACCTAGTCAGACTTCTACCCAACTCTGAGTATTAGAATCCTCTAACTTCCTATTCAAGCAACTAAACCCAGCTGCTTGAACCACCCTTAACAATCCCCTGTTTTTGAACACAATTTCAATAATAGAACTTCATTCGTACCTAAAGGCTTAGAATGAATTACAACTCAATAAAACTCTAAACCAACTCAAACAATGAGTGGTGTACAAAAATAAAGCAAAAGCTTAAAAAACAACTAAGACTCTATTTCTCTGAATAATACTCTTAAATTCGTAAGTCTTGAATAGCAGCAGCCCTCCTCTTTTTATAGCCTTCAGTCTTGCAGTATAAATAACAAACTAATCTTCAGAATTGATTTGTTACTGAAATAAGAATGATCCAATAAAGTAACAAATAAAACTGCATTGAATCTTTGAAAGATCATAACAGGAAAATACGAAGATCATGAAACTGAACCAAATCTTCAATGATATCTTCTCCAATTTAATCAGCATTCTAGAAGCAAAAAGATAATTCCTTGCTAAATCTCCCAAGATACGCGTAAAAACTAATCTGAAAACCCAGCTTCTGATGTGGTCAACAAAAGTCAACGCTGGCTTCAGAACCTGAAATCAGCTTCTGAACTGCTACAGTGCATTCAACTTCTGATGACATTTTCAGCTTCTGAATGGCTTCAAAACACAAAACTTGCAACTGAAGAAATGTTTCAAATAAGGAGATGCTTCTATTCAATACTTTGGTTTTGCCAAAACATGCAGCCAACACAAAATACTCAACAAAATTCAACACCAAGGCTACCTCCTCCAACACCATCAACAAAATTATAGCTTGAATTTGGATATGAGATAAGGATTTGGGATCGGTGGGAATAATACCAAGCATGTTCTTTTCTGGGTGAATCATTATGTGTTTGTCACTCGTTTTTGTTTCTGAGTTCGTTTGATTTCGTTTCCGGCTTGCTACTCAGATTCGAGATTTTGCACATGATATGATTTTGTTGCGATATGATGGAGAGACAAAGCTTAACAAACCAAGTGTGATGGATTAAAGAAAATACGGGTTTGATGAATTTTTGAGTTTGATGAATTTTTATGGGTGAAAGAGGATTTGGTATTGAAGATGAAGGTTAGGATGGATATTTATGTGTTAAGGATGAATTGATGGTTTAGGATGAAAAACATTTTATTTCGGGGTCATCTTTCTCTCTTTCTACAAAATTAAATTAATCGTTGGATGTGAATGTGGTTTTGATTGGTTTTAATGGTGATGGAGGATATAGATACACCGTTTATCCACATAAATTGGAACAGCTTCTCAAAACAAGCTTTTTTACCTTCTTGTTTGGAGATAAGATAAATGCATATAAGAACAAGAAGGGATAAACTCTTTCTATTTTAATTTTAATGTTTTGTAATAGGAAAATCAATTAGTTTTATTAATTGATTTATAAACCGTTTATTAAATATGTAAAATAACATAATTGACATCTAGATGCGATGTGGCCAACTTTGCACAGTCAGCATCGGCCACATAGACAAAAATGCACCAAATTATTTTAAAAATTAAAATTAAAATTGCAAGGACATTTTTCAAAAGTTTTTTTTTGCAGGGACACCAAAAATCAAACGAGTCATATTTGCAGCGACCAAAAACACATTTTAGCCAAAAAAAATTGATGGGTATATGCAAATAAGTTGGTCACCAGTGATATCGACTTGAGTTATTGGATTTTTGTGTCTTTTTAAAAGCATCATCATATTCTGGTTAGTGTGTTAAAGTTAAGTTTGCTTTTCTACTAAGCTTATATAGACTGACAAAGAGAAAACAGGCAGTAATATCGAAAAACTGCCAAAGGCATTTCCTATTGCAATTATAGGCCTGTACATAATAATAATATTAACATGAAATAATTAAAATTTTGTCAACCCCCTGTACCACTATTAAAATAGCTGCTAACCTAGAATGTAATAGTTTTTTGAACAAAAGAAAATCTCATCCAAATCCAAATCCCTCATTTGCTTCATGAATCGCAAGCAGTAATCTCTCTTCCAAATGTTGTTTAGATGGATACTCCGGCAAATCTAATTGATTGAAACTGCATAAAGAATAATCGATGTCAATTAAACTCACATCACAAATGATTCATCACGAGATGTAATATAGCCAAAACTTGACCCGAAAAAATTATGTCAGACAGAATATATAACAAACTGAAAGTAGAGAAATGGTACCATGTATGAGCAGAAGGCAAGTGATCAGAACTTCCATACGCCTTGTGTATTTGAAACTTTTGAGCACCTGAAATTCCTTGAAGAGCGCTGAAACCCTCTAGAGGCACCTGAGACATTGGAAGCAAAAATCAGACCCATTAATCGTACATAATGTTCACAGCTCCAAGTCTTCAATACAATGAACCAACATTATTCAATCTTTTAAAGTACAGAGGTTAGTAAGCCAAAGTATTGGAATAGAATGCAAACTGAACACATACTCTTGCTTATGTTCACAACCATGTGACACATACACTTAAACTCTCGACCATTTGGAAGAAAGTAAACAGAAAAACCGGGTGTAACAGAATGTAGCTAGCATTTAATCTTATTCATCTTATACATCCGAACTCCAAATAAATGTATTTCCAATATTAAGGATAATTTCTCAATTTAGAAAATCACTGTAAATTTTGGGACACTGCCAATAAAAGATCAAAATGTTTAAAGCTCTGAAAGAAATATACCTTGGATGTGCCTGTCACAAACTGCAACAGCCTAGCCTTGTCTTCTTTGCTGAAACCTTGAACAACCTCCCAAAACCATTGAATCACTGGGGAAGCAGCACTATATCCAGAATATTCTGTATTTGCTCTCAAGTCATCCACTGAAATAAAATGTATAACCGAGTGTTAAATTTTCTTTTCTAGGAATTAAAAGTCTTGTAAAAATAACCAGCATTAATCAAATGAGCTAGAACGACATCAACAAAGGAAAATGAAAAATAATGAAAGAAACTCACAATAAAGATCAGATAAAATAATGTAACAAACTCACAATCAATATCAGGAAGTCCGCTGATCAATAGTTCCAGCTCTTTGTCATTGAATATAGATATCAACTCCTTCGGAATAATTTCACCGAACCCTTCCAAGAAAGCATTTATTTGAGGTCGAATAGCAGTAGTCAATCGATGCTCTGCAACCAAATCAACATATTGATGCTTATTCTCCTCTGTAACTTTAGTATTCCGTCCACCGGGAATCAACTCGTAATCAGTCACCTAAACATGTTCATTAAGATTAGACGATTAACAATGAGGCAACCAATGCATCAATATCATCTCAAAGTTTCAGAGCAAAGACAATACTTCTGTTCGTTCATATAAAATCAACTTTTCCTCATCAGCATCAATGCTAAAAGTAAGATCCAGAACATCACTGATATCATTCTGCAATCATGCCAAATACAAGAAAATGTTAGTAATGAACATGCATATAACATTTTTTATTTTTAGGAATGTTGATAGGATGGACTCAAAACCACAAATTGCACTTGCCTCAAGCAGCCATTTCAAATTTTTGAAATAAGCTGGATCAATAGCTTCAATATCATGATATGTAACTTTGGCTCCTAGAATGTGCTTATAGAATGATCGAGTAAAATGGACATCCAAGAGCTGACCATCAAATAATGCTTTTCCAACCTGGATAAGATAGATGGGATAAGAAGCATATATACGACATGCAGCATACATTAAAAAAAGGTGCAAATGAACTCACCACTCTGCCAACAAATTTGAAATAAGATAGATGTTCTGTTTGGTAGACAGAGTTGGGGTTCGGCTGAAATGTTGACTCATTGCCCACGGTAGTAAAAAGCAGTGCTCCTTTGTCAAAAATAACCCTGGACAACAATTGATACCACTCCCTTGTAAGTCCACCAGCATCAATACCTTCCTCCCCTTGGAAGTGAACAGTCAACCTTCCCTTCAAATCTTGAGTTGATCTCATTCGAAGCTGGTTGTAGGAATCTTCTAAAACATACGCCCTTCTTACTGATATTCTTAGTGGGCTGTGGTGATGGTCATGCTGATGCTTGATTTTTGATCGGAAGTAGGAACGCTTGTTATCAAAATCAATGAATCTTGGAATCTTCAACATAAGGGCAAAAGATTTCTCAAGCAAGCCAGGATTTTGCCTGATAAAAGCATTTAGCAGCTTCCTATGCTTCTCTGAAAACTTGACGAAAGCACCATGTTTCTCATCTATTTTCATAGCAGCTCCAGATGTTTTCTGCTGAGTGCCTGATGTGCTGGCATCTTCAACGTCAGAGATATAGGGAACACCATTGTCATTGTTAGCACCTGACTGTGCAGGATGCAGCTTCTCACAAACCACAAAGAAAGATTCTATGTATGGTAGGATATTTTGAGAACCGGCAGGAAGTGGAGGCATAACACTAGATGGTTTAGACACTGATGTAGTAGATGGCGTAATAATCTCAGATGCTGGCTCAGAGTAGGATTCTATCTTGCTTATGCAACAGCTCAGCTCAAGCCACAATGGCTCTAATACTGAATTGATTTCCGAAAACTCAAAATGAGCACGAGAAATTCCGTCATTCTCTTTCTCAGTCGATGAATTTACAAAGGAACTCAAGGCTTGTAAAACCCTCAAAATTGCAGCACCATTAGTTGACGTACTGAGAAGAGCTTTTATTGTTTCACTGAAAATGCGTAATTCATCCATAGCAGACGAAGTCAAGTCTCGAACTGCTCCTGACAGGTGCGAGACAAAAAGCTGACAGTGAATTGGAGCAATGGACACTAATTTCCTCATTACCTCAGCGACGAGACCATATGCATTATCTGACAAACTGAAAGGAATACATGAAATATCAGATGAAGTCACCATTGGCAAATGCCATCCACAACATATGGTCTGTAAATTGTGTCATGATAATAAAAAGAAAATAAAAATCAAGACGCAAGTATCAAAATGGAGTAAATTAGAAATCAGGATCTCAACTACCAGAAAAGAAAATAAACATCAAGACGCAAGTATCAAAATGGAGTAAATTAGAAATCGGGACCTCAACTACCAGGAATCTTATGGCTCCCACCACTCCCCAGGAGTCCGGAGTTCTTATGATCGTAACTAAATCTACCAAAACAAGGCAAACTGACAAAACCCAAACAGAAGAATTAACACAATCTATCAGCATAGGTATAATCATCATACCCTTCTAGTGCAAGCAATGAGCACAGGAGCTGGAGTTCCGTTTGTGGCAGATTACCCAATACTTGATGATTCTCACATTCCTTACTACCAGAGGGTGTGGGTTCAGATGAATCATCAATGTTAGGATGAGCATCAAGACCAGAAGAAGTAACAGAATTTGTATTTACATCTTCGTCCATTACAGAAATTTGTGGGCCCAATACTGGCTCTGTAGATATATGGGGTTTTTCAGTTGAATTACACTTGCCTCCAGCACTATCGATGATGACATCCAGTAAATTTAGCAACTGAGAGCAAATACAAAGTATATCCAGTCAGCACTGTCTGCAGTTGCATGAAAAAGGTTGCACTAAAGATACCAATAAAACCAAATCATCACCTGTTCAAGATGGGCTATGCTCCTCAAATAAAGGGGTTGTTTCAAGAGACTCAAAAGCATTGCAATTGATATGTATCCTTCATTGTTTTCACCCAGGTTTACTTGATCCTCAGTAACCACAGCTTTGCCGCGTGCAATATCAGCACTATCTGGGTCTCCTGATGCAGGACGATGGAGCCTAAGCTCAAGCAACATTTTTGCCACATATGGATGATTACGAGCAAGATAAGTGAGAGTTTCGAGGATTCTCCGTGAGAGCAATGGGGGAACTCCTGCACAATCAAACAAATATAGAAGGCATTGATAAATTCATCCACTGTTAACATTTTAAAACATATTTTCAAAATAATATAAACGGCCACCGATGAAAACAAGCATGAGGAATAAGTGTTAACATCTTAAAACACATTTTCAAAATAATATAAACTGCCATTGAGGAAAACAAGCATGAGGAATAAGAAAACAGAAGTGGAATATGTGCACTAACTAAACAACAAGGGCATTACTTGTTAGGAACCTGGTATCTTACTAGAAAGAATAGATATTATTTTGAGGGTCTGCAACCATGCCTTGCCTAAAGGATATGATTCTTTCGCAAACGCCTAGATACCTCTCCTTCTCAACCTCACTTATAATTCATAGGCAATGGATCTCATATCTTCTAACTATCACAGCCCAACTAACTAACCAGATTACTGTCACTTGTTAGAGTAAACTAGTATTAGCTACTTTGTAAAGCTTTGTTAAATAGCATAGATATACTAGTGTTAGCTTGTTCTGCAAGCTAATAGTGTGCTGTCAACAGCTGCCACACCAGTCCAAGGACTATAAATATCTGTACTCTCTGATTCATTCAGTAACAGAATATACAATTCAGTTACAGATCCAGTTTCTATCTCCTCTCTCTTACTCTCTCTTAAGCTTTTCTAATTGTCAACAATGGCGCCTTCAATTTCTATCATCACTAACAGACCCCTAAGTCCCAACATTACTTCAGAAAATTAAAATCAGTGTCAATTATGACATAGCACAAATAAAGACAAATCAAGTTTTACTTACCATCAAAAGATTGAGGACGTGAGTACATTACATTGCTCTGACGACCATATAATCTGTATGGAGGTTCAACTGTACTACAATGACTGGAAGGCTTTCTTACATCAAGAATTAGTAAATCCATCAGAATTTTCACCAGAGAAGTTCTAGTTTCACTATGGGCACAAAGGTTCAAAAGAAGCCTTTGCAATTGACCTTTATACAATGGCTGCAAAAATTTAAAAACAAAGAATAAACAACAAATTTGTGCAGATTTTTAAGGACTTCTACCTAGTTTGTATCAAGTAATACCTGAACTATACGAAACAACCGAATCATGCCGTGCAAAGCTTCAGTGTCAACTAGAGGTTCTCCATCAGCTTCAAACACCTTAGTTCCACCAGACCTGCGTGAAGCAATGCTTCGTCCTATAGCATCCATACCAGTACCGGTACCTTCACCATGTCTAGAAGTCTCACCTCTACGGCTTCTAGGATGCATTCCAAAGAGGGTACGACTGTATCGATGTGCAAACCTCTCCCTTAACATATTTGCCTCAGCAACAAGAGCAGGAGTAAGGTTGGCAAGGACAGCATCAGATGACGTTAAAAGAACCTGAACAAAATTAGAAAAGATTCATCAGAGACAAACTCTCAGACTCACGTTTATGAAATTGGATTCAACCAAAAAACTTACCTCTTCTCGTAACTCAGAAGGAAATGTTGCAATTATTGAAACTGTATCCATTTCAACAGGTTGCCCTTCCAACTCCTGAGATTGATGTAGCCTTTGTGCCTGCTGTTGAGCAAGAACTTCTGCTCGAATATCTGGGGGAAGAGCTGCAAGGAATTCTGGATCGATATCCCCACTGTTTTGAGATTCAGCATTAGATGGTCCAGCCACTTGACCCTGCTGAGTTGAAAGGACTTCAGCACGCAACTCCTGAGGAAGAGCGTCCAGAAAAGCAGGATCAATTGCTTCTGATCCAGCATCATTGTTCACCTGCTGTTCACCTGCTGAACCATCATGATCTGCATCTCGGCTTGAATTTTCAGAAACTTCAGTAACACTGTGGAGAGATGCATCTCTCCCACTTAGAGGAGAAGAATGACCAAAAGACATGTTTGCTCTTCTTGTTCGTGCAGCCTGTGATTCACCTGCTATCCTATCTGCAGCAACCAGCCTTTCTCCGCCATCATCATGGCCGTCAGCACTTCCAATCTCAACATCTAGGCTCCGAAGACTTTCACCAAAAGTTGCCCCACTACCACTACTCTCTTGGCTGACAGCTTCAACATCCCGCACAGCTGCATCATTATGCTCAAACTGCATCTCAACTGCTCGAGAGTGAGTGCTTGATACATCTGCTTGCGGCGATCCATTTCCAGCAGGTCTGTCATCAGCATTGTTGTTATTGTTATCAGTTGACTCGTGTGCCACCATACCACCTTCCTGAATTGCATTGCTTTCGCCTGGGATGTCTACACCTGAACCTCCTGAGTTGTGCACCTGGCTGGTCTCAACTATTTTACTATCAAGACCTGCTTCATTTGAGTTGTTATCAGATGACTTTTCAGGAGCAGGTCGCCTTAATTGAGAGACAAGCAACTCCTCAAGGCCCTGTGGTACAACACCAGTGTTTGACCTGCCACTTTGCTGGTTATTATCACTCCACAGGTTTGAACGGTGTCCATGGCGTCCACTTCTCAGTGATCGAAAGATATTATCCAAACCCGTTGAGTTCTCTGTTACACGATCTGAAGTTTTTTATAAAAGTGTCATTATCGAAATGAGAAGTATAAATAAATCAAATAAAAACACTACTGTAATACAATGTCGAGCTAAGAAATTCATAAAGTAATAGACCTGATTGCCCAGTAGACTGCTGGAATGAGGAAGGAGGTCCAACTAAAAGAGGATGTCGTGAAGGTGTAGAATTATCACCAGTTCTGCCCAAAAGGTTGTAAATAGATGTCGTCCGACCAGGGCGTCTAGAACCAAAAACTTCAACTGGCATCACATGAAGAGCTTCATTTGGAAAATTATTCTCTCTTCCAAAAACCTCAATATGATCAAATACATTAATTCCATTAATGCCCTCCTCAAGTCTAAGTATAACCCCATCTTCGTCCTCATCGTCCTCATCCTCGCCCTCTTCAAATTCATTCAAGAATGCGCCATAGTCAGAATCAATCTCATCAGGATCAATCCCATCATGATCATCTGGATCTGTGTGAGGATGTGGCAAGTGATGGACATCGTCTTCTTCAAAATCATTATGTTCCTCATCATCTTCATCCACATCTTCACCGTCAACTCCAGACATATCATCCTCGTCATCCTCATCATCCTCATCATCATCAAGATTTTCTTGGCCATGGGGTTGGATTTCAAATCGTAGCCCCGCATTTTCAATTCCATCCTCACGACCTCTGGCATCCTCAGCAGTTTCATGCATGTACTCATCTTCATTAGTATCAGCAAATCCCCCATCAAAATCTTGATCGTGTTCCATATCATCAGTAACAGCTTCGGACCCACCATAAGACTGAATCACATTGTATGGCTCAACATGGTCAACTTGAAGGGAGTTGTGATTGACCTGAGATGTAGTTTCCATGGACTGAGATATGTTGTCAATATTATTTGTTCTTCCGTGACTGGGATCAGAATGCTTTGTTGAATTATCACCCTTCCCTGCACTCGAATCAACTGAATGAACATGCTCCTTGGATACCAACTCAAGAGCCTTGACAATACCAGTAGCCACTTTAGATGAGTCAGCATGGTCCAAGTCTAAAACTTGGAGAGTACGAGTAAAAGATTTAACTAGACCAGCATCCATAAAGGTGGAAGAGGCCTCCGCTGAGATGCTTGAGCCAGCAGGTGTGCGAGCAGCCAAAACATCATTAAGTAGATCAACAAAGACCTGAATTTCGTTGCCTGGTGGCTTAACACCAGTACATGAATCAACAAATTCATTTGTAATATAACTTATCTCTGTAAAAATCCTCCTTCTTGCCTCTGTAGAACGAACACATGCAGCCACCATAAACTGGTTACCTCTGGTAGCTAGTTTCTGCCTCCAATCACCATCAGCTTTCTTGTCCTTTTTGGAATTTCGAGAATAAGGAAGAAAATTACGAAGAATGTGGTGGAATATTCCTCCCCCGCTTAAACCAGCTTGACTCTTTTGATAAGTTCCCCCAGTGCTGCTTACTTCAGCATCTCGCCGAAGCAGAACATGAACAGATGATGGGTACATCAATAATATCTCTGTCAGAAGTTTCAAAGTAAATACTATCTTTGCAAGTGATGCAGAAGCTTCCTGGCTATTGGTTTCATTCCCTTCAGACACAGTGGCAACTGCCTTTCCTTTCCCCCTCACTGTACAGACATCAATGTCCATGTCACTTGATGTTGGTGAGCTAGGGACGATATTTGAGGCAGTGTCATCCTTCAAAGGTGGGACAACAAAAGTATATATGGACTCAAGAAGAAGCTCTATCACATTAACAAAACTTTGACTAGGTTTTTTGTGACTTTTGACACCCTTTGAATCATTAATTTTTGCATGACCATTTCCAGAAACAGCTGTGGTTGTACTTCCCAGAACAACCTTCCCATCGTTATTCTGTCCTTTGTCTTTATCCTTCTCCTTTTCTTTATCCTTGGATTTGTCTTTATCACGGTCTTTCAGCAAGACAACGTAAGGTCTTTCACCCACCATTTCAGCTTGGCAAACAGATTGAGCAGCTTGCATAAATATTATTGGATCACGGGAAATCACAGAAGCTAAATTTAAAAGGAAATTGCGGGGATTGACCCTCCCATTTGGATGCCGGTTGGAAGCATCTACAAGACTGAGTTTTATCTCAGATTCCATTGCTTGCTGGAGAGTTTGTGGATCTTCAAGAATGTGACGAACAATACTAGCAGCAACATTGTCAAACCCAGAGAAGAGGCTACTAATTGGCAAGGAAAGAAGTGAACTAAACCCACCAGCATCAAAAAAGGAAAGAGCAACGGAATGATTCCTCGTAAGATTGGAACATAGTAGCAGAAGAGCATGCATTGTATCGGAGGGAAGTTGGTACTTCATACAACTACAGGCAATCTCAACAAGTCTCTTCTGCTCATGTATATCTGCAAACTTGGAAGACAGTCCTAAAGCAGACTGTAAGTTGTGTTGCTTATCTTCAGCAATAGTAATTGATGTCTGCTTACTATTCACAACCTCCTTCAACTGCTCTACAATTTCAGAATTCAATCTTTCATCAACTTGCAACAGCCTGTCTAATGCAAGAAAAGCAGCAGTGACCCATTTTGGCGCCTGACGTTTCTCCCCCTGATCAAGACTTGAACCCCACTGGTGAAGTATATCTGACGCAATTTTGATGAAGTCACTCTTTGAAACAGCTTCCCGTGCTACAACATCCTCATTAAGAATTAAAGCAAGAACGTGAAACAGTGCAGCCAGCATGGTATTATTTCCATGACTAGAAACCAATCCACATTCCTTGATCCGGTCAACAATAAAAGTGACAACATTAGATCTATATCTGCCATCATCATGAGAGCATATCATTACAAGCAAGTCATGGACAGGAAAAGCTAAAGATTCCTTTTGCAAAAGTTTTGTGCAAGTTGATAACAACTCATCAACAGGAGGAAGTTGGACCATCTCTTCCTCGAGCTGTTGAGCATTGTCATTTGCGGCAGCATCCTTTATGTTTGATTCAGAGTTTCCAAGGGACATGGCGAGTGCCCGAGCAAGTTCATCATCTTCAGGTGTGTCCTCTGGATGGGAAAACAGCCACTCCATTGCCAACTCCACACTATTTGTCCCAACCTGCCTCAAAGCTTCTTCGGCTCTAGACCTGGAAAAACCCATCTCCGCAATTGTTGAAATTGTTGTTTCGTTAGGAGGAGGCCCAGTAATACGAGCATTACTGCTGCCACTTACATTTTTCACTTCAACCCCTGAATAAACATGCCTAATCATAGAGATAACTGTAGAAATAAAATCATGGCTACAATCAACAAACTGGGGATGAATCCAAACTGGAAGCACTGCCTTCAACACCATAGATTGGAGGACCTTCACAAATATCTCCGCATTCCGCGGGAAAGGGGTATCACCACTTGTAAGGGGTTGTGCAAGTAAGTGCTTTGTTGATGACGATAATATAAAAGAGGAGGTCACTAGATGGTCCATAAGTTTACCATAGCTAGCTAAAGCACTATAAATCCATGAATGATCTGTATCTTTCTTGTCATCAAGTTTTGCATTCCCATCATCAGTTTCCATAGGTGATGCAGGGGTAACTGTGAAGAGCAATTGACTAGTAGCTTCAAATGTGGTCAATACAGATTGAATAACACCACACCCATACAAACAGTTCAGTAGAACAGGATTGCATGAATCTGGCCTCTCCATTAAAATAATATCAAAAAAGTCCATGACTTTGCCAAAATAACAACATTTTGTTGATATTGAAGCTTCAGTTACATGGTCAACAAAATTCATGTGATCTAAAGCAGTGCATGCAAAAGTAGACGCCACTGATTTTGAAGCGGGGCTTACGCTCACAACATCATCACGTCGGCGAGAAGGTTGCAGCATTATTTTTCCTAACTCCTGGAACAAATGGGTAATGTGAAATGAAAGTGATCTGACCATGTCACAGCAAGAAGTAAAATACGTCCTCTGCTTGTCGCATTCCTTATTATTAGCCCCAGAAATATCCACAGACCCAGAATTGTGCAGCTGATTACTGGAACTCAGCCGCCTGTTTGAAGGACCAACAGAATTTGTTCGGTGTTGAGAACCAGTGAAACGGCCCAAATCTCGATACAGGTTAATAAGATCAAAAAACTGGGACTCCATACCCCAGCCTGAAGTCCGCCTTCTGAGTAATGGATCAAGAATCTGCCTGAAAGAATTGAACCTTTGATCATCAGTTTCATTTGCATCAACTTCGACCTGTTGTGAGTCAGTAGAACAGGCACCATCATCTTCTGTCTCAGGCTTCGTATTTTCAAGTAGAGCAATTTGCCACAAAACTTCACGGTGAACATGGCCAATGTTTTCAAGAACATCCTTGCTGTCATTTCCAAATTCTGCAAGTAAAGCAGTCATCCAACGGTTGTCTTTTGAAGCAGCAAGAAAGAGAAGGAACTCAACCAGGAAAAGTGAAGAAAAGGTGTTGTTTTCAGTTGTCATCCTTGGATCTAGTAACAAAGGTCGTGGAGCTACACCAAAACCAGTTATTGCTATCTTCAAGTGCTCCTTAAGAGCGGAACAGAAAGCACGTGCTAGAGGAGTGGAGTGATGTTGTGTGAATCCTTTAAATACCATGGTGCTATGCAAAGCAATAGACATGCCATCTGAGGATTGTGCAATAGCTGGTCGTAATAACAGCTTCAATAAAGCTTCAATTCCAGATCTTTCCACAAATAACCGACAGGTTTCAGCATTTTCCATAGTCCGGTGAACCAATACCATCAGATGAAAAATGCATAGCTGGACAAATTGCTCACCCCCTGTCCCTTCAGCAGCAAAATCATCTGAACCTACCAGGCAGCAACGGTTTTCATTTCCCTTATCTTCGGAATCAGTTTCCATTGCACTGTCCTGGGTATCTTTTCCTGAAGATCTTGTACCATTACCGTCTCCAAAGGATGCAATCTTATGGATGATTTCGATGATAATGTCAACACCAGTACTTCTCAATGAAGATACATGTCGTAGAAGTTCCTCCACAGAATTTGCCAAAGGAACAATAGCCTCATTCATGGCTAAGACATACTTTTTGCTTGTGAAGATGTCAACAAGGAACTGCAGTGATGAAGTTTCTTTGACAACCTCTAAGCCTTTGGCATTAAGACAAATGGCCCCAAGACCATTTGGAATGCATGTCAAAGTCTTCGACGAAGGAAGTATTCCAGATACAATGGAAGATAAAAAAGCATCAGGCAGACCCATTTCATGCAGAGCAGAAAAGCATGTAGGATCTTTGTGGATCATTTCACTCATAACAGTAACAGCTGAATAGTAAATTTCACCTCCAAATTTATTTACATTCTGAAAAATCGACACCAGAGTTGCCGGCAATGGACTATCATTAGAGTGTTGAGATCTGGTAGGGTTAGCAGGGTTATATGTTGCGGAACCAAGAGCCTTAAGGGACACTTTTATGAGTCTCTTCTGACTGTGAAGCTGATCAGTATTACGTCTTGAGCTTTCACCAGTGAGCAACAGATTATCATTTTCTCCAACAAAACCAATGACCCTGTGAACCTCGGTCTGCAATCTTTGAGCCAAAAGCTCAATACCCCCCAACTCTTTAAACAAAGATACAGCCGAGCTACTATAATCCATAAGCTTCTGAAGGGTTTTGACGGCAAAACAAACCAGATGAATGTGTGCAAGATCAAAATCTTCCAGCAGAGGCAAGAATGTGGGTACCATACCAGACCCTCTAATATTACTCCCGGAAGATGAAGTTGACACCACATGCAGCAAATAGAACTGAAGAAGTGCCTCAACAAAACCAAGGGAAGATGAATCATTAGAACTCTTTAATGACAAAATAGCCCTCTGAAGCACATTCAGGAGAATCACGCGATTCCCTCCGGTAAAAGTCATATTAGATCCACTGAGTATCCTTGCCCTCTCATGAGATGATGTATACGCTGCTAACTGAGCTCCTAATGCAAGCATTGCAAGTGTTCTAATCGATCCAGATATGGTTTTTTCAGAACGTACAACTTTAACCAACTCATTTGTATATTCTGGTTCGTTAGCGAAAAAGGAAACAAGCTCGTCGTGAGCATCACTGGACTGGACCAGCACAATGAAAGCAAGAATACAAATCTTGTTGTAAAGCCTGCTTATTCTTGGAGACTGGAAGGCACGAGCATATCTGATTCTTGTGAGCAATGAGAACCGGAGCTCTGGAGGAACACTATATTGCTCAATGCATCTCTTCAACAATGACAAGTCAGCTTCTTTGCACAAATGCATATCTGGCATGTGTATAACTCTCAAGCTTGAGGTGACTGTATCTACACTTTGATCCTTGCTTTGGGCACAGGATCCGTGCACCTCAAAATAAAGAGTAGAACCTACACGGAAATTGGATTGGTCACTACCATTTTCGGCATCAGAAGGAAACGAACACTGTGCTTCATCATGGACTTTCTCGTTTGCCATGACACAAGAGTACAGCCCAAGGCCCTCCTCCTTGCTTCCCCACCCTTGTGCTAGGGACAGGAGATTGCTGTTCACTGAACCACATCCAACCATCTTTGAACTTCCATGAAGCTTAGAGGGGTTTAATTTTACAAGCGCAAAAAGAGTTTCTAATGTTGCAATAATAATCTCAGGATCTGTTGAAGCTAGTAAAAGCTTGAAGTGCTGAAAAGAAAAGGAGATATATTATATCAGGAAATAACAATGTCAGATAAAAAATGAATGAATCAGTTGACTAAAATAGAAGATAGAATGAAATAAATAATAAATAAATAAAATTAAGGCTGCAATTGAAATAGAACATAATATCTTTACAATTTACCTCTAAGCCATCAAAGGTACTCTTGTTTGGACAGTTTTCAAAAATTATTTGCATCACCCGTAGTATTTGCAGAATTGCATGTTTTGGTAATGAGATGTCATCTTCTAGATTATCCGACAGAGTTAGGTCATTTCGACATAACAAATATGTCTTGAAGTATGTATCAAAGTGAAGCAACAATGGCCTCCAATGATGAAAATTCCCCTGATGTTAAAATTAATGTTAATACGTAAGGCATGTGACAGGAAAAAATAAATACTATATGCGCAAATGATCATGTTATTACCTTATTGTACTCCCACCAAAAGCCAGAGAGGGGTAAAGCTATATCTTGTAACGGACATTGGATGACCTTCTCAATGAAAGCTTTGATCTTATGAGGCTGAAATCAATTAATTGCCAAATCAGATTACATTACACCAGTAATAAGGGAATGAATGAAAGTAAAAAGCCTAACCCATTACACTTTCTGGCAAGTGTTACTTAATAATCAGATTTTGAAGGTATGTATATAGACAACATTGCACATATGGGGATGCCAATAGGTATGTTTTGAGTAGGGTAACCACCATTTATGCCAATATGAATACCAACATTTAACAAAGTCATATACTTAGATCGATACATGCATCAATGCTCATACTCAATGGGCTCCTAAGATCTAATGTACATGATTCACTGATATGCAAATGTCCTCCCTTTAACAAAAAATGGCATGTTACTACAAAAAATGAATATTAGAGATTACGCTACCGCCGGACCCCATCCATCACATATTGCACAAATTACTAGGAACTCAAAAAATTATAAATTCTATCAGGAAATAATTTGCGAATCACTGCATTAATGGAAAATATTCTACCCGATCACCGATTTAATGAATGTGCAGTGCGGGTGCAATCCATATACTAATAATTGACTAATGGTCAGAAACATTAGTAGATTACAACACATCATCAATTTAACAATTCTAAGTACAATAATTTGGGCCACACATGAAACAACAAAGAAGCAACCTCCCCGCTTAACTTTGGATTATCAGGGCCTTCTTCCACCAAGAAATGGAAGGTTAAGACCAAAAAAAGAGCATCCGAAAGCTCCACTGGTATACATAAATTTAGGTGCATCAAAACTTTTACAACCTTGTTCATATACATGATGAGCAAACCACACGAGTAAATGAAGTGGGTGACTGATGACATATGTAATAAACAATAATAGCAAATCCAAAACATATTTTAAGGTAGCATATTTGGCAAAACATGTATTGTCTTTATTATGTCATAAGTTGGTAATGAATAGTATAACAGCTTTATTGGATTTTATATAAAACGAAAAAAAGAAAGTAATGTTAGTCATACTTTATTTTCAGTTTTTTGCAAAATACATGTTTCATAGAGAACCTGTATAACAATTGTTTACTGTTGTCATAGAAGGCTAAATCGATTTTTAAAAATTAAATACAAGCCAACAAAAAATAGATATGAAGAGTAGTAGAGAAGCAGGTTGCTTATTCAATGTTTACATTAGATCGTGTTGGGAATATCGTTGCTTTTTATTGTAGGTTTTGGAGATTGTGTAGAGAAGAAAAAAAGTCATTTTACCAAAGTTAATCTTCCCCAAGCATGCAACTATGCTATTCAATCTGGCTTCATGATTTTTCGAGGTAGAGATCAATGGTTTTTGTACTAACTCTCTATAAAGGCATTCTAAAATTTTAAGTCAAAGTCAGCTAGACCGTTGATTTGAGGAACACCGGCATCGCTCTGGCAGTACCAATATTACCTAAATCACCATCATCACACTGGCAGTACCAATATTACCTAAATCAAATCAATAGTTGTGATGTAGAGATTCATCAGTGTTGTAGTTTGTTGCTGTGTTTGAATAGAAGTCCAAAAACCATTATTCTCTGGTACCGCAAAAATGATTATGGTATTGCAGTATGTTTGTTGATATGTTAGAATCTGTGGACAATTGATTTGTATAAGGGGTTTATGATAGAACATTATGGCGTAATTTGATCCATGTATAAGGGGTTTATGATAGAACATTATGGCGTAATTTGATCCATGTAGCCGACCCTGCTTAGTGGGATAAGGCTGGTTGGTTGTTGTTGATTTGTATAAGGTGACCAGCCCTATATTGTTCAAATCTTCAAATCCAGTAGTAGCGTGTAAAGAAACTGATGAAATCAAATAGTTTACATCTAGCTGGGAGGATAAATCTTCTAAAGCTTGGGTCTTCTGGGCTGGACTTGAGTAACTAGAAAAGCAGATTTTATCATATCCCGCAAAAGTCTAGTATTCTTCAAAATATATGTTGGAAATTGAAAATCAGGGTATCCCAAATTGGAGAATTTAAAAACACCACACATTGAAGCAAGAGTCGGTGTAACCACGTGTAATATTATTATACACTATCAACTTTGGAGGCTGATTTTCAATTTGCAACGTATATTTTGAAGAATGCTGGACTTTTGCGGGATATGACATAGTTACTAAAGTCTGACACAGATACCCAAGCTTTAGAAGATTTATCCTCCTGTCCAAGGATCTCTCTCGCATGTAAGCTTTCATTGACATGAAAGCTTCGAGTTCCTAGCTAGATGTAAACCTTTTGTTTTCATTAGTTTCTTTATATGCTACTACTGGAATTGGAAGTTTGAACGATGTTGGCATGGTCTCCTTATACAAATCAATGGTCCACAAATTCTAGGGTGGCATTGATAACTATCTAATCTACATTTTGTTGCATATTATTATTACTATTAGCAAAAAGTTGTCTTCAGTAGAATATTGATTCAAACACACCAACAAACAAAATACAAACTGCAATACCATAATCATTTTTGCAATACCAAAGAGATTGATGGTTTTTGGACTTCAATTCAAACACAGCAACAAACAAAATACAAACTGCAGCTTTGATTAATCTCTACATCACAGCTATTGATTCTTATATTGGTTTCCCTAGATACATACCAATCACAACCTGAATCCACATAACTTTCACTTAAAAAATTCTCTTCTTTTTTTTAAAGTAACTTCAGGAGATACCATAAACTTAAGCTCTTGACAAGTAACGGAAAGAAACTCATTTTTGCATTGTTACTTCCCTAGAAGCCGACGTGTCTAATTTTCCTAAAAAGAGCCTTTTAAAACCAAATAAGTAAATAAAATTTCTTGACTTTTAACAAAAACTAATAGTTTTCTGTGCCATTTCAATTACTAAACAAAAGCATACGCTACCCTTTTAGTCTGCCAATGCTAAATTCATAACAAGAAAACCGGCCTTTTCCACTAATTTCTTTAACTCATACATAATAGTGCATTTACAAACTTCAAACGACATACAGAATTTGTCAAGATGATCGGGAAAGAAAAAACAAAAAACATAACCCACCAATCGAAAAAACAATCAAAACTCATGACTTGCAAAAGTCTCAAACATATTCCATATCAGCCAATAAAAAACTAAATTTTCAATAGAAAAATAGCATCGCAAATGCAGTAACCTAATCTCAAATTACACAGCCTTGTAGGAAATACTTTTTTTCTTCTAAAGAACCTAGCGGTGAAACTCACGCCTATTAAGTTTGAGAAGTAGGGAACTGAGGGTTCGAACCCGCACCCCAACATACCAAATGTCCTGGCAATTTTTTTACCAGGGACAAAAAAACATTTTTTATCAACAAAACCGATAACTGAGCCCCAACATACCAAATGTCCCGGTAGTTTTTACCATATGAACCGGGACAAACAAAAACACATTTTTTATCGTCGAAACAGATAAATAACACAATAAAAATAAATTTAAATTAAAGGGTTTAATCAATATGATTTAAAAAACAACCCTTTTGAACCTTAATAACAGGTAAAACAATAAATAAAAAGTATTATAGAGAGAATAGTGACTAACAGGTTCAGAATCAAGCTTTATAGATGGACCAATGGAACCTTCGTTTGATAAAAGCTGTCGAAGCCTCGAATGCCAACTTGATCTTAGGGTTGTCATCTAACCCTAAACTTCTCCACTGTGAATAGCTACTGCCACAAACAAGTTCAAATTAAAAACCCTTCAAAATCAAAATCAGTATACAAAAACAGCAAAGAATCGATTCGTTTTATTATTAACCAAACTAAAACCGTTCAAATTGAAACACAATCGGTAATAAACAATGAATCATATTCAAATTCAATTATTCAGTATCGCATATGAAAAAATTAAAAAAATGTTTAAACGGTTTAATCAATACCTGAGTGATTAGAGAGAAAGCGATAGATGCATACACATCGAAGAATCGAAATCGAAAGAATTGGGGTTGCAATAAGAAATCGCTGTGAAAATTGTTAACGTGTTTTTTGTATAACGAGTAAGGTTTAGCCCTTTTGGAAGCAAAGCAAAAAATGGAGTGTGCGTGTAGATGTATTTGTGTATATATATACACTCTCGCTACTTAGGGTGCAAGTATATTCTAATTCTACCAACAAATTGTGAAATTAAAGCCCATTATCATTGCCCCTGGGTTAAAAAATAGTGTTTCTTAAAATTGAATTCTATTACACTCAAATTTAATTTTTATAAGTATGCTTCATATATGTCTTCTTTTCGAAACTAGTTATTTGTTCAGATATCACACTTTCGATCTCATTCAAGTTTTAGTCATGTGATGAACTAAGTCGCCTTCAAATCATGATTGAGTGATATGTTATTTTTAATGAATTGTCGTTGTTTTAACTTCGAATATCTGTAGTTTGTAATTTTTATTTACTTAATTGCTATGAAGTACGAACATCTTTGGGAGTAAGTGTGTTGTCGTGACTGGGTATAAAAAAATCTTACAAGAAGGAGAAGAAGTAGCTCTGTCTATTAAAAAAAAAACTTATTTGTTTTAGGCAAAAACAAAACCAGTTCATTTCATTGATGAATAATGGGTACAAACAAAATGGTACATCGTAAATGATATGGGGCTAGGAAGGGATAATACATCTTTAGCTATACTGCGAGCAATCTTATCTGCTTGCCTCCTTGCAAAACGCTCATAAAAATGTTGTGTGATAACAACAAATTCTTACAACACAAAACAACAACACCAAGTTCATTAGGAGGGATGATGTTAGAATTCACGGCATCCACCACAATTTTACAATCCGAATAAGAGATAACTAATTGCATGTGTCTTACATAGCAATTTTGATGGCTTCAAGGATATTGATTGATCATGCCTAAGATTGAGAAACAAATAATACCTCGTATTTGACATATCAAGAAGGATTAGTCTCATTAAGTCTCTAAAACACGAGCCACGACCCATGATGGAATTGTCGCGAAAGAGTGTGCAATCAATGCTACACTTCACAACTGCAATGACATTTTTTTCTCAAATAACATCATACGTTGTACTATGAACCGAGTGTTTTGCCTCTTGCATACAACCTCATTTGTTGAGAACATCTCTTGCTCGATTCACAATGACATTAGATGGAGTGTCACAGCCTACTCGTGGCGTATATAATTCTTTTTTCCATTATACTAATCATAGTTTTTTTTTTATAGTTTTTTTTTTATTTATTTTTTTTAAATGAGTTTTTTTTAGGATTCTTTTGATTAGAAGTTTATATATAAAAAAAGAGGACATTAATGTGTGTGTTCAAAAATTTTAAATATGTATAAAAAAGTATCATATAAAAGTTCGTATGAATGCATGTAACAAACATTGAGCCTACGAAAAAATCTTCTAGGATTAATTGCGTGTGTGTATACACACTTTTTTGAAGCAAAATAACACATGCGTCTATGTAATAATTATAAAATATTACAAATATATAATGTATTTATTTAGTTGTAATTTTAATAATAGTGGTTGATGGTTTCCTAAAAAAAAATAATAGTGGTCGACGGTGGTGAATGTCGACAGACACTTGTCGAAATGATGGTCAGAGTGGCGGTTGACGGTGATTGTAGTGGTGAATAGAGTGGTAGTTGACGGTGGTAACCAGTGGTGGTTTTTGCTAGTCATATCAATGGTCAAAGCTCTAGAAGGTGGTCAAAATGGTAGTCAAAGGTAAGCAGAATGGTGATCGGCATAGCGGTGGTTGACGTTGTGATTGGTGATTGACATTGTTGAGTTTAAGTAGAAAACTGATTTGAAATCAAGTAAAAAACCAAAAACTCAAAATGTGAGTTATATAGTTTTTTTTTTAGATAGACAAAATGACAATCTTTGGTCATTTAATAATTTCAACATTTTTGTCAGCTGAGTAAGGATTTATGGACCAATTATTAGGGATGAAACATGATAATTTTATTCTTTAGAAATATTTCTATTAAAAACACTTAATATCCGACTGTATTTCACATTCTTTCAAAGTTTTATTTCTCCGTCACTCATTGGAGAAAAGTAGTTTTGGGTCATTTTATGACAAAATCATCCATCTACGTCCTTTTTTTTCTTCTATGTCTTTCTCTCATGATTATCGTGTGAGTGCAACTTTGTCTTGTTCGTCTATTTTTCTCTTTCTTTTGATCTAAACAAGTGGTTTCCTTGTGGATGAAGTTTTTTCTTGTGTGTTTTTTCGTGATTTCATCTTTTGAGTTCGATGTTTTGTTGTTCGTTGTCTTATGCGACTTACGTGGTATTATTTGATTGTTTGTCTACATTGTTTGATTGTCTAATCACTTTCATTTTATCAAATTATTTTTAAGCATGTTTTTTTTAAAAAAAATAGAAAAATAAAAAAAGTATATAAAAAATCAATCTACTTGTTGGAAAAAGAAAGATGAAAGCAAAGAGAAACAGTTGGAAATCGATAAAGCTGTGGGATTAAGAATTTGATATCCCCTCCCTTATTAGTTTGTTCTAGCGAAGAAGAGAATCAACCCTAAAATTCAATTCAATTCAATTCAATTTAGGGTTTTCTACAATTTCAATGTCGAATTCGCTCAGAGGTGGATCCTTTTACGGCGATGCTGCTCCTTTCCGATCAAGGTAACAAACTCTCTTTTTCTTCGATTCAAATTCAATTGATATTGAAATGTTTAAATTCATTCAAATGCAGAGAGGGACTTAGCACCAGAACCCCTGCTGCATCCTCCGATGAAATTCAATTGCGTATTGATCCTGTTGGTGATTTCGATGATGAAATTACCGGTCTTCGTGGTCAAGTTCGAAAATTGAGAAATGTAATCTATCTATTCTTCTTATTTATGCACACACTATTAATTTTTTCTTTTTTAAATTATGATGAATTTTAGGTTGCGCTATGTATGTTGGAGAAGGATTATGGTCATGTTTTTTATCTAGGAAAAAAAAAAGGGAAAATTAAGAGAACCATATAGTTAAATTGATCTTGTATTTGCTTGTTTATGAATGATGCTTGTTAACTTTTTTCATGAGTTTGATTGGTGGATCGTTTTTAGGATCATTCATTGAATGATAGATAAATCAATACAATCAACAAAGCTACCCGAAATAAATAACGCGAAATCCAGTACTTTAAAAATGTATGTTATGTTTCATTTTAGAAAATATAACTTGTATAATGGATGGATTCGAATGATATGATATTTCATAACTGATGCTGGCACAGATGCTGCTTCCAACTGAGTGTAATAGAGGCTTAGTAGCTTGACTTATTGTTGAATTATGTGCTGCTATGTATTTTCTCTTGTTATAGTTAGGTTGATGAAACCATATCAGGTTCAGAGGTTTTTCTTTTCCTTCCTGTTTTCGTTTTTGATTCCTATTGTTGTCATATAACTTTGTACATGTCTGCTGCAGGTTGCTGAAGAGATAGGTACAGAAGTCAAGTCTCAAAAAGATTTTCTGGAACAGCTGGTACATAGTTTTTTTTTTATAATCAGCCGATACATCATTTATTGGATAACCTATATTCTACTCACACATTGGGTACATGTACATATAGTTTCATGCTTTATGATATCAGGAAAATGGATTTACTAATTACTATCAAAATTTTAATTCTTTAGATGTTGAACTCTGAAACACTAACTGTGGCAGGATATGTTTCTCAATCAGTAACTTAATTAGGGTCACTTTCTTATGATGTTTAGGATAATAAAACTAATTATAATGGGAATTCATGCTGTTAATGCTGCTAATTTATTTTGAACCTTTGACTTATAAAAGAAAAAATAATTCCATTTTACAAAAGAAATATTTTTTGTCAACTTTAATAGTTTATGATCTCTAGTGGACCTCTATGTAAAACTTGAATCCAGATTAAGTTCTGACCAAGGTTGTTCTAGTGGACCTATATGTAAAACTTGAATCCAGATGAAGTTCTGAACCATCTATTGGATCTTCCTTACTTTAGGATGGTTAGGTTAGAGTTTGGTTTATAATCAGGTTTTACATCAAACTTGCTTTTAGAATATAAACATCCAAACATAAATTACTTCACTTCAAACTCAATTTTAGTTATATGAATTTTTACAAAATCAAATTTATGGAAAACATTTCAAACGCTCGTCGAAAAGAAGTTTTGGCCGTCTAGTTGGTCCTCATTACTTTAGGATTATTATCTTGGATTATAATAATAATCTATGGTTTTGCATGTGAAGATGAATTAAATTGATGCAAAGTTTGTCCATTGTTTATAGTATTTATGTTTATATTAGATGATTTACAACTTCAAAAAATGAATACAGAGGAAACATGTTTTGGCTGGCTTTTGTTGAGTATTGATGTGTTGTCATTGATCTGTCGTTGGTATATCATTCATTACTTTTTAGAAAGAATATGCATGCCTGTCTTCTTAATACTTTGTTTTTGTCTGTTTTAATACAGCAAATGACAATGGCAAAGGCTCAAGCTGGAGTGAAGAATAATCTGAGAAGATTGAACAGGAGTATCGTGCGGAATGGTTCAAACCATATTGTTCACGTGGTCCTTTTCGCATTAATATGTTTCACTATTGTGTATCTTTGGTCAAAGATGTCTAGGGAATGAGGCTTTCCAGGAATATACTTCTCTCAGCATTGTTGTTGAACCCAAGTCTTTCTTTGAACGACTCACAATGATGCCTGATTTTGTTGTATAGAAAAGCTTTGTAATTTTCTGTGTAACAGGTGGGTTTTGTATGAAGAAAAAAGATAATATGGTATTTTGCAGTTTGCAAAGTCGTACATATGTTACATTTTCATCTGGTGAGATTCTCATCATTCATAAAAAAGAGCAGGATTCTATAGAATATACTGGTATAAAAAAGGAGGAGGGAGAGAAAAGTTGTTCGAAGAGAATCCAGTGAAAATTAAAATCCCACTGCAGAAAATCTAGTCTTTTTACAATGGAGAACTACATTTTTTAGTACTTAATTTATCTTTTTTTAAATAATAGTACTTCATAAGCACTTTGCCCGTCTTCCTTTTTGATATTTGAAAGTTAGTCTGGAAAACAAAATTAACCTAGAGGTCATCTATTACATGCTTAGATGCACATTAAAGTAAAAATGTGCCATTAACACCATTTGCTATAAGACAACTAAAGTAAAAATGTGCCATTAACACCATTTGCTATAAGACAACTAAAGTAAAAATGTGCCATTAACACCATTTGCTATAAGACAACGTGCCAGAGTATAAATCTAAACTTAAAAGTTACTCCCTCTTATCTTTGACCATTTTGTTTGTTGAGTGACTCACTTTTCTAAATTCCCGTGTACTCTACGTGTGTGTTTGCTTTGGCGTTTGACAAGCATTTCATACGTTACAAACCCACCCCAACGTGAAAAAACAGAAGCCAAGAATCCTAGCTTCTCTCCAGACGCGCGTATGGTTGAGTTCTACCGCTAAAGCAAACACATTATAAGACGGTAATATTTCTCACAGTAGCAACATTTGAAGAACTTAAACTCCAACTCACATCATTCTTTGAGGATGTTGGAGAAGTCTCTGAACATCACGTATGTATGCAGTATGTGTATTTGTTCGTTTAATGACGGAAGAATAAATGAAAAATGAAGGACAATGGAGAACTCCATTTTTTGATACTTAGTTTATATTTTTTTAATTAGTACTTCATAAACACTTTGCCTGTTTTCCTTTTTGATATTTGAAAGTTAGTCCGGAAAACAAAATTAACCCAGAGGTCATCTATTACGTGCTTAGATGTACCATTAAAGTAAAAATGTGACATTAACACCATTTGCTATAAGACAACGTGACAGAATATAAATCTAAACTTAAAAGTTACTCCCTCTTATCTTTGACCATTTTGCTTGTTAAGTGACTCTCTTTTCTAAATTTCTGTGTACTCTAAGCGTGTGTTTGCTTTGGCGTTTGACAAGCATTTCGTACGTTACAAACCCACCCCAACGTGAAAAAACAGAAGCCAGAAATCCTAGCTTTTCTCCAAACGCGCGTATGGTTGAGTTCTACCGCTAAAGTAGACACATTATAAGACGGTAATATTTCTCACAGTAGCAATAGTTGAAGAACTTAAACTCCAACTCACATCATTCTTTGAGGATGTTGGAGAAGTCTATGAACATCACGTACGTATGCAGTATGTTTATTTGTTCGTTTAATGAAGGAAGAATAAATGAAAAATGAAGGAGGAAGATGAAAAAAAATGGCCGTATGAGAAACGTGACAAAACGACTATGGTGTCTCAGTTGATTTTTGCTAGGGATCAAAAGTTGCATCTTTTTAAGGAACTAAATTACTATAGTCGAAAATGAGAGTTATTAAAGCATATATATCGGGCATATCATTTGCATTGAGAGCAACCATTGTCGACATAGACATCACTAATTGAGATGTTTTGAATAGCAATTGTTCAACACGCATTTAAGAATAGTTGTGGTGGGACCTAGTTTAGTAGTTTAAATAATTTGAAAGTGTAAAGTAATATAATTTATTAGGTGGAGTTCATTTATACCACCAAATTGGGTGGCATGAATGTAGATACTCTTAGTGCATGAATATCGGTAGTTTTTCTACCGTTTCTACACCTAAACCAAGGACGCATGTCAGAGTCTCTTTGATAATTTGATTTGAAGTCGGTTCCATTTATCTGCACCGTTCCTCTGCACAACAACGGTTCCTTTATGCTTTTTGTGCATTAAAAAAATAAATTAAAAGATATTTATAAAGCAACAAAAGACTTTTATGATATATTATGGGGTTTAGTGGGATCCATTTTAGAGTTTTTGATGGGTTGTATGAATATTTAGAAAATATAGTTTTTTTAATTCTAATTTTTTTGGGAGAGATTCTTATAATATTATCAATTTTTATGTAAAATTTTATTAAAAAATATATGAATTTTACATACGAGTTTACTTAAAATGAGAAACCAAAAGTGAAAAAGAAAAACTTTTGGGGACTAAAAATCGAAGAAAAATTTTAGAAGGACTAAAACGAAAAGTTGGTATATTTATATGAACTAAAAATATATTTAACCCTATAAAAAATTATGTGGGGTCCATTTAAACTATCAAGATAGGTGTTATTGATGTGTATGCTCTTAGGAGCGGTGCTTTGCGTATTAAATTTACTGTTCATATTAAATATATTTTATTTTTCTCAATATTTAGCCTTTTGTTAAATTAATTCAGTCTTTAAAGATCAATATTAATTTTCAACATAATCACCAAATGGATACTACCCATATGAAATTTCTTTTTACCACCAAATGAAAACATTTATTAAAAATAGGGATGAGAATAGGTCAGGTTCGTATATAGGAGCCTACAACCTCGCCTACGACAGGTCAAGTCAGGCCAGACTTTCTTCTTAAATAGAGAAGACTTAGACTTTTTTAGAAGCTTATTTAGCTTAAATTAAAGGTTATGTCACATGCCGTTCAAAAAGCTTCTTAGGCCTACTAGTAGGGCATATTTAAGTAAATATGAATAATATTATTTATTATTATATTATGTTTTGTACTTTGAATAAAAATATAAATTTGTTAACTTTTTTAGTAATTTAAGCTTATTAGTATACATTGAGTTTTCACATTATAAATTAGAAATGAAATATGATACAATATATAGTCAAATGCTCTAAAAACTCAGGTTGATTATCAAAAAATAGTTTAATTTAATTGATCATTATTGTTATTCTTTTTAAACTTAGATCACATTGTTTATTTAAAGATGTTCATATGATACATGTTTTTAAACAAGCTAGCACGTCACATCAGACTTTCAGAAGACCAAGTCTAGGCCTAAAACGTAAGCCTATGACAGGCTGCAGACCAGACCTATGTCTTTAAAAAAATTTACAGGTTAGGCTTGGGTCTTGCAAAGCCTAACTCGGTCTAGTCTACTTCCACCCCTAATTAAAAAGAAGAAAGATACAAAGAATTTGGGGATCCAAACCAAACAAGGAAAAAACAAATTAAGAAAAATGAAAAAAATGAAAACTTTAAGGGGCGTTTGTTTCAAGGTATCAAAAATTAAACCCAGGAATAATTTTCCCAGGAACAACATTTCAGGGAATAAATTTTTAGGAAAAGTGTTTCGGTAGTACTTTCAATTCCCAGGAACCTTTTAATTTAAATTCTTAAAAATAAATATTATATTTTATTTGCAATATATACTCGTCAACATAGATGTTCCAATTCTTAAAATGCATATGTGATTATTTTATTTCATTTGATTATTACAAGCATAGATAATACTTATATATATATATATATATATATATATATATATATATATATATATATATATATATATATATATATATTTTGAAGAGCACTATAAACAAATCATAAAATAAAAATACTATATAAAAATGTTGGTTTTTATTATTTTCTTTGTGAATATATAAGTGACCATAAAAAAAAAGTGATGAAAATAATAATAGTAGTGAGATAGCACACAACCGCCAGGAATAAAAGTTTCCAATGCTTATTAGAGGGGATTAGGATGCCAGGCTACAATTTAGTATTCCCTTATAATAACAAACAAAGGAATTGTTATTTCCAGCCTTTGATTCCCAGGATGGAATATGTTTAGTATTCATCAAACAAACGCCTCCTAAATCTATCTACAAAGAATTCTTTCCTAGTAAAATTATCGATCAAGGAATGACCATGATTACATTAGCATATACATAGGCACAATCATTCCTTTCTTTATTATACGAGAATAACGGAATAGATGAATTGCAACTTTCTTAACTTGAACAAACCATTACTCATCCAATTGTTTCTTAAGCTCCAAGTCACAGCAGCAGCAGACAAAGCTTGTATAACCACCATGTAATCACTCTCAATCCAAATTCTCTTATTTGTAGTTATTTTATTGTTGATTTATATATTGAAGTATCACAATTTTATGAGCACTTATGCGAAAAATGGCACACCAAATGCAAATAGAACCCTGCTTTAGCCAAAATTTTAAATTATAAACTCAGCATGTTTATTCAAGATGAAAAAAAAAATCAATCTTATTCTTTTTACTTATGTTAGTGGTAACTATTACATAATATATGTAATCTGCTTTCTATTTTTATTAAATTTAATTAATTTGTAGGTCTTAAACTATATGTAAATTTTTAAATATGTCTCTAACCTAACAAAAGTTGTAATTGAGTCCTGAAATTTTTTTATTTTTTATTATAATTAAATTCTTGGCTGATTAATAACTGAGTAATGGTAGTGTAATATAAAGACTTAATTACAAAAAATACCTAAGTTCATAATCTAATTTAAATATTTTAGTTTGGGGGCATATTTAGATATTCTCAAATAGTATAAGGACTCACACGATAATTAAAACTAAATTAAAATACAATTAATATCTATCCCTATTAGAATTATTATTTGATTTCATTTTTTTTTTGCTATTGACCTAGTTATCAACATATATTCAAATAAACACACACTTAAGAAGATAATGTGATGATCCAGGATCGAATCTGAGATTCTAGATAAAATATCTTCATAGTCAAACCATTAAATTGTAACAATCGAGACAAATAAATATTATTATTCAATTTCATAATATACACATCTCTTTATTGTATATATGTTATGGATTTAATTTTTATGAACCGTCCATATAAAAAATTTACACAGACAATACATCATAAGCAATCTTATGTTTGAATTTTTTTTTTTGACTGAAATGTTTGATTATTCTTTTTTTTAAAAGGCCAAAGAAATTACACGTCTGACTTTTAAAATTGACTATAATAAAAGTCCAACGTTTCTAATGATCTAATTATTGTGACCAATTGGCATACTTCATGTCTTATTTAGGTATAAATAGAAATACAATTAACAAAAAAATAAATACAACTAAAATAATACTAAGTAATACATTCTCAAACTTTTAAAATAACAAATAAAAATATATTTTTTTGTCAATTTTTTGTTTTATAAATATAGACTTTGGAATTATCTTTGATCGCTGCACCTATTTTATATTTTTATATACAAAAAAACTATAATAGAACCCTAAATAAATAAAAAATTGGGCAAAGAACCCTAAATAAATAACACCTATATTCTATACTCCACCCTTAAGAAAAAAAAACATATATTCTATATACCATGTATTTATCAACCTGTTTTTTTATTTGACTCCTTTTGTATTTGCAGTGTGTCAGTTTCGAACCGTAGTCACTAAAGTTAATGAGTTAATTTTCAACCAAGTGACTTCTAGAAAAACCGGCATCTATCAACCCTACTTAGTACAAATATAAACTGTGAAGAGAAAAGAAAAATATATGGGACGTATACATACCAATGCAAACAAAGGGAGTACACAAGGGTTTGTTTGTTGAGTGAATATGTATTTTCATTCTTGAATTTGCACATGTCGTTCAATACCAAAAATATAAAGATGCTGACATGTAGAGGATCTAGGCACTGTAATAATATTCCAAGCATGAAATTGTGGCTTTGATATGCTCCCTATCTTTTTCTGTTTCTAATATGTTCGGTGGAGACGGACGGATGCAGCGATAACGGTGCGGTGTTTCGGTGCGGTGGCAACGAAGTCTTCGCAGTGTAATGGAGGGTGCATGCATGCACGTTAGCGCTTCAACGCTCAAGTCAGTGTAGGAAATGAGGTTGAATGTGTAAAATGTGTGGGAAATGAATCTTACCTTGAGGGTGACGCTGAGTCACCGTTATATAGAAGAAGGAGGAGCTAACGGATCCCGTGAAATGCGGCGCCTTATCAGAGGGCCGTTGGAGGCCACGTGTACGGTGTAGGATGCACGTGGGCGTGCTTCAGTGTGGTGGTGTGCACCAGAGTTATTATGCTCACTCTGGTGGCGTGTCTTGATCCGGAGGACTCTTTGTCCATGTGTCAGCGTTGGATTGACTTTCTAGCCGGTCCAGAACATTTTCCATTTTTTTAATCCAATCCAATAATTGAGCAGCATACACTCATGAGTGAAAATATAAAAGTGTCACTGTAAAAGATACATATGCAACTTAAATGAAGTGGAAAAAGTACAATTTAATTACAAAAAAATATGGTGCTATAAGGACAATTTAAATTTAGGCTTAATTGGTCCATTGGTCCCCTAATTAATTTCCAGTTTTCATTTTGGTCTCATATCTCGTAAAATCAACGTTTTGGTCCCTTATGTTTGTCTCTGTTATTCAAATAAATCCCTGGCTGTTAATTTTAACCTCAAATGTCTATGGTGGACCAATCTTAAGAGTGGTCCACCATTGATCCTATTAATTATTTTAATTTAAACCGTTTGATTTTTTATAATAAAAGAGGACCATTGGATTACACTGGTCTATTTTATCTTACGATGTACCACCAACACCTAATTGTTTTTCTTTTCTTCATCTTCAATTCAACAACATCATCATCAATTCAATTCAACAACAACAACATCATCATCTTCAATTCTTAGAGCTCCAGCATAACCAACATACTCAGATTAAACAATAACAACAACAACAACATCATCATCAATTCAACAACAACATCATCATCATTTACCCAAAATTCGGATTTGGAATATAAGGGAAAATTAGGGTTCAATAAAAATTGGGGCTTTTTAAAGATTGTGACTTTAGTAATGAAGTGATAACCCAATTAATTTAAATGCTGAAACTTCAAACCTTCTTCTCCAAAACTTCGTTATATCTCAATTCTCACACCAACCACACAACACAACGAGCCATGGAGCTTCAACTTGATTCCATGGCCGCTTCAATTGGTGTTTCCGTCACGTTCTCCGCTTCCTTCTCTGCTTCGTCGCCACCATTCCTCTAAGCTTCTTTTGGCGTTTTTGTTAATGGGTCTTGTTACGAGTGCCCCCAGGGCACTCTTTAAACATTCCAAAAGAAGAAATTATTCCATAAAAAAGTCAAATATTTCAATTTCCAATGCATTAATTATATAAATTTTCAAAAATAGTTACTATTTAAAGGTCTTAAAGAGTTCCCCGGGGTACTCGTTAACATTTTCCTTTGTTAATTATTATTTTAGGGGCTTTAATGGTTTTTCCATTGAAGGTTATATCATGTGCAATCAATTACAATGATGGAATATTGAAAGAGGAAGGTTTGCGTGATGCATAGAAGAAAAACTGTTTAATTCACTTGATTCAATTGCCTTATGTTAATGAGTATATTGGTTTTTGTCTTTGTTGTGGAAGTCACTTTGTTGGTCCTGTTTTTTAAATGAAGGATTATCTTGATTGGACTGAAGGAGGAAGAAGGAGGAGAAGGAGGGAACATAAGAGAGATGGGCGAATAAAATGAGGAAGGAGGAAGAGGAGGAAAAAAAGAGAAGAGATCCATGTTTTTTTTTTGTTTTAATTTATTTTTCTGGGTTTGTTTTGTTGAATTGATGATGATGTTGTTGAGTTGAAGATGAAGAAAAGGAAAAACAATTAGGTGTTGGTGGTACATTGTAAGATAAAATAGACTAGCGTAATCCAATGGTCCTCTTTTATTAAAAAAAATCAAACGGTTTAAATTAAAATAATTAATAGGATCTATGGTGGACCACTCTTAAAATTGGCCCACCATAGACATTTGGGGTTAAAATTAACAGCCATTTATTTATTTGAATAACGGAGACAAACATAAGGGACCAAAACGTTGATTTTACGAGATATGGGACCAAAATGAAAACTGGAAATTAATTAGGGGACCAAAAGACCAATTAAGCCATAAATTTACCATGAAGGAAATAGACAATATTGCCACAACTGATGGATATAAGAGATAAAATCACATTTCAATTACATCGGTTACTGTTCTTTTCATTACAACCCCTTAAGTATTTGAAAGGGAGGTTAAGAAAAACACTTTGGAAAATGATGGTATTGTAATTTGTTTGGATTTTGATGTAACGTATATAAGACTAAGACCCTTTTAATTTTCATACACATTGCATGTAAAGTATTAATTAATGTGGATTATCTAATACAATTCTATCATGTATTATCATGTTTTGTTTGCATTTACTTCTACGAGTTACACATTACCGCATGCCCTATCCCAAACGGTCAACGTGTCTTCTTCTCATGCTGCTAGCCATAGTTTCAAATGGTGAAGATTTCTTTCATCTTTTTATTGTGCCACCAAATCAGGGATCAATTTAATAGTGAGTGACATAATTCAAGGACCATATTGATTTTCAATGAATAATTAAAGGATCGATTTGACAATTTAACAATTTGCAATGACTTTCATTTTAAAAAATCAAAATTTTCAATCAATTTAGTCCCTGAATACGTGACATCTGAGTTGACAATTCACGTCAGCGCTTAACGTCACACCGCTCACACGTCATCGTCGTTAATGATGAGACTTGACCGAGGGATCAATTTGATCAACGTTTATAAAATTCAGGGACGTTTTAACTATTTTGAAAAATTTGAAGACGGAACTGAACGACTGTGCAAATTCAATGATGAAAATGTCTATTCGTTTGTTTTTTTAGGGAGTAGACAAGGGGTTGTGTTTTGGTTACACTTTTACTCTTTAGACTTATTAGATCTTTTATATCGGGTATAATTTGTCCGCGCGCAACTCTTTATAAACATATTTTAGACCCTATCTTTATTGTAGGTAGGACTTAAATTTTTCAAAATACATTCCCTAACGCCAAACACCACCGGGCTAAGTGTGCGGTTATAAACAGTGGATAACTCAATCAATAGGTTATGATATCATATTATATTTATATATTAAATAAAACACATCCTTGTTACTTACTACGTACGACTAGAATATTTCCTAATAAGGCTGAAAACTAGCTATACAAAATCTTGGTTAGTTAAGGAACATTTTTGTTCATTCAGAAGTTAGTTTTTCTCTTGCTTATTTCGTTTCCCTCAAAATCTCCTCTTTATCTCATACGACTCTGTTTCACATCTCTTTTCCTCTTCTCACTTCTCTCAACTAATGGATACGGGAGGGCTGGGGGAGGGGGGGGAGTAAAGAGCTTTACATTCAAATTTCCCTATTCAAAATGAGCTACAATCTTCAAATGAACATCAAGTGAAACCATACTCTGTCAAAACCACATAAAGGAGGATCAAGAACATGGAAGCAATAGATTAATTTTCTATTTACATAGGCTGTACAATTATTTCAGCTGTCAGTCAACTATTATTGAGTTAACGAGCAAAGGGACAAAAAAACGTTTTGCAATTATATCTTACACTAAAAAGGAACTCCGAGAAGACCCAGGCCAAACTAACATGGGATGTCAGCATGTAAAATCCACTTTTGCCCATAGCTAAAATAGTAAAGGCAGTGGGAGTGGTGTCAGCCTGTCGCTATGTCAAAATGCTTTACAGAGGTTATTAGCCTTCATGTTAGATGAACCTTGCTGAACTATGGGGCCAGTAGGACTACACAACCTGGTCCTCTTTGGTTCAGATATCCTCACATGTGAAATTGCAGTGGCAAGTGCATCAATCAACGCACATTCATCCTGATCATCGGAATAGCAACTTTCAGACGATGGAAGCTCGCTAATTGAGCCATTATCTATCATGTGTCTTCCTAACCTAGGTTCCGGTGAGGCAACAAGCTGTCTGCTAGTGGCACCAATTTGATTCTTTAATTTTATTTTGATGGGCAGCATCTTCATTGATTGGGCGGTGTAGAACAAAATCCATGGATGCCCTGAAATTGAAAGACAGAATATTAGTATAACATGCAAGGCAAACAACTTTAAAACAGTCAAATAATAATTTATCTGCCGTTTTTTTTCTTCAAGAAAGTATTTAGGAAACATGAAAAAAGTAAGTACAGAAAAGGAACATGCAACGAAATAGATAGTACTAGACCATGAACAGATTCATTGTTCTACCAAAAACATAAAAGATAAATAGACACAAGCAGTGCAGAGGGGTATAACCAATTAACCATCATCAATCAAGAGACAAGGGTTGTTTTGTTCAAAGTTTAGTAAAGCTTGTTGTAACTAGGCAAATCTTCAATTTATTGAACTTCCTCGGGAGTAGTTGGGAAAACATAAGATAAATACTAAAAAAAAATTCTATTATCTATTTTACAATGAAAGAAACTTCAATTAGGGAGGCACCTAACCACATATGATATATTCATAATCTATCATGGACTTACTAAGTACTTCATCAGCTGATATCCTGGCCAAAGTATCCCTTGTCAGCATTCTCCCTATAAGATCTCTTGCAGGTTTAGATATTGATTCCCACATCCCTGCTTGGAAATCTAATTTGACAGTCTTAATAGCCTCAAAAACAGCTTCCAATGAATCTCCCTTAAATGGAAGAGAACCAACCAACAGAGCATGCATGAGCACTCCAGCACTCCATATATCAACCTTCTCAGAGTATTTGCCCGACAATACTTCAGGGGCAACATATGCAGGGCTTCCAGCCAATCCCGTCAAGTTTTGACCTGAGATACAAATTTTAAGCTTATAAGATATTGATTTAATGAATAATATTTGATCGATAAGTGAACCGGATTAAAATATGTCAACTTTGTTAATAAAATTTGCAATTGCTTAAAATAAAATGAAAACAGTGTTGCCCGGGCATAAGAACATCTGAAGTTCAAACATGTACAAGCATTTTCCCTGTGACCTAGTCCCAAACCACCAAAACATTTTAAAAAAGCAAACCATCAATTTAATCCTCCAAATATCTGAATGTTGCCACACTAACCCTTCAAAGACCTCTGGCCAAATTAGCCCCAAACATTATAGTGTTACTTCGTAGTTCTTGATAGAAATTTTCACCAAATTAGCCCCTCAAGGAAATGCAGATTAGCCCCAAACATTATAGTGTTACTTTGTAGTTCTTAAAAGTAATTTTCACCAAATTAGCCCCTCTAGGGAATGCAGTGGTAACCAAATTTGTCCATGTGGGATGACTGAAGGAGTGATAGTAAAGGAGTAACATGCTGAAGTAGTGCAGAGGAACCAAGTTGGCGACAATGGTTTCAGAGGACCAGTATGACAATGTCACTGTTGGTGGATGACGGTTCATGGCAGCATACCAGAAAGTATAATAAATAAAAAATATGTAAAAACCTCAGAATATATTCTTTTAAAAACTAACAACATAAGTCAAGAACTGTAAAATGTAAACTTAAATTGTCATGCTGTAGAACAAAAAAATAAGACAATATAAAAAATAATAAACTGCTCAAATAGTACAGAACAGAGAAGAAAAAACCAAAATAGTATAGGATGGATAGGAAAATCAGAATCACAGAGGGAATGAAGAACGAGGAGAAGTTGCTGGAAAACGAACTTTGTCAGAAAATAGAGGTCGCCGGAGGCTATACCGGCTGAAGAGTTTAGAGGAGTGATCAGGAGGCTGCTCGATAGTTCGACAGTAAAGAGCCAAAGAGGTTACTCTATTATTAGGGTTTACTGTATGGGTTTGATGGCGCAAGTACGAGGCTGAAAAGCCGAAGAGGTTAATCTATTAGTAGGGTTTACTATCCTGATTATGTGTTTTGATGGACCAGTCGGTCATGTGTTTTTATGGACGGGTCGGGTCGGGTCGTAATGTGTATCAACTAGCTCCTTCCGCTGTTTGGTAAATTTTCCATTTAAATCTTTGTGATTGATTTCGCAACAAAGATCATTAGAGATAATGTGTCAGCAATGACATATGGAGGATCATATTGAGTTTAGATGAAGTTGAAAACAGAATACTTGCAAGAGTTGGCCTTGGCAGTGCAAAATGAAACCCACCTGATGTTTTTACTCCTAAAAACACAATGATATTAATAGAAAAGATGGAATATATGGAAATTGGAAAAGTTGCAATAACAGACACTTATGGAAATTGGAAAAGTTGCAATAACAAGCACTTCCCAAATCCACACAGTCTTGCTGAAAGCTCATTTGTGATTAATACCTTCAAAAACATTGTTAACAATGTCATAGGAAGTAACAAAAATAAGTACACTCGAACATACATAAACACAATGCAGATACATACCTGCTGGATAATTTGTTTTACAAAAAGACAGATTGCGAAAGGATTTGGTCAAAGTTGAATACATACACACAAAAGGAAAATTATATATCCAAATAGGGTTTGAATATTACCTTCCGAAATTCTCATGGCGAGTCCAAAATCTGCAAGCTTTAGTTTTCCCGATTTCGTGAGCAGAATATTCTCAGGTTTGATATCTCTATGCACAACTCCCATATCATGACAGTACTTGATGACCAACATCACTTCCTTGAGAGTGTTAGCAGCTCGCTGTTCCGAATACGGACCCTCCTTAAGCATTTGATCAATCAATCGTCCCCCGGAGCACAATTCCATGACAAGATGAAAGCATTCAGCTTCTTCATAAACCGCTTGCAACGTCACAACCCCAGAATGTCCAGACAAATGTTGCATAATCTCAACCTCCCGATGAACAGTCTCCTCCCCCTTTTTCAAAGTCTTACATGCATACTCTGCTCCACTAACCCTAGACCTACACAAATAAACCGATCCAAATTTCCCTTGCCCGATCGCTTCACCAGTAACATAATCATCATCAATCTTCTTCTTCCTACCCATCTGAGTAGCAACATCAATACAACCAATCTTCCTTTTGAGTCCTCTAGTCGGTGTAATCAAAGAAGACGTCCCAAAAGGCGGAGCAGTAGCAATGCCAGCAAGCCTACTTTTAAACGAACCTTCAAATTCAATGTGAGTGTCAGCGTCTTCTTTACATCGTTTCTTCAACCTACAACAATCTTCTAACGAGTAATGAGACTTCAAATTCGACGATCCAACAGAACCAGCGTGATCCAAATCTAAATTAACAACACCCAGATCCGTAGATGCATCAGTCTCACTTCCTTTTCTTTTCTTCCTCATAATTATTATTATAAATTAGGTTTACAAACATTCACACAGTTCAGAATTCGGTTCTACAAACAAAAAATAAAATATCAATCATAAGAAACCCAATATATAGAAATTAAAAACCCTAAAAAAGAAGAAGAAGGAACCTGAAGGGTTTGATGAAGTTGCTAAATCGGAATAAAATGTGAAGAAATTGGGGGAAAATAGAGAAACCCTAAAATTCTTATCGGATGTAAGATTTGGGGGAAAATCCCTTGAATAAGGATTTGTGATTGTGATGGTGATGTGTCGCGTTGGGTGAAATAATGAATCGATCGATGAAAACTCTCTCTCTATCTCTCTATAAATATGTGTGTTATTTTCGTGACCTAACTTGCTTGCGTGTCGTATTTGTATTGGCGTGTGTTTTTGCTTGCTGAGAGAGGGGATTTAGTGTGGGTGAGACTATGGTAAGGTGTGATGGGAGTGATTAGAGTGAAGAGAGTATAATTTGGGTGCTTGATTGTTTCGCATGTTCGGCGAAACCGACACAGTGAGTGAGATAGGATATGAAGGCATCGTACGACACGTGACTTAACAAGAGACAGCTTGACAAACACGCTGACTCACGTGCCGAGGTAATCGCTTCACCTGATTTCCTGCGCTTTTCAACGCCAAATGGTCCCACAATTGGAATAACATTCCTTTTTCAATATTTTGATTTTTTTTAGGAGTAATTATTTTTAATTCTCTTTAAATTGCTCCCGTGAAGAATTGAATGGGAGTTTCCAGATTTAGAGACAAGACATATTAACATATGGTCTTCGTTTAAGTAAAAGGTGAAGCGCTTGTAATGTAAAAGTGAAAGTTTAAGATATGTTACACTCCAGGTGAAAGATATGTAAACTTGCACAATTTAAATATTTTGGGTTTATAATACAAAATGATGGAGAAATAAAAAGATATATAAACCATCGAATTTAAGTTGGATAGTTGAAATAGATAAATATCTCGGGTGTTTTAGGTGATATGAAAATACCACTTAAATTGAAGGAAATTTTTTTTCAAACATTGATAAGAAACAAATGTTTATACAAGCATACTCGCTCTCCTTCAATGTGCTAGTCCCACAAATAATTTTTTTTTGTAAAAAACCGTTACAATTATCGGTAGAAATATACTAAATTAGTATTGAAATGTAATGACTTGTAGTTTTTGATAGGATCCATATAGTAAATTTTTAAAAATGTTGCATTGGATGGTTGCAATGGTTATTAGGAATTGTTATTTAAAAATTATAAATGGATGACATGTAAACATAAAACTCACCACACAAAAAAATGTAAAAAAAAAAAAAAAACTCACTTAAAAACTCTAACACACCATAAAACTCACAATCATGATAGGATAATTCTAACCCACCAAAAACTAAGCATAAAAATAACAAATGGTGGGTATGATAGGATTAGAAATGAGTTTAAGTTATCATTTCCTATTGATGCACCAAACAACAAATTGAACTAAGATATGATAGTTTTATCATATCTTGTCTTTCTATCATGAGCATCAAACGAGCCTTTAGTATGTTACTCCTTATCATGATATAAACCTTAAACATATAATTTAGCTCATCAACTCCTTTAATCTCTTAATTGAAATCAATTGAATTATCCAACCTTAATTAATTAATTTTATTGATATTTTTTACTATATATTTTTTTTGAGGGGTTTGCTATATTTTATTGTTTTTTACCAGGACTAGATTATGATTATTGTTATACCATGTTCGAATTACGATTATAAATTTTGTTTATGTTAGTAATCTATTAGTACTTTTTTGATATAATTTTGTTTTGGATAAAAAGTTAATCTATTTGTTATTTTTATTATCGAAAGGACAATGTCTTAACACACTATACGGGCAACAAAAGAACTATAATAATCATTATTTGCAAGAATGTGAAGTAAAGAAACCCAGGTGCAGCAGGGTTTGGAGGTATCATCCAAAATCATGAAGGTTGATTCATGCTTAACTTTAGTGGATTTGTTGGTTGATCTAACATCATTCACGCTGAGTTGATGGGCTTGCTTAAAGGTATTAAGTTGTCACCGTACGGGAAAGTTCAATGCTTTACTAAGGTACCATTTGTCTCGGTTTTTTTCTTCTTCTACTTTTCTACAATTTTAAGGAGAAGTAGGTCAAATACAACATCTATTAAGTACTTACTAAAAAAATACTTTTTTTAGAATGCATAAAATTGAATAGAAAGAACTTTGATCAAAAGTTGGTTAAAGGAAGTTTAGAACTACTTGACACGGCAAGCTTGAATTCTTCTCCATTCATATACCATCTTCGATTCACGCTGACACTATTTCTTTTATTTTTTAATATTATATTTCATTTTTTTCTTCCATTTAATTTTATTCATATTGGGCATCTTTACTCCATTTACATCTAATATATATATAAGAGAATATTTGGTTATAAGATATGTCATTCAAAAATATAAGAATTTATATTATATTATATTTGTTACATTGTAGGTATCATTGAAAAAAAATATTTATAGTTTGTTACAATACGAAAGTGATATATATATATATATATATTCTTCGGCTCCACAAAAAATATTTTAAACATTTTTTTATTTATTATGTTAATTCATGATAAATTCAAAGTTTTGTACAATATTTTGTCAAACAACTTTAAGCTTAAAAATAGCTTTAAAACAAAAAAAAAATAACCAAACAACTTTAACTTATTTCTTAAAGCCCTGAATTTTAACTTTGTTTTAAAGTAGTTTTTAGATAGTAAAAAAGTTAGGCCAAACGATGTCTAATTGATCGGAAACCATTAGACTCCTCATTCTTCAATGAGGCAAACACGTTATATATTTTGTATGGTAGTGAGGTGGCTTTGTTAAGTGAGCTGCTGCAGCGTAATTGGCTGGTGCATATATCTCATTTATTGCGAAGTTAATTCTACCAGGAAGTCACTATTCTTTCCTTTCTCCTGGCTCCTGAAGCTTTTGAAGGATTCAATTCGAGCAAGGTTCAAAAAAAAAAAAATTATTTGAATTGCTAAATGGATCAAAAGTGTATTCGAGGAAGATGTTTGTTCTTTCGAGGCAATCGGAAAATAAAGAAATAGCCAATTGCGAGCCGAGGCACTATTCACCAAGTGGAACTATATACTATATTTTATAAGCCAACCGCCCCTTCAGGAATGGTGTCGGTCAATTGGTGTATAGGCCATCTCGGTCCAGTTTAGAATTTACCTTACCTCTATTTTAAATGAGATCTACGTCAAGTTGATAATTATGAGTGTTACGAGGAATTTGATTGGGAAGTTCAATGGCAAAAAGAAGGAGATTCATTAGCTCGTTATTAGAGCTGTAGCTATGAGTGCTACATATGGTCTAAAGAGAGGAATGGATGTGATTGACACGGGAGCTCCCCTAAATGTTCCAGTCGGCGGAGCAACCCTAGGTCGAATTTTCAACGTGCTTGGAGAGTCTATTGATAATTTAGGTCCTGTAGATACTCGCACAACATCTCCTATTCATAGATCTGCGCCTGCCTTTATACAGTTAGATACAAAATTATCCAGTGCGGACTAGTTTGCGAAGCTGGGTGCTAGACAAAATGCCGACTTGACAATCAGGTCCCCTTTAACTGCTGATGCTAATGATACTCAGCTTGTGAGACCTTGGCTCTTTCTTCTTTTTCTCTTCGTAACCAAAAAAAGTGTCAAGTAAAGCACTAGTTGTATTAAGCTAAATAACAAAAAATGGTGCATGTATCACGATCCCTTCCAAAAAAAAATGGTACATGATGAAACCAAAAAAACGCACAATACGGAAGCAATGAGAAATTGAGGTATTCCAATCCAACATGTGAAGAAGATTTAAAGTCTCTTCAAAGAGAGTTTTGAGATAAGATTTTGAGGTTTATCCTCATAGGACACAGGATAATAGAAGTTGTCATCAAAGAATCAATTTCAAAATGCATTTACCACTCTAGTTGCAGACATTCACAGGCCGAATTACCAGTATCATTCATATTGACATTGCGAGTTTCGTTCCGAGGAAATTTCTAGTGAGCATAATTTATGCTTGATGGTATACATTCCATACTATATTCATAGGAGTGATAAATATCAGTGGCAACAAAGCTCATCAAGAAGAAATCAAATACTATCAATCAAATCTTAGGTCTAAATGTTGGGATAAGATTAGCAAATTTATGTTCTTCTAAAGGAAATCCACATAAACACCAAAAAAAAAAAGGTTAAAGAGGTACTCTTAAAGACAATTGTTATAAGGGTTAAATATGTTTTTAGTCTTTACAAAATTACAAACTTTTAAATTTAATCCCTACAAAAGTTTTATCCATTTTTAGAGGCACTATTTTGGAGGACTAAAAGTGTCCATTTTTTTATAAAAAGTTTTTAAAATAGGGATTATTCTTACAAACTATATTACTGCGAATGACTAAAGTTACCATTAAAATTTTATAGGACTAAAATTAAAAATTCATGATTTTATAGGAATTAAAAACATATTTAACATTGTTATAAAAACACTAATGTATAAAAACATTAAACCATAAAGTTTGAATTCGTTAATTCGTATTATTTGAACTAGTGGGATACGAAGACAGACAAAAATGAGTCTGCGCCTTCTATATTTGTATAATATTTATTTTAATTTTATTCTATTACATCGGTTTTATAATATTTATTTATATCATTTAAACTTGTATAGATCTTGATTTAAATATTCATGCTATATTTTTGAAGTTCAAATTTGAATTTGAAAAATATTGAATAAGTCAAACAAGTATTTTAGGCGTTTATAGAATCTAAAATATTTCATATATTGAATTCTAGTGTGTTTAGGAATTGATGAGTTGGGGGTTTGACACAATTCAAATTGTATAACCTTCTTTCAAAAAAATAAATTGTATAACCTGAAACATATATGAATGTTAAATATTCGGATTATATTTGCGGAACCAATAAAAAAACATAATTTTTTGTTTTAGTAGAAACTTGTTGTTGAAGCAGAATGTAATTTAAAGGCAAAATTCTTGATCTTCTGATAGCTTTTGGATTCTAGAATCTAAAACCCCAAAAGCACACTTCGGAATCGAGAATCCAAAGGAGACAACATGGAAATTTTGGAGGGCGCACGAGAGGAGTGTGGGCAATAAGAAATTCCCTGGTCGATTAGTGCAAACCTAACAAAAAGAACATGGAAAATTACAACAAATTGAAGGCAAGTCACAAATTCACAATGACTTCCAATTAGAGTTGGGGTGAATATTGAGAATAAACTATCACGTTTTTTGTTTGACGTGAACTCACGTCTTTGGAACAAAGAGAACAAAAGTATTGGTATGGGTGACATCCCACATCTTTAATTATCATAAAAAAAAATAAAAAAAAAAAGGGAGAACTGTGCGTATATGATTTCAGGTACCGTTTGGCCCGACTTTTTTTCAACTTTTCTACAATTTTAAGGAGAAGGTAGGTCAAACACAATATCTATTAAGTACTTACTAAAAAAAGTATTTTTTTTAGAATGCATAAAATTGAATGGAATGAGCTTTGATCAAAAGTTGTTTAAAGGAATTTTAGAACTACTTAACACGACTAATAGATTGTAAATTGTTTTTGACTCTTTAGATATTTAGAAGTTGAATTATAGAAAAATTTGTTTTGACTGGGATTAAGTTTGTTTGTTTGTTCTTTAAAAAAAGATTAAGTTAGTGTTTTTTATCGAGTGAATTTGTTTTAATTTGTTTTTAAGAGAGAAAAGATAGGGGGAGGTTGAACAAAAGACACAAAATGATATAATTTTGATGACGTGTCAAAAAATTAAGAAGGGGTAAGATTGTATTTTTGGTAAACATTAAGTTTCATAATTAGAGATAGAGAATAGATAATTAGAAAATAGAAGATTAAGTTTGTTTGTTCTTTAAAAAAAGATTAAATTAGTGTGTTTTATCGAGTGAGTTTGTTTTAATTTGTTTCTAAAAGAGAAAAAATAGAGGGAGAATGAAGCAAAAGACACAAAATGATATAATTTTGATGACGTGTCAAAAAATTAAGAAGGGGTAAGATTGTATTTTTGGTAGACATTAAGTTTCATAATTAGAGAACGATTCGTAATAAATTCAAAGCTTTGTGCAATATTTTGTCAAACAACTTTAACTTAAAAATAGCTTTGAAACTAAAAAAATAAAGTAATCAAACAACTTTAACTTCTTTCAAAAGCCCTTAATTTTAACTTTGTTTTAAAGTAGTTTGTAGACGGTAAAAAAGTCACGTCAAACGATACCTCAAATCGGAAGAAAACAAATACTTTTCCATGTTCGCTCAAGTCAACCGAAGACGGCACTACGTGTACAAGTATAAGCCATATCTTACTGAACGGCTAATAATGATAACAACAATGAATAAATAGCACTTGTTAGAAAACTAGGAATGAGAGAGAGCAGGTGTTTGGTTAAAAGCAAAAATGGCAGGAGACTCACTCACGTTACTAGGGTTCTGGGGTAGTCCATTTGTCCTGAGGGTCAAGTGGGCTCTTGAACTAAAAGGGGTTCAATACCAATATGTTGAAGAAGATTTTAGGAACAAGAGTGATATGCTCTTGCAGTATAATCCTGTTTACAAGAAGGTACCTGTTCTTGTGCATGACGGTAAGTCCATATCAGAATCACTAGTGATTCTAGAGTATATTGATGAGATCTGGAAGCAAAATCCTCTTCTTCCACATGATCCCTATGAGAGGGCCAATGCGCGATTCTGGGCTAAATTCGCCGATGATAAGGTATAAAAGCCATGACTTCCAAAGAACACGATCAAACCATCTGGTTCAAATGGTTGAACCGGAAACCGACCAATTTGATATTTGGTTTGATCTCGATTACATTGCAGTCTAGTTGATACTTCTAAATTTATTTATTTGTCATGTGATTCAGATATTGTTGAACCAATTAAACTATAACTCAAAAGTCTCAACATTTCGATCTCCGGTCCAGTAAAACATTGATTATTATACAATTATGTATGCTGCTTTTTGCGAAACTCAATAAATTCAGTTTTCAATTGATGTTAGATATCCAGCCTATAATACAAAAACCAACCTTTTCTATTTCAGTGTGTGCCAGCATTTATAGCTACCTTTTTCAAAATAGGAGAGGAACAACAGAAGGCAGCACAAGAAGCTCGTGAGAATTTGAAGATCCTTGAAAGTGGACTTGAGGGAAGGCGCTACTTTGGAGGTGAAAACATAGGCTTTGCTGATATTGCTGTTGGGTTTTTCGGATGCTGGGCTCGAGTGGTAGAAGAAACTGTAGGCATAAACCTAATTGATACAGAGTCCATGGCTAAACTTAGCGCTTACTTCGATGACTTTCTTGAGCTTCCTATTATCAAAGAATGCACGCCGTCTCATGATAAGTTGCTTGAGCACAACAAGGCCTTCCACAAGGTCTTGACATCTTCATCAACTTAAGAGGATTTGCCACACCTATACAGTACAAATGTTATATATGATGATGCTTTGATCATGTTTGATGTGAGTATGACATATGGGTCTGCGACGCCAATATCATGCAATATGTTAATGCTTTGTTCATGTTATGTGTGTGTGATAATATGTGTGGCATAATTCCCAAACACGGACCTGAGCTCAAACCTAAACTAATCATGTAAACATAGAACAATACAATTAAATTACTATTTCTTGTAAAAGTAATTTTAAATGGGGCAGCTTATTTAATCAAAACGTTAAATGCCCCATAGAATACTATAATAGCAAGGGTATAATGATTCTTCCATGATAAAGGAAAATAATAGTATATTAAGTCCTTTGTCAAGCAGAACCATTCTATCTCCCATGTTAAAGGAAAATAAATATATTTTCACCTTCTCACTAAATCATAATGACTCTTGGGATAAGGATGTAGCATCCTTGGATAAGAAGGCTGAAGAGTATCATACATCACAATTCAACTGAAGAGGAAACGAAACATAAAGGCTAAAAGACATGGATATCAATAACCAAAACTATAAATTATACATCAAAGATGCTAACTGTTCAATCTAACATATAGAGTATGTTTAGTGGGATTTATAGAATCGCGATATAGCTAACAGTGAATGTATGGTTCATAGTAAACCATCATCGGTACATCAGCATAAGGACAGTTTTCTAACAGGAGCATCTTCAAAATTGCATTAGTACATTAGATATATCCTTCAAAATTGTATTAAATTCAAAACTGGACTGAGGTTTGAATTTTTCACCTACCCTCTTGACAGCGTAGAGAATATCTAGTCATCTAACACGGCAACCTGGCAATCTAAATGGAGAATGACTTTACAATAGTTCATAGATGATATCTCACGCAATATATTTATATATATTTTCCCAGGTTAACAGGGTTATCGTCATGTTCTCACAGATGGAATACAAAAATGATTTGAAGAAAAATAGAAGAGTAAACGCAAGGTATTGGGGACAAGATAGAAAATTTCTTACCAATTGCAGCTATTCCTCCTTCAGTTGGTTGATGACCATCTTCTTTTCCAGATTCTACAAATATACCAAAAGCTTGAAAGCCATTAATTTATACTCTGTCTTCTAGAAATTTCTAGTTTCAATCATTGAGCAGCTGAAAATGGGACAATTGGCCGATAAAAAAGAATGTCAGGAATAGGAGTGCCCATCAACAAAGATAAAGAAGTGGCATGCCTTTATTCAACTAAAATCACCAAGATTTATGTTATTGTTAACCATACTGAATTAATAAATTTATAGAATGTCATGTTTCTATGATTTTGAGAACTGGGAGGAATCGAATATCAATACAAATAACAAAAGCGCTTTCTACTTCCTTCTTAACTACAAAAAATAAATGAATAAGATATTGTAGCATCTAGTAAGCTGCTAGTCTTTATAAATATGGTATACAAAATCTTCATTCTTAGTCTTATGTGACAATGTTGCACTTTGGTTTATGTGTTCAATTAATTTGATGGTATTTACTATTTAGTTTGAATTTTTTTAAAATTGTCAATTAAAAAATATTCACCTCATGAAAAAGGTTGACTTCAAGATTATTGCTTCACCTCCAAACACTTCAGCCTGAACATGTAAACAACGCGTGTATTAGGGAGACAAATAGAAACGTACATCTTGCAACAAGCAATCCATAAATTCCAATGGATTTGATGTTCCTTACCCAGTGAAGGCTTTAAGAATGGAAACTGTCTCACTATCCATCTCCGTTTTGTCTTTATTGATCATTTTAAGGACATGGAAAGGTGGTTTTTGAGCAGAAAGGTGCATTCTAAGCAATATTTTATACAATGATAAACTTCCAAGACCTAAATTATGAATATCTGTGATGTACTCGTTTGCATATTCAAAATTCTCACATTTCTCCAAATATTCAGCTATGGCTAATACAATTCTTTGTGGCGGCCTCCAATGACAGTCTTTCAACATAGCCAAAGCTCTTTTCATGGCAACAATAGCCTCGTCCATCTTTTGCCTATTGACATATCCTTCAATGAGAATCTCCCACGTCTTGTAGTTTGGACAGCCACCCTTCTGCAAAGTGTGGAGATGTAATGATTCAGCTTCTTCAATTAATCCATTCCGCACATATGCTCCTAAAAGAACATTAGAGACTCTGATATCATATTTTTGACAATCAGATTCCCATTCTCTGAAGATTCTTTTGGCTTGTGCTATGTCCCCAAGCTTCACCAAGCTTGTTAGTATGCAAATGTAGTTGGCACAACTGATTCTTCCACCAACAGCCTTACTGGCTTCCCACAACCGCAAGACTCCCTCTTTTTGCTTTAAAGAGGCATATAGTGTTATGATGAAAAAGTAACCAAGACGGTTACAGGTAGATAGTTTCTCTTCAGCATTTTTGAGAACCAGAATGGCTTTCTCAGATTTTCCTGCTTTCATATAAACATTGGCTAAAGTAGCAAGACTGCTCCATCCAACCTCAACATTCTCATCATTTTGCATTTCTCTAAAAACAGTTTCCACTGCTGCAACCCCATATCGCTGTCCCTCATCACAAGCATTCATCCAAAGGTTGTAAGACAGAACATTCAATGGTACTTTATTTCGTTTCATTTGTTGGACAACTAGGGGTACCTTCCGGTACTCAGATGTGGCAAGATATAGTTTCATCATTTCATTATAAGGGTGAGCGTTTACCACTAGCCCCAGTTCATAGAGCTTCTCCATGAACGTCTCAGCGTTACTGGTGTCCCTGTCTCTTACATAGCCACGTAGAAGTGGGAGATAGGCGGCTTTCTTTCCAGCTGAGTCAGGTATACGCATAAAATATTCTTCAGCTTCTATTAGCCCACAGTTTATAGCGATTAACTCCAACTTCAGAGCATGATCAGCTGGGTTTATGCCGAATTTTTGTTGGTTTTCCATCCAGTTGAATACCTGTGAGCAAAAGAATAAGTAAGCTGCTTAAATAGCTTGACGAATTGAATAGACTGTCTCATAAAACCCATAAATCACATTGCAATAACATGATCATCAGATATTAAAAGAACCGATGATTAGTGACAGTATCTCGTGCAAGGCTGTAATCAGTCAAAATAGCAGACTGCGGAGTGGCCATTGTACCAAAAGATAGATGATACAAAGCAAATAATTTATATTATACAAAATGAATGCTCAATACACTGAAAGTACTCAAAATGTAAGATCTAACATACTCATCATTAATAGTTTAATGCCGAACTTAAAGGCACAATCATCGTGAAAGAAAAATCGAACCTCCAAAATAGAAAGTATATCATCAAATTCTAAATAAGTTTAAGCCTATAAGATTCAACCAACATAAACAACAAACTAAATGAAAATAATCATTTCCAAAAAACCTTCAAGCGGGAAAAGGAAAATACAGGAATTCAAAGGAGAAATGGTTTCAAATCATTTCCCTTGTCATTTTCATTTACTTACTACTAATTATTAATACTAATAAGGGTTTTATTGATTTTGATTTTGAATAACATAAACCCTAAACCCTTAATGGCGAAAGCTAGTAATTAACCACAATTAACTACTTTAGAACTTCGAACCACACAAATTGCAGGAATGTAATAAACATGTAAATAAAAACCGAACCTCGAATGCGTGATTGTAGCGTTTGGATTTGATGAGCCTTCTGGAGATGCATCTCAGTTCCGATGATGAAAGATTGTTACCTTGATCGACCCAATTTTGAAGCACTGGCAATGGAGTTCGCGTTGAAGGTTTAAGTCGCGCAATTAAGCTCTTCAGATTCTGTTTATCTGAAAATGCAGGAGCGCGATAATCTGCGTGGGTGCAAAGATTTCGTGCGCCCAAAAAGAAACTGATGCTGCTGCGAAATGTTTCGTGATGAGAAGATAAAGAGAGAAGAAAGGTATGGGGAAAGAGTTAAAGAAGGGTTTAGGGTGTCGTACCGTCGTATACCAGCGGTGAGAGAGCGGTTCGCCATCTGAAGCTACGGCGTCGCCGATGAAGACCTTCACGGCAGATTCAATGCGTTAATTGCAGTTCCCAATGGCACACAAATTTACCGCTAAATGTAAATGGATAACTACCTCATAATTTGGTTGCATTCACAATTGTATGTTAGTTCATAATCCTTTTAAAAAATTTCTTTCGTCTTCAAAAATTTCTCATTTTCATTTTTGGTTCTTCAATTCTAAGTAAACTCATATTTAGAATTTATATTTTTAAATAAAATTTTGTAGAGCAGTTTATAATATTATAAAAATCTCTCCTAAGAAAAATTAAATTTTTTTAACAAAATATGAATTAAATATAAATTTTTATATTTTTTGCGGTTAAAAATTCATATTTAATTCATGTTTTGTTAAAAAAAATATTTTTTTAGATATTTTTACAATATTCTACACGTTTCTGCATAATTTCATTAAAAAATTACATGAGTTGACTAAAAAATATGGACCAAAAGTGGTGATTGAAAATTTTATAAGGACTTGAAGGGACAAAAAACATATTTAACCCTTGTGTTTATGTGTAAAATGATTTGTGTCCACATACATAAAAGTGAATTAAATTATAAATTTATATATAAAAAATCAATTTTAAAATTAAAAGTTATAAAGCTTAACTTTAAGTAAAAACTCGAAAACAATCAAATGTTAAAATTGATTCTACACCTACATAATCAATGTTGGTCCTTTCTTCAAAAAAGAAAATCAATATTGATCTTTCTTGAAGTGGAACCAAACATACACAACGGATTGATTTCTAAATGTTTGGATATACAATTTATTTGCGGCTTATAGCACAAGCGATATTCATAATAATCGTTTATGTATAAGTTTTCATAAGCTATTTTTATAGTTAAACATGGTTGGTTTTTATAAACAATACTGGAGAACTTAATAGGATAAATTTAAAAAAAGACTATGAAAATTGACGTAAGTTGTTATCATAAATCCTCTGTCATAAATAGCTTATGACAATAGATAAATTGAAATAAGTCAATTTAAACTGATTCACATTCTATCAATTTAATCTCTACCGTTAAGATGTAATTAACTAAATTAATGGATTTTTATATACGCTAATAATTAGGTTGATGAGTTTTGCATACTTTAGAGATCAATTATACATTTAGGGTCTTGTTAACGAGTGTCATCGGGCACTCTTTAAGCATTCCTAATAAAGAAATTATTCTTTAAAAATATTAAAGACTTTAATTTACAATACAATAAATACACATAATTTCATAAAATCTTACCATTTTGGGTGTTTAAAGAGTGTCTCGGACACTCGTTACCATTTCCCTTATATTTATATAGTTTACTACCAAAGTTGAAAGATTGATAGTTTGGAAAATGAGTTAAACGATCAATCAAAGTTAGGCGACTTAGGTTCTTTAAGGTTCTATCTGGCAAGACCAATAAGTTAGCTTATGACGGATAGCTTATAAGTTCGTCTGACAAAAAAAGTCTTGTTTCATAGCGGTCTTTTTACAACGAGTTTATAGCTTATTTCATGAACTTATAGCTTATTTTTCAGACGCTATTTCAAGTAGCGTTTGAGTTAATAACTTATCATTTTTCTTTCAATTTTGCCCTTATTATTTTATCTAAAATTTGTTTTTACCCTTTATAAATTGTTGCATTAATGGCAAAAATATGTTACGTTACTGGCAATAAATTTAAGGGACGTTTATATATACATATTTTGTTTCGTAAACAATATATTGTTACCTTTATAATTTTCGTTGTTAGTTTATAGTATACAATTTTATTGTTATTAGTTTTATAATTTAAATGAATAGATAGAAACGTTATTATTAAGTTTTTTTTTATTCAGTATAAAATTTAAATTAACATAAATGTAAATTAAAATTTCTGCAAGAAAAAATTAATTTATTAATAATAACATATTAAATATATTTTAAATTAATTACTTAAAGAGTTAATTACACTCTCCTCCCCTAAGAGAAACTTGAATTACACTCCCCTCCCCTCTTATGTTAAAATATACACTCTCCTCCCTTAAAAAGTAAAAATACTCCCCTCCCATATAAGATGCTTGAATTTCAAGCTCCTCCCTTAATAATTAAATATGCACTACACTTTAATCTATTTTAACATAAATAAATATTTTTATGATATATACTAATTTCGAACCACCGTTTAAGAAAAATAAATTTGTTTCTTTATAATTTAAATGTCAGTGATAATTAACTTTAAACATTTTGCTGTTAATTTTATAATTTTGAGTATAAAATTAACTTTTAAATAACCATATTTTATTGTCTTTAGTAATTTTTCACATATTTTAATTTTATTATGGGTTATTTCATATTTTATAACAGGGTTTGAAACTATATGTTAATGAAATTGTGAACAAAAATTAGCAAAACATATGTATTCAAATTTTGATTATATTAAAATAGACCGGCAATACTATTTTTTTCGAAGTGTGTTTGATTATTATTTTTTTGCTAGATTATTAGAAATTAAAAAAAAATTATTGAGGGAGCAAAGTGTAGATTTTAACATAAGAGGGAAGAGAAATGTAATTCAAGCTTCTCTTAGGGGAGAGGAGTGAAATGTTTTCTAATATGTTTTGAATAAGAGGGGATGATAGTGTATATTTTAATATAAGAGGGGAGATGAGTGTAATTCAAGCATCTTTGAGGGGAGGGGGGGTGTAATTTACTCTTGTTTAAATTACTAATTTTTAAGTATCTTAAAATTTCATAAAAAGAAAGTATATTAAGTATTAATTGATATAAATTTTATTAAGAGTTAACAATGTTCTTTTATGTCATTTTACATTTACCAGGTAGTTAAACCGCTAATTTTACCAAACACTTCAATTAATTTATTTGCTATCAGTCATTAGTCATAAGCTATAAGTTATTAACTATCAACCATCAACCATCAGCTATAAACTATTAGATAACTTATCAATTATCCACTATTTTTATCAAACAAGGCCTAATTCGTCAAGGTTATCACCATATTGCTGCTAAGGCTCCAAGTATAGAGATAAGGTTGTGGGGTTGTACATACTAGTGTGACAGAAAGGGATGATAAGGAAGAAATGAAGGTTGAGGAGAAAAGCTTTGCTACTTATGAATGCCCAAATTTTGTACTTTTAAGCAAGGAGGAGAAGCGAATCTTTCGCCCGTATCATTGCCAAAAAGTGTATAGGTTGAGAAATAACTTTTTTTTCTTAACTGAACCACTGGTTCCCTAACTTATTTCTTTGTTTTTATTTGGTCTCATAACTCTTAATTTTTACAAATTGGTCCCTCAACTCATTTGTCGTTAATAAACATGGTCCTCTAAACAAGGAGATCGTTGGATAATGGAGGTCTATCAGATCTTATAATGTATCACCAACACCTAATTTATTTACTTTCTTCATCTTCTTCCCTCATCTTCATCTTCATTCAACCTTCATCGATCTTCATCTTCATTCGAAAAACTAAAGGCATTTGTGGAGCACTACTACACAACATTCAACAACAATCGTGCTCCACAAAAAATTGATTGAATTTTCTACCATAAAGAGAAAAAAATTGATGGCCCTAAATATACCACAGCCAACATCATTATCATCTCCCACCAACACCAAACCTTCTACTAAATCTTCTAATCCTTCATCATCGTTAGCATCTCCGCCAAGAACCACCATCTTCGTCATCAACAAACCAGAAACAACAACAAAAACCCATAAAAACAATACCCAAAAAAACCCAGAAATCAACGACAACAAAAAAAAACAATTGAATCCAGAAAAATTTTAATCAATCGTTTTTTGATAATGGAGTGGATTTAGAGATTAATCGAAAACATATACTCCCTCCGTTTCAAAATACATGTCCATTTTAGAGAAATTTTTTGTTTCAAAATACATGTCCATTTGATAGTTTAATGATACATTTTGTCCATTTTACCCTTGCCTACCAATTAATTGGATTCTAGATTTTCTCTACAATAATAAATGTTGACCCAATTTTAAGTGGTTTTATTCATGCACTCTCCCAAGATTAGAGTATAAATAATGGAGGGAAGTTTTTCAATTGAGTTTAAGAAAAATTTGATAACCGAAGCATGTCATTTAGTATTGGTATTGCCATTCAGTATTGGTATTTGTATTGCCATTTAGCATGTCCTTTCAATACTAACCGAAGCCATTTAGTATTGGTATTGCCATTTGATTGATTTTAATTAATTTTGGTATTGGTATTGAGAGTAATTATGAGATGTGGTAAATAAATGTAAAATGGAGGAAATCAAAGACAAGTGTATAATTGGAACTTTTGTGTCAAAATAGCTTGTCCTTGGTTACTGCTATTTCTCTAAAATGGACATGTATTTTGAAACGGAGGGAGTAATAATTACAAATCGAAAGCAAGTTGTTCCTACAGTGAGTTAAAGATCAAAATTAGAAATAGATGGGTTTGAGAGCTCTCCCTCTAAACTATGGTGAAGTAAAAGAGATTGAGGATTCCACTTAATCTGTTCAACAGACGATGCTGGTGGCGAGCTATTGTATTGTTGATGATTTTTGTTTTTTTTTTTTGACCCTGAATGGTGTTGATGGTAATGGAATTGTTAATGTACTTTTAATATCTTGACCCAAATAATTTAATGTGATATTCATACACCTCTTTAAGAATTGAGAAATTCAACTTAATTTTAATGTTTTGTAGATGATAAATGAATTTTAATTTCTTCTGGTTTAAGATCAAACTTCAAATTGTCTCTGATTTCATCATCATCTAAGAAAGAGTTTTATTTTATTTTATAAAGATGATGAAGGATGAATGAAGACGAAGATGAGGAAGAACATTAATAGGAATGGCAAAAAATGTGTGCCCGCAGGTATCCGCGGATAAAATCCGTCACTGGAATGGATGGGAAGCTTAACGGGTATCCACGGGTATAATAAACGGGTATTTAACCACCCGTTTCTTTACGGATACAGATATAAATTTGATGGTACATGTGCCCGTGGATATCCGTACCCATTAATAAATTATACAAATTACTAATATTTATATATTTGTTTTCTAACCCTAGCTTCTAATTAGTTGAAAATTAGTATTAGACTTTTTATATATTTTATACATAAGGTCTGACATTTTTTAAACTTTTTTTAAGCTTGGAATACATAAGTCTTTTTATACTTTTTTTTTGGACGTTGATTAGGTTTAAATTTGTATGGATTTCAAGAATTTGTATAGATTATGTAAGGACTACGAAATTTGTTGTATGGATTGTAAAATTTGTATGGTTTGTAAAATTTGAATCGATTACGTAAGAGTTATGAAATTTAAATGAATATTTAGAAATTAAAGTTTTTAGATAATGAAATTTTTTTTTCAAAAGTTCTTGGGTATCCGCAAATAACTGTGGGTACTTAAATACCCGTGGATTACCCATATAGCGATAACCACACAGATACAGACACTGGCACGAGTACTATACTTGTTGTGAGTACAATATCTAAAGTTAGGGTTTAGTCTATTTAAGTGATGCCTTGAGAATGCCTCTCAAGTGGGTATTTATAGCCCTGTGTGGGATTGGTTTCCCGTAGCTTTGGCCCCAAGTAACTTGGGCCCAAAGCCACATTTAGAGTGATCTGGAGCGCTCTAGAGGCTTCTAGAAGCCCTCTGAGGCGGCGTCCGCTGGCGGGCTCGCCTAAGGCCTTGTTGGCCCTTGTGGAGGGCGCTGAGCCCTTTCTTAAGGGCGCCAAGCCCTTCTAGAGGGCTTTGTGTCCTATATTATAAGATTGATAGTCCATAACCCAACAAGCACGAGCTTTGGGACAATGCGAAATGATTAATTGTCAGACTGTCGAAAAAAATTTGCAGCCCAACGAACTTGAGGCTTAAAGAGAAGATAAGTTTGCTTGTGGTCTCTGAGGGGTGGTAGCCCAACTTGTTCGTGGGTGCTCGCCTAACATGTCGATTACACGGGGACATTATCTTCGTGTCGTTGTAACGTGATGCTGTAATGTTTTCGGGGACCTATAGCCCAACATGCACGAGCTTTGGGACGAGGCGAAGTGTTTTGCTCTGTCAAGTTGTCGAGGTTTTGTTTAGAGATGGCGTGATCTTTGCGCTTCCGAAAGATTCAGATCTAACGGCTGGGGTGAGGCGGCCGTTCATTAGTGCTGACGTGTCTTAATCTGGGTGATTATCGATTGTCGTGCCCCAGTTCACTGTTCATTTTTGTAGGTTCCCTAGGTGCGTGGTCGCTTTAAAGGTCGAAGTTTTCATTTCTTTTGTTTTCCTGTTTCGTTTTCTCCGGGCCATTCGTATCTCTCAAACTTTCGAGCTTCCTGCTTTCCGGGCCTTTTCGTGGTATACAAAGGTTGTTGTTCTCAAGCTCATCTTTTTGTTCAGGTACCTCTCCTTTTCTCTATGAACTTTGCTTTGTCGTTCCAGTACGTAGTAGATATGGTAGTTATTAGGGAGTGTGACGAAACGGGTAGGGAACTTTCACCGGATTCTTCCGAGGAAAGGCGTAGGTTATGAAGGGAGAGTACAAGGCATGCAAAACGAACGGATGGGTCGATCAATTGGGTTACTTTTGAAAAGGCCTACCACGGTCATTCAGTGCTGGAGTTATTTTCGAGTGATTCGAGTAGTGACAGTGAGGGTTTCAGTGATTCTTCTGATAGTGATTGTGTTTTCCTGTATGCTACCCAAGACCCAATTGTAGAAAGGGAATCTGTTACGAAATGTCGTCTGAAGAGTCCGGGGGCGAGAAGTTTGCAGACGACGTCCTTCGTTCTAGATCTGTGTATACGGATCCAAAATGTGTGGCGTTCTTTCGGCGTAAGCTCTGCATCTCGTCCACAGGGAGTGAGGATGATATAGTGTCGACGACTTGTAGGGATAGCTAGAGGGTTTGTCTACGTCGCCTGCGGGGGGTGAAGGATGAGATCTTCCATATGTATGCGGCGGTTTTTGATGATTTGGGCGTTCAGTTTCCGTTCACGTTGTTTGAGGTCGACGTCTTGAGGATCTTAAACATGGCGTCGTCCCAGCCTCAGCCCAACAGTTGGGAGTTTATTCGCGCTTTTGAGATCTTGTGTGACAGATTGGGCTTCGAGCCCTCAGTTGGTCCCTTTTTTACTTTTTATGGGACGAAGGGGGTGGATAAACTCTCATGGGTTTCTATCAGCGCCCATCCTAACTGGCGTCTGTTTCCCCCTTATGTTTCTCATTACAAAAATTGGAGGGAGACGTTCCTGCGAACCTATGGTGCCAAAGATTGTGAGGCGTCCGCTGTCAAAGTAAATGGCGAGCCGAAGTTTCCGTTGTGCTGGACCGGTAATCCTGCCTTGATCAAGGGGTACGACTACAACAAATTGGATGATTATGAGAAGGGGTAGTGTGTTTCTTGGAAAAATGCTTCCTATGAATATTAGGGAGCTCTTAAATAAGGAGGGGGATTCCAAAAGTTTGGAGAGCTACTTAGGTGAGTAACGTTCTTTCTCTGATTTGTTTGTGTTTGTTTGAGCTTCTTATATTGATGGCTGTTGACTGTGTTGTTTTTGTTTTTGACTGTTTTGTAGAGACGATGGCGCCTATGACTGGAGCTGAGAGGAAGAAGTATCTGGGAAGCTAAGGCGAAGAGGGCTGCGGCCGGAAGTGTTGGCAATGACGCTACTGGTGTCATCTTGCGCAAGTCGAAAAGAAAGACAGATCATGTGGCCGAGGTTGTCTCGGATGGCGAGGTAGTTACGAAGTGCTCGCCGGAGAGTAAAAGAAGTAAGGTCGAGACAGGTGGAGGGAGTAAGAGGGCAGATGACGCCAATTCTAGCGTGCAGGGGAGCTCGTTTTGGGATCGTGAATTTGATTTTCCGAAGTATATGCAGGAAAATGTGAGGTTTTATCCAGCCGATGTGGAGGCTGGTCAAGAAGGGATGGCGCTGATGATGGTGAGGGATGTCGGCGTTCACTGTCAGCGTTCCTTGGTAATGTTGGACGCCATTGGGCGAAAATACGAGGGTGTTGTGCAAAGTGAGGGGAAGCTGGCGAAGAAAGTGAAGAAGTTGGAGGAGGAGTTGAAGACGGCCAATGAGGCGAAGGATGCTGCTGTTCAGGAGGTGAAGGATGCTCTGACGGAGGAGTATACGAAAAATTTTGAGGAGTTGACTGCCGCATGTGAGGCTTTAAGGGCGAGTTTTGAGGAGGATTTGAAGCGGGTTGCTCAGCTGGAAGGTGACGTTGAAGAAGCTAAGGGCGAGGCGGCATAGAGTTTCGATCGTAGCTTTGAGCGTGCTAAAGAGTTGCTTTTCTTTTCCCTGATGTTGACCTAAGTGGCCTTGACCCCTTTAAGATTATTCAAGATGGAAAGTTAGTGGACGAGCCCTAGTTCGTTGTGGGCGTACCTTATGGATTTTGGTGGCGGTCAGTTAATGACGCCTGTTTTGTGTTGTAATATATGAATCTTTTCAATTTCTAAGTGTTATGTTTATTGTTGTAGTATATGAATCTTTTCAATTCCTAAGTGTTATGTTTGTTGAAACTTCTTATTTCGGTCATCTATGTATCTTGGTCGTTTGTGGTTCGATTGATATTTGTGGCGTCTTTGTTAAGGCGATCGTATTTGAATGGCCTTTTGGTTGTGTTGGCGACGTGTTTTTGCAGAATTATTTGTAGATGTCTTATCATTTATATGCGTAGATTGTCGATGGCCTAGAGCCCCTGTGGGGTTAGGAATTTTATTCGTAGATTATAGGCGACCTAGAGCCCCTGTGGGGTTAGGATTTTTATTCATAGATTGTAGGCGACCTAGAGCCCCTGTGGGGTTAGGATTTTTACTCGTAGATTGTAGGCGACCTAGAGCCCATGTGGGGTTAGGAATTTTATTCGTAGATTGTAGGCGACCTAGAGCCCCTGTGGGGTTAGGATTTTTACTCGTAGATTGTAGGTGACCTAGAGCCCATGTGGGGTTAGGAATTTTATTCGTAGATTGTAGGCGACCTAGAGCCCCTGTGGGGTTAGGATTTTTACTCGTAGATTGCGAATGAGCACAATTATTTCTGTAGAAGAGTCGAGAAAAAAGTTTTGAAGAGAGTAGGGTGCCTCGTTAAAAACCCCTGCCCTTGCAGGGGAAAAGAGTGCCCCTACCCCTTTTTATTAGATGTAGAGAAATGTTTATGATAACTTGGGCGGCGTCAGTCCTGTTGACGAGAACTCGCCTTATTTGAAAAAAATAAAAAGAAAAGAAGTAAATAAATAAGAACAAATGACTTCAACTGTAGTAGTGGTGCAGGTTGACTGCGTTTCAGGTTCGTGGAATTGGGTCGCCGTTTAGCTCTTCAAGTTTGTATGCGCCATGGGGAAGCTTCTCCTTCACCCTGTATGGGTCTTCCCAGTTAGGTAGCAACTTCCCTATCCTGGTGGGTGCAATGACCTGTCTTAGTACGAGGGCTCCGTTCTCCATTTCTCTTGGTATCACCTTGGAATTGTAACGACGAGCTGCCCTTTGCTTGGCGGCAAATTCTTGGATGTGGGCGGCCTCCCGTACTTCATCAATCATATCCATGGCGCAGCGTAGACCTGTCTCATTAGCTATTTTGTTGGCAACACAATAGGTGGGGACGGATATCATACTACCCGTACCTTCTGGAGGGCTTTGTGTCCTAGATTATAAGATTGATAGTCCAGGTACCATATTTATCCAACGGGGCGGGGACAGATATCATACTATCCGTACCTATGGATACCCATTGACATCCCTAAACATGAAGAAAGTAAATAAATTAGTGTTGGTGATACACTGTAAGATCTGATAGACCTCCCTTATTCAACGATCTCCTTTTTTAGGGGACCACATTGATTAACAACAATTGAGTTGAGGGACCAATTTGTAAAAATTAAGAGTTATGAGACCAAATCGAAACAAAGAAATAAGTTAAGGGACCGGTGATTCAATTAAGTTTTTTTTTTAACTAAGGTTGAGAAATAACATGTTGACAATTATTAAGAGAGCTTCTAATATATTTTTGTTTGATATTAAATCAGCTGAACAATATGAAAGCTTGTTTGCCTTCAAGTTCTTGCTCACCATTTACTAAATAAATAGTATGCATTATGCACTTTCTACTTGAAAATTAGTATATTTAATAAACACAATAGATCACTTTATAATTCGACAAAATAAAAATATGCAACCCAGCAACACATCTAATCTAATAATTAATTGAGGTTTATCTAACATGTTCAATATTGCATATGTTAAAATAACTAAAAGTATAACTTTTTATTAAAAAACAACAATTATTTATTAAAAAATTACATATTTAATATAAAATGCACAAGTTAGAATCTTGATAATTTTTGTGAGTTTAGTGTTCTTGATAATTTTTCCGGAAAGTTATTATGAAAGTCTGAATGGAAATGCGGAAAAATAAAGAGTAAGAGAAAGAGAAAGAACACGTAGTGGTTCCCCAATAGGTACATCCACTCCCTTCACACCTTGCGAAGAAATTCACTATGTTAAAATCTTTGTTACAAGCAATCTCACCCCAAGACCCCCTAACAATCTTTCTAACATAAACACAATAAAGAAACTCTCTCTCTCTTGATTACAACACAAACACCAAACACTTTTGGTGGACTTTGAATCTCTCTGAATCAAAGAACCTTTACAACAATCACAAGATAGCACCCCACAATATTTAACAATAATTCCCACCAACAATTGATGAGAATGTTACAAATGAATGATGAAGAACAATTGTATGGTTGTATATCTTTATCAATATCACTTTAACAATATGAACTTAGTGCTCAGAAAACTTTTCTTTATGAATGAAAAAGAATGAACAAAGTATTTCCAATAATGGGAATTTGAATGCAAGTGCAAGTGATACTGAATTTCACAATTGAGAGTTTGAAAATTGTTGTGTGTATCTAAATTGTTTTGATTATCAATTGAATTTATAGAGGCTAAAAAGATGTTTATGAAGCAATACTATTTTTTGAAATATGGTTACCAATGAATAGACACATATTTGAAATGGCACCTATTCATAAAAATGAGTATGAAATGCGTTTAAACCAAATATGGGTGTTGACAAACAAATTACAAAAACTAGTAGTTTGACACTTAATAAAAACACCCGTTTGTCAAACTAATCAATTTTGCCATGAAAAATTATATGCCATTATGAAACACGATGGCTGGCCATTTCAATTAAATAAAAAAGCCGTTGCCATTTTTCTTTTTTTGAAATGTAGAATAGCATATTCCAAACCAAAAAATAGACGTTGCCCTTTACAAAAAAAAATATGCAATTTTCCAAAAATAAATTAAGGCTTTTCATGCAAAAAATATTTTCATGTAAAATCACATTTAAATAAAAATCATTGTGATTGTGTGATTTATTTTCAAGAGATCTTTAGGCATTGCTTCATATGGGGACTTAGAAAAATGTTTGTAATTATTTTCTGAGCATTCTAAGTTGTTTCATAAGTTAGAAATGATAAATCAAAAAATAATTTGCCATACTTACAAAGTGTATAACCAAGAAGCCTAGACACTAATCTTCATTCTTAATCTTCATCTTGTGCCTCCATAGTTTTTCTTCTTTTGTGATGTGAATTTGTTATCATCAAAACACAGCCAAAGTTAGAAGAAAATCTTCTTCACAATCTTCCCATTTTTTATGATGACAAACCATATCCTTTTGATAATGTTTGTTCAACAAAAACTCCCCCTATCTTGTATATCTACCCCCTTTGTTTTGCAATTGGATAACCTGAAACAATTTAAGCACAAAACACAAACATGCACTTTCTCCCCCTTTTGACATCATCAAAAAGAATAAAAAGAGTAAAATCCAAAGGGTCGTAATATAAGAGAAATAATAAATTTTATGTAAAAATATCTTATCTTCTTCACAATGAATATTCATTCCTTCACATTATTTTGCACGTAAGATCAATATTTGTAAATTTTAATAATTTCATATATAGAACAACAATATCTTTAAAACATATTATATGTACCACTTTATATAAGAAAAAAAATAATAATCTACAAGCATGCAAAATAATTTTCTTCTGTTATAAAATTAAGTAAAAGCACATGATCAAAGATGAAGATGAAAGCATTTTGTATTATTCTTCTCACAAGTGTGTTCTTTACATTGACATATAAGTCCTATTTATAGGACACAAATGTGGTAAGTTACAAGGACATGAAGAGCCATAAGACTAAGTGCCAATAACAATGAATATAGGCATTCACTCATAGGAGTTAAGGAACATAGAAAGCCTTAGGGAATATGGACATTCATACCATAATAATATTATTCATAACACTCCCCCTTGGATGTCCATGAAAGATATGCCTCATTAAAACCTTACTAAGAAAAAACCCAATGGGAAAAAAAATCTTAGTGAAGGAAAAAAAGTACAATATCCAATATATCTGCCTCATTAAAAACCTTACCAGGAAAATCCAGTGGGACAAAACCTTGGTGAAGGGAAAAAGAGTGCAAGATATATTTATATCTCCCCCTCATCCAAACAATCATCTCTGAGACGATGAAAGCCAATCTTTTACATCAGTTGTTCAAAAATTATGCTTGAGAGTGACTTTGTGAAAATGTTTGCACTATTATCACATGAATAAATTTGTTGACCGCTTATCATATCCTTTCAAATTAACAATGCATATGGTATTATATTCATAAAGGATTGTTGCTCGTTCTTCTGGAAGACAAACCACAAGTTTCTTCTATGTGTTCAATCATAAACCTCAATCAAGCACATTAATATCGAGGATCCGACAAATAACCTACATATCTAAAATAATAAAAATAATAATATATGATAACATGAATAATCATCAAGGTACAATATTGTCCTTTAATTAAGCTACATTATGTACTTCGGGACCAATTAGTTCTTCATAATTTACTCAAATTTTCAAACGATCTTTGTCTACATTTAATGACTTTTCAACCATTTGAGTAAATGGGATTTGTCCATATATAAACATTTTAGCACCTTGTTATATAAACTTCTTGATTAACAAAAGTGTTACTCTTCAAATACTCAACTTGCAATCTCAAATAAATATTTACCCTTTCTACATATTTCATCTCAATATTTTTCTTTAATAAATCAACTTTCAAAAACTCTTCATGAGTTCTCAGGTTTATTTCAAAATGGACAAATGATATCATTTTTATATCTCTCTTTTAGAAAATATTCACTAAAAATATTATACAACATGTTTCTATGTTTCAAGTTGATTAAGTAATCTCTTCAATAATATGAATTGTATGCCTCAATAAAATGATTCCTTCAGGGAATTTTATATAAAAATATCAAGTGAGTCATATAAATATACTGTAACATGTACTTCATATATAGATAGATTGAGGCTTTCAAGTGGTGCTAGACTTAATCAAGTATGATAATGTACCTGTACCTGAATTCACTTCAGGTGAATACGCCTCTTCAAAATTAATAGTAGGTTTTCACCAATACTCTTGAAAATAAGGCAAACTTCATATATCAATATGTCATGATTCTCTTTTATTTGCATATCTTCAGATGTATGGACTACTGGTCCAAAAGTCATTCTCTTTGCAAAGCTAGTTTAATATTGCCTCAAATTCGTCTTTTCATTTAGTCAATCATTTTAATGTCTATGATCCTCAATAGACTTTGATTCATGATCCTCATTATCATTTTTAAATATAGCGCTATATTTTATGTAAAAACATCGTCAACGTTGACTTTTATTTTTCGATTCCATCTCATTTCATTGAGATCTTTCATTCATGACATAATTTATCGATATTTCATAAATTTCAGGTACCTGATAAGTTCTTCTGGAACTAAAAAGAATCCATTATGTTAGACGACTCTTTTAGAGTTTCTATATCCTCATTTGTGTTATCTTTCATTTTGGCTCCTTTTCTTATTTGAGGATTTTTATATTTGGAACCGATTGGTTTACCATTCTTGATGCAAGATTGAGACTCATTTGCAATATTAGATTATCCTACAGGGACATCTATTTCGTTTGGAGCATTAGCAGCTACTATTTTATTTGTTTAACTTCGCAAATGAGTGATATTTCGAGGATCAAGATGAGATAATAATATTTTCTTTCAAATAATTCAATTGAACTTCGGGTTCACATTTTCATTCAATTGAACTTCGGGTTCACATTTTCAGTTGTTTATTCTCTCCCCCTAATATTGGGAAAACTAATCCATCAATCGATAATCGTCCTACTGAAGTTGGCTCAATACAATTTATAATAGTAGGGGATTCAGATCAAAAATACTTTCCCAATATTCTTTCTATATTTATCTTAGTGCATTATTTTGGAGCAATTGTGATATACACAACACATCCAAAAATTCACTTAGATGAAAAATATTTGGTTGTTAACCTAAAATAAATTATAAATTGAGGGGAGGACTTACACATAATAATGTGTTGGCTTGATGCGAATCAATATCTCAACATACAAGATTACATGTTCCCAAACTAGAATTTAGAAGTTATTTGAAGGTTGGCTACATGTTTGATAAAATCAAAATGTGCAAGCAACGCGTCTTCAGAAGCTAATTTGTGTCTTTAGAAGCTGGAATTTGGATTTCAGAAGCTGGCACTGTTCATCAGACGCAGAATTGGTCTTCAGACGCTGGTACTGTTCATCAACGCTGAACTGGTCATCAGACGCACTGTTCAGACGTTGACTATTGTTGACCTTCAGAAGCTGCTTTTCAGAAGCATGTTTTCTGCGTCTGAATTCTGTTAAATCTTTCACAGTATCTTTTGAAGATTTAATTGAAGATTTATCCAAGCTTCATTTCTAGAAGGAAGTATTTTTTGCGCAAGATATGTTCAGAAGATTTGATTCAATTATTTGTGAATATATTTTCAAGGAAATCTTTGAAAAATATATTTGTGAATATTATGTGAGCTTCTATTTGCTTCTAAAAGAATTCTCGAAACATATCTTTGAAGATTTGGTTCAAGAATTATGTGCTGCTGAAGATTATAAATAGAAGGCGTTGCTATTGAAGAATACATATCAAAAACCAGAAGTTATCATTGAAAGAGTCTTAGGTTTTTGAGTCTGTTAGTCGTGAGCTTCGTGCTCTGTTTTTATGTGCACCACTCATCTGTTAGAGTTGGTTGTTTTTTGAGTTGTAATCACTTAAAGCTTTTAAGCACGAGTGATGTCTTTTATGTTTTGAAGAGTGTCTTCAATTTGTTTGATTTGTTAGAGTCTGATAATCACTGGGGCAGTGATTGACTGAGGGAAGTGAGAGGGGTTTCTCAGGTCTAGGAGTTCCTATGTTGAAATCTATACGGGTAGTGATTAAGTGATAAGGCTGTGAAACAGGGGCTGTTGTCATGAGTCTTTGAATTGATACTATTTAGTGGATTTCCTTCCTGGATTGGTATCCTCCAGATGTAGGTGAAGTTTGCACCAAACTGGGTTAACAAATCACCTTTTCCTGCTTCTGAACTATTGTTTTCCAGACTCTGATTTTTAGTTCAGAACCAGTACCTGCCAGGAATTTCAATTGGTATCAGAGCAGGCACCCTGCCTGTATTTGGGTGAGCTCCAGGGAAGATAATTTCTGGCTTTATGGAGAAAGAAGGAGGATTTGTTAACAGGCCACCTTTGCTTGATGGGACCAATTATGATTATTGGAAATCACGCATGAGTGCTTTCCTTAAATCTATTGATAGCAAGACCTGGAAAGCTGTTCTGAAGGGTTGGGAACATCCAGTTGTGACTGACAAAGATGGTAACAAGACAGGTGTTTTAAAACCAGGGGAAGATTAGACCAATGATGAAGATGTTTTGTCACTTGCAAATTCCAAATCCCTGAATGCTATATTCAATGGAGTGGACAAGAATGTTTTCAGAATGATCAAGCAGTGCACAATTGCCAAGGATGCCTGGGAGATTCTCAAGACTACTCATGAAGGCACTTCTAAGGTAAAGCTGTCCAGACTTCAGCTTCTGACCACAAAATTTGAAAATCTCAGAATGCTGGAGGATGAGAACATACAAGGCTTTTACATGAACATTCTGGACATGGCTAACTCTTTTGAATCACTTGGAGAAAAAGTTTCAGATGAGAAGCTTGTAAGGAAAATTCTCAGATCCCTACCTAAGAGGTTTGATATGAAGGTGACTGCTATTGAAAAAGCATATGACATATCCAGCATGAAGGTTGAGGAACTGATTGGGTCACTTCAAAACTTTGAAATTAGTAGGACTGATCAGAAGGGGAAAGGTGTGGCATTTGTTGCTGATACTGAATGTGTGGATGATGATAGCTCATCAGAAGCTCTTGTGTTACTGAGTAAACAATTTAAGAAGTTCCTGAAGCAGAAGTCAAGAACTGATGAGAAGAGCAATCAGTCAAAGAGAGTTCAGTGCTTTGAGTGTGAAGGATTTGGTCATGTCAAGTCAGAATGTCCTAATTATCTCAAGAAACAGAAGAAGAGTCTGACTGTGACTTGGTCTGATGACTCAAAAGGAGAATAGGAGCATGTCACTGCTTTAACTGGTAAGTTCTGGTCTGATGATAAAGTTAAGGGTTCAAAAACTTCTTCAGAGTCTGAGTCAAGTGATGGAGAATCATCTTGTGAAGATCTGGCTACCTATTGCAAAGATCCTGTTACTTTTTGCAAGAAGATGCAATATCAATTTAATGAAGTGTGCAAGCAGATGGAAGAACAGAAGAAAATTAATACTCAACTTCAGATTGATAGGGGTGAACACTTAGAGAAGATTTCTGTTCTCAGTAATGAGGTAATTCAACTGAATTCACAACTTGATCAGATGAAAAAGCAAGTTAGAATGCTGAATTCTGCTACTGATGTGCTGGAAGAGATTCTGGAGAATCAGAATCAAGGAAAACCAAATGGCATTGGATTTGTTGATCAGAACCTGAACATCAAAAAGCAAAATCCTGCTAAGAGGTGTATACCTGCTGCTGATTCTCATGTTCCACTGATGAGAAAACCTAAGAACAAACCTCCGGATTCTAAAAACAAGAAAGTTTCTCATCCTTGGGTTTGTCATCATTGTGGTAAAAAGGGTCACATTAAGCCTTTTTGTTGCAAGCTGCATGGATACCCCAAGCACCTTCAGCAAAGAAAGTCTGAACCTGTTGCAGTCAGTGTCAAGAAGGTATGGAGGCCAAAATGTGAAAGGGTTGACAAAAGGAAAGGAAAGGTTGTTGCTGCTGATAGCAGGCCCACTCCTGTAGCAAAGAAGATTTCTGTTGCTGGACCATCTAAAGTCTGGAGCAAGGTTTTGGTTCCTGTCCCTGTTCAGAAGGCACTAAAAGGAAAAGAAGTAGTTCCTAGTAAGTCTGAAGATGTTGTTGAGCATGATATCATGCCCTGTGTTCAGAAGAGAATTGCTGATCTTGAGAAACAGATTGCTGGGAAGAAGATTCTAAATGTGCCTGAAGTACACATCAACTGAGCAGCATCTGATGTTGTGTCTAATGAAGACTAAGCAACTTCTGATGCTGAGTCTGAAGACTGTCAATTTATGACTGATGTCTTGAATTTCTGTTTGTGTTTCTGGTCTGCAATTGTTCGGTACTCTGCAGTTTTGTTTTGTTCTTCTGTGTGTGGATACTATGTGGTTCTGATCCTGATGCTGGTGCTGTGCTAAGTTCTGTGCTGTTAGTTTTGATGTTGTTTTGTTATGCTCTGTTCCTTGTGGTTTTCTGCTCCTGGTGTTTGCTGGTTGTTTTGTCAACATTGTTTGGCTAAAAAGGGGGAGAAATATGTGTCTGTTTCAGAAGCTGTTCAACTGTTCTGGTGAGTTGGAGTTTCTGAATGTCTGTTTCAGGGGGAGTTCCTGAGTGATGTGTTTCAGGGGGAGAAGTTGTACCTCAGAAACTGCTGCTGTATATTGCAGGGGGAGTGTTTTGTGTGAAATTTAGTGAATTGTTCCGCTGCTGATTCTGCTATATATGTGTAGTTCTTCATGGTTGAATACTATTGTTGAGTGAAGAACTTATCTTTGTGGTCCATTTGATTTTAGCCAAAAATTTGCCAAAGGGGGAGATTGTTGGATATTTGAAGGTTGACTACATGTTTGGAAAAATCAAAATGTGCAAGCAACGCGTCTTCAGAAGCTAATTTGTGTCTTCAGAAGCTGGAATTTGGATTTCAAAAGCTGGCACTTTTCATCAGACGCATAACTGGTCTTCAGACGCTGGTACTGTTCATCAGACGCTGAACTGGTCATCAGACGCACTGTTCAGACGTTGACTATTGTTGACCTTCAGAAGCTGCTTTTCAGAAGCATGTTTTCTGCGTCTGAATTCTGTTAAATCTTTCACAGTATCTTTTGAAGATTTAATTGAAGATTTATCCAAGCTTCATTTCTAGAAGGAAGTATTTTTTGCGCAAGATATGTTCTGAAGATTTGATTCAATTATTTGTGAATATATTTTCAAGGAAATCTTTGGAAAATATATTTGTGAATATTATGTGAGCTTCTATTTGCTTCTAAAAGAATTCTGGAAACATATCTTTGAAGATTTGGTTCAAGAATTATGTGCTGCTAAAGATTATAAATAGAAGGCGTTGCTATTGAAGAATACATATCAAAAACCAGAAGTTATCATTGAAAGAGTCTTAGGTTTTTGAGTCTGTTAGTTGTGAGTTTCGTGCTCTGTTTTTATGTGCACCACTCATCTGTTAGAGTTGGTTGTTTTTTGAGTTGTAATCACTTAAAGCTTTTAAGCACGAGTGATGTCTTTTATGTTTTGAAGAGTGTCTTCAATTTGTTTGATTTGTTAGAGTCTGATAATCACTGGGGCAGTGATTGACTGAGGGAAGTGAGAGGGGTTTCTCAGGTCTAGGAGTTCCTATGTTGAAATCTATACGGGTAAGGCTGTGAAACAGGGGCTGTTGTCATGAGTCTTTGAATTGATACTATTTAGTGGATTTCCTTCCTGGATTGGTATCCTCCAGATGTAGGTGAAGTTTGCACCAAACTGGGTTAACAAATCACCTGTGTTATTTTACTTTCTGTCTTTAATTTTCCTGCTTTTGAACTATTGTTTTCCATACTCTGTTTTTTAGTTCAGAACCAGTACCTGCCAGGAATTTCATCATGAGTATCATTCATACAATTAACTTTAGACGTCTAAAGAATGGACCTTCAAGACCATTTTTTTTATGAACATATACTACACTATGTTCAATATCAATTTAAATTGAGAAATGATACTTATTAAATGTTTCTTGAAAACTCCAAATAAATTGAGCTCTTAATCAAATTTGTTGAGAAAGCAATCTCACAAACTTCTGGTTGTGAGTTGACAATAAACATATATGTGGTCATTTAGTCGATGTATTAAATCAAGTTATAAGGTATCAAAATGATTCACATCATCGGTGTATTCATCCACAAATATCACCTAATATATATAAGAGGCTTATTTTCTCAGATTGTCAACTTACTTTGTAAAGTAATAACACCCAAACATTAATGGTTTGAAGAATCTTCTGGTTCTTCAATACATGTCCATATAAATTTTTAACTATTTTCGCATCATAATAGATCCAGAATAACCCAACCGATCTTGCCAACAATAAATTTAATATGATATGTAAACTTCTGGTTTACAATAAAGTGTGCTTCAATTGCACTAATATAAGTGTTGTACAATTCAAAGGAAAATCATATAATTTTTTCACTAAACTTATTTTATCCAAAATATGTCTCGTAATATAGAGATATTGAACATCTTCTTCGTTTCTTATTTCAATATGATATCCATTTAGAATGATATACTTGAAGCTTAATAGATATCTATGAGACTTAGAGGAATATATTGCATTCTCAATGTCTAGTTATATTCCTCCATATAACAATATATATTGGCTCTTCTAGAACCTTCAATAATTTTTTGTAGTGTCAAATATAATACTAAAATTAGTTTCTTTGTATCACACATTTAATCATTTTTATTGTCTTTTACAAAAGATATCTTTCATTTACAAACAATATCCAACAAAATATACAAAAAAGTGTTCTTTAGTGAGGTCAAGTTCTAAGAGCAATAGTTGCTTGAGATCTCAAAATATCATAGATATACTTTTTAGAAGGGATCAATACTATAAAATTCATATATAGTTCTTTTGTCAACTAACAAGGTTCCCAATTCAAAACAATATTGTACTTAAATTTGATCTTTTTCAAAAGAAGTAATAATATCACATTTACAACCACAATACTTACTATTTAATTAGAAAAACAATTATGTGGAGCATTCTACCAAAAAAAAAATATGTGGAGCACAAATTATAAATATCAAATATGTAAAGAGATGACATTAGCTCTAATTTTATATGTCTTGTGAGAACTCATTAATAACAAAAATCATAATCAACATAAGTCATAATAAACTTTGTCGCGTCGAATTTCGGATGTCAAGCTATGGGGAATTTTGAATCACTAATTCTAAATTACGACTGAACTTTTAATTTTTCGGGGAAAAAGGAAAAAAGTTCTAAATTACCTTGAGAAAAGATTTTAGGTTCGAAAGTCGATTATGCGAGGGGAAGGTATTAGCACCCCTCACATCCGTTGTACTCAACGGGAACCTCTTAGTCGGCTTAGGCTTAAAATGGTTCGATGTTTTACTTACGTATTTAAACATGTATAGAAGGAAATATATATAAAACATAATGCGAGATGAAGAAAGAGATAAAAACAAACGAAAAGGGGAAAAACAAGTTTTTTATTAATGGGCTTGACAAGATGTCGATCTTGCTCCTACGTATCTCCCGGTAGTCGGAGAATTCAAAGCGTACGTAGTTCTTTGGTAGAAAACGTTTGTATGTTGGTTCGTTTTAGTTAAAAAAAAGTTTGATCGCGTCCGAGCGAAAAAGTTTGAGAAAAAGAAAAAAAGTGTAATGAAAATAAATGTCAACTGCTCGGGTTGCTGCCGAACTGGCCATTGACGACAAGAAAGTAAAAGTCAGCTGCTCGGGTTGTTGCCGAGCTGGCCACTGACGACAATGCATAAAAGTAAATGATTTGATGGAAAAGTTTTCCACTCGGACTTGAGCAAAGGTTTTTAAAAACGTACGAAGACGTACAAAGTTTTAAAATGGTGAAAGATGGACGCTAGGCGATAAGCTCGCGCAAGGCGTGAATGTTTTTAAAAGAAATAAACAAAAGACAAACGCACTGAGGCGAAAAATTCACGCAAGGCGTAAAAAGGTTAAAAATAAATGCGCAAGGCGCGAAAGGTTCGGATTGACCACGAGGGCCAAGAAAAGGGTAAAAATGGCCACAAGGGGGCCAAGGGAAGTTTGAGCGTGCTAGACGCGTCAAGGGTGGAATGACGACTGTGCGAGCGACGAGACATACGTCACGCATTCGTGCAATCGAGGTTTGGGGAGACATACGTCAAGCCATTCCCGTTTCATTCAAGTTTGGTTTTGTCACTCGGAGAAACCTCAAAGGGAACCAAAGCTTTTTAAAAGGACACTTGTAAAAGAAAAGAAAACGCGAACAAATTTGTTGTTCGATTTTATTAAAAATCATGAACGTTACTTGTTGCTTAAGTTATTGAAACTCAAGAACAAGTTTGGTTCAAGTTTGAATGGCAAACACAATCATAAAAACATGCAAAACATTGGAAAGTTCACAAGTTCGGCTCAATTCGAGCTTGGTTTAAAAAATGAGCAAACTCGGCTTAAGTTCGCGTTTGGATTGAAAATCATGAACAACATGGTTGTTCAAGTTTGTTTTGAAATAGACGAACCTAGCTTGTTGCTCAAACTTGGTTTTTGAAAATATTAAGAACGTAACTTGTTTCACAAGTTATTCGAAATTTGTCGCACGAACTTGTGAAATCTTCAAAGTTGTGCAAGATTATGACTTGGGTTTGGACCAAAATGGTTTTAACCTTCTTTAGGTTCTGAATCAAGGGCTAGAATCCCAAAAATTTGACATTTGAATGCCTGATTCATGTTCTGAATTTCACATACTTCGCAGAGCAACCAGAACTTGGCTCTGCGAAGTCAGGTTCTGGTGTGTTCGCAGTGCGAGCAATACTTTGCTCTGCGAAGTATGCGAATTTTTCAACTCAGAAGCTGTTTCTGAACAGAAGTTCAGAAACTGCTTCTAAGCAAGATTCAGAACCTAAAGGAGGTTAAGAAACTTGACAAAAAGGGAGAAAAAATGTAACACCCATACTAAATTATCTAGAATATTTAGCATGCGTATTAATCTGATATCGGATACATTAAAATTTACAATAATTATTATATACAAACCACTGAATGAGTACAATTTGCTCGTTTACATAAATATCCAAATGTCATATAATACACGTTTATATACATATATAAAATCTGTCAACCTCCTGAGCTTGCCTTGACGAGCATCTGCACTCCATCCAGCGTCTTCCTGAAGATCTTCATGAACATCTCTTGCTTACCTGAAAAACCTGCACCAGAAGGATTGGGATGAGACATAATGTCTCAGTGAGCTCCAGCCCATCCTACTGTTGGCAACCACGGGGGAAACCTAGGGTCGCCGTGCCTACTCTTGGCAATCTTGGGGATACCTACGATCGCCGTCATTCTCTACATATCTAGCGATCAAGGGGAAACCTAGGATCGCTTTATGTCTTTACCTTAACTTATACTTTTCATGTACATAATCTTATGCTTAGTGATCGAGGGGGAAGTCTATGATCACTTTCTGTTGTCTGATGACTACTAGTCACATCTCTTAGTACATAATACATTTACATAATCATATTCGTATTCATCTTTCTTATAACGTTAAGTTAGAAGTTAGCGTTGAACAAACAATCATTATCTTGGTTCATTTTACGGAGTGCATCCGGGTGGAGTAACCCCGAAGTACATCTCCCTTCTTACCGGTGAAAATTCCTATCATATCAGGCTAACACCGGACTCCTCTTTCTTTGTGTGGCTGCTCTCGCGAGCGGTAACTTCACCGTCCCAGCTGCCATTTAAGGCGGTAACTTCACGGGGACCCCCTGTATACTAACTGACGAGCAGACAGGAGACACATAAATTATAGACTTGGATGTGTAGCTGCCCTCACGAGCGGTAACTTCACCGTTCCGGCTGCCATTAAAGGCGGTAACTTCACAGGAACCCCTCGTATACTAACTGGCGAGCATACGAGAGACACATCAAGCCCAACTTATAATTAATTCTCATTCTTTAAAATAATAGTCTTATAATTTACGTGTGGATAACCCTTTCGGAGAAATCCCATCCGGCATAATCCGGAGTCTGATGAACACGTATATTCTTTAACATTAAGTTCTTAACTTAGGTTCATATGCTTATCTAATACCTTTCATAGTCTTGTGCATATCTGATGCATTCTTTAAGTAAATCGTTCTTAAATGCTTAACCTATCAAAGGTTCTTAACTATAAACATAAATTCATTCTTGTGCTTAGTACATAATGAGTACCATTCTAATCTCTTTAACCTATAAAGGTTCTTGACTTATCGTTCTCATAAGCCATTATCTAAAGGTTGGGAACTAAGCCCCTTCGTCTTACTTGATAACTTAGGGTTTAATCTACCCATTGTCATAATGACACTTGATTCTTATGAGGTTAAAACCTCAATGTCATGTGAAGTTTCTAACCCCACTCTCATGCTAATACAAGGTATACTATGATCCATTCTTCCATTATTCAAAGCATAAAGGCATACTGGAACTGTGCGGATGGTTTCTGGCTTTAAAACAAGTTTCCAAAAATGGAGTGTCATTCTGTCTCCATCGTGGCACGATGGGTGCCATCGTGGCACGACAGAACCAGAACTGCCAGGCCCTGTAACACTTCCAGAAAATTCCAAAACGAGTTTTAAATCAAAACACAACCCAGCAAGCATTTATACATCAAAATTAAAGGTTTTCAACATATAAGATCATAGCATATCTAGTATTAACAATAGGGAAACTAACTATTATGAATCTAGATAAAATCATCAAGATTTCCTTTCCTCTCTAAACCACAAAACTACCCAAAAAGGGGTAAAATTCATAGGGAGCTCACCTTGATTTAGCTAGCTTTGATCCTTGTCAAGCTTCCAATCATCAAACCCTTTCTTGATCCATCTTCTTTCCTTAATTCCTTGCCAAACCCTAGCTTTCCAATTCCCTCTTTTCTTCCTTGTTTCCTTGGCTTTAGATCACAAACCTTGCTTGCTTGCTTAAGAATGAAGAGTTTGGAGGTGAAGTGTTGATGATTAATGGAGAAGAAGATGAATTGGCGTGAGAGAAGAGGAAGAGTGAAAGGGAAATTGAAATGGGAAAATATCTTCCCCCTCTATTTTAAATAAACTTCTCCTTCCTTCTATTTACGAAAATGCCATTGCTTTATATTACAAAATTGCCATGCTTGCTTAGCAAGTTTCTAACACTGGTAACTGTTACATTTAAGCGGAATATTACACTTGCCATATACGTAAACCCATTAACTGACAATTTACCAAATTGTCCTTTGCTTAAAACAGTTCTGATACATCGTCTCAATATTAATAAATATTCGAGTCTTAGGTGGGATGTTACAAAAAAGGGTGGAAAATCACAGTTTTAAAGCTTGGCCCCTTTGAGGTCCTTTTTGAGGTTCAAAGGAGGTTTTGGTTCACAAAGTAAAATTGGACAAAGCAAGATATGTAAACAGCAAATACAATAGAAAAGAAAGGTTATAGGAGACTTACAGAACTCCTAGCAATGCTTGAATAAGATTGGAAGTGGCTTGCTTGCTTGATGATAGGTTATGAACAAAGTTCTAAGTGTTTGTGATGGACTGATTTTGTGCTGCAATGCAAGGGGTTTTTGTGTGGATTTCGTGTGTGTTGGCTCTCTGAATTGGTCTGTTTTTAGCTGGTTTTTATGTGTGTGATCCTTGTGCCTTGCCCTTCCTTTTATAGGCATAAATGCAAATCTTTGTAATGATGAACAATGATGAATAAAATCCTAAAACACTAGCTGATTTGGGCTAAATTCAGGCTAGAAGACTTTGCATTTAATGCTAATGGATAGAACTTGCTTTGCCTTGTGCCAAGGGGCAAGGTCTTGACTGATCTCAGCCACAAATGCCATTGATTCTAGAAGGTAATGATGGTAAAAACTGTAAAACAGGGCAGCTGCAAAAGGGATGATTCTTGGGATCAACCCTTGCAATCTTGGAAGGTCAAACAATCAAAACGTGTACTGCCATGTACAGGGAGATTGGGGGAATCAAAATTAGCATGTGGGCTTATGTGTGGGAGGAGAAATCCAGCTCAAAACAGGGCATGTCAAACAGCTTTTTTGCAACAAAAACCACTTGTGATTGACTGGTTTTGGCAGGGAAAAAGGGAAGGAAAGGGATCAAGCAGCTGGCTGGCAAGTTTAGGTTGGGTGAGAGGTCAATTTGGGGGGACAAAAGCTGACCAAGGATAGCCAATTTGTTTGATCATATGAGAGGTTGGAAGAAAATCTTTCTTTCCTTTTACCTTTAATGTCACACATTAAATCTTGCCTTGCTGCACCAAATCAGTCACAAAATAGCAAGAATACAAGTAATAATGCTACTAATAATAATTGTAGTTGAAAGCAAAAAAGATAAACCAATGTATAAAAATCTGCAGAAAATTTCGCAGAGGTCGCAGTGCGAAGGTGAGTTCGCACTGCGAACTCCACTTTTTTTAATTTTTTGTATTTAAAATAAAAGGTAAAATGGGGAAAATAATAGTAATATATAATAATAATAATGATAATGAAAAATGCAAAATGCAAATGATGATGATAATAAGGAAAATAGTAGATGATAATAATAATGAAAAATGATGATAATAATAAGGAAAATAGTAGATGATAATAATAATGAAAAATGATATTTAATAATAATAATAAAAAATGACAATAAAAAAGATAAAACTTATTAATTAAAATAAATAGTAGTAAAGGTAATAATAATGACATTATTAAAGGAAAATAAAATGACAATATTAATGATATTAAGGCTAATGGAAATGCTAGTAATGATATTAATAAAATGCAAACAAAAATACTACAACAAGAATGAAATAATACAAAGTAATAATAAGTAATGAAAATAATAAAAGATGAAACACACACAAAAATATAAGTCAAAAAATGGGGTATGACAGATGCCCCTATTTAAGTTTCTTCGTCCCGGAGATTGAAAATGTGATTTGAAATGGACGGGTTGAAGAGACTTAAATATAGAGTACGCCATTTTTTGACTAAATATTTTCTGAGTTATAAATGCTATAAATGCATGTATGCAAATGTTATGAATGCTTGTAATGTAAACATGGATGCAAAGACGATAAAAAGGAAGACCACACCGGGGACAAGTGTCAGCTGTTCGGGTTGTCGCCGAACTGCCACTGACAACAAAGAATGAAAAGGTAAATGCCAGCTGTTCGGGTTGTTGCCGAACTGGCCACTGGCGACAAAAGAATGAAAAGAATGTCAACTGTTCGGATGTTGCCGAACTTGCCATTGACGACGGGAAAATAAAATGTCAACTGTTCGGATGTTGCCGAACTTGCCATTGACGACGGGAAAATAAAATGTCAACTGTTCGGATGTTGCCGAACTTGCCATTGACGACAGAAAAAAGAAATGTCAACTGTTCGGATGTTGCCGAACTTGCCATTGACGACAGAAAAATAAATGTCAACTGTTCGGATGTTGCCGAACTTGCCATTGACGACAAGAAAATAAAATGTCAACTGTTCGGATGTTGCCGAACTTGCCATTGACGACAGGAAAAAGAAGTGAAAGATGTCAGCTGTTCGGATGGTTACCGAACTTGCCACTGACGATACTGGGGATGCGACTGACGAGTCGTTCCTTACAAAAAAATGCCCCTTCAATCGGGGAGAAAGAATGCACAAGCTGTTCATTGAAGAACTTGCCACTTGGCACAACACTGGGGAGTACGCACAAGCTGTTCATTAAAGAACTGCCACTTGGCGTAAAGACTTGACAAAGAGACGCGCAAGCTGTTCGTTTGAACTGCCACTTGGCGTAAAAGGATGACATCTCTGAACCAGACGGACTGGGGATGACACTGGGAAAAAGAATTCACGAATTGCTCGCGATTGTTTGGTGAGACTCATGATGGTTAGAAATAACCATGTATGACATGCTGTATGCATATGTATGAATGCATGAATGTATGACTGTCACTGAGGACGTCATGTGAGGGATGAATTTGTACTGGGGATACCCAAATTGTTTGTTAAGGAATTGCCCCTGGATGTGAGATGCATGCTAATGAATGATTATGATATGCTGCATGAATTATGCTGACCTGGGGGACGACAGACATCACGTGGGACGCTGGGGAATTATGGTTTGAGTGCCGAGCAAAGTCGGGCTTGGATGATGTAAGACTCCACTGGGGGGTATGCCAATAAGATTGGGCTTCGCTTATTCGCTGGGGATATAAGGATCATTTTGGAAGCATGATCGATATCCAGCTGTCGATGCCAATGGTGATTGGGCTTTTGTGAGTTGGTGCCAATGACAATTGGGCTTTTGATTGTGTAGGTGCCAATGACAATTGGTCTTTCGATTGATTGGACAAAGATTGACTTCCTGGGGAGTTTGTTTGACCGATGAACAAAGGTTGTTCAAAGAAAAAAAATGTTTCATTGATTTTTGTTTGTTTGGTTTGGAAGGACAAGGTCCTTTGCCTACATACCCGAATGGGATCAAAACCGATGTAGTTCGGGCTCTCGCCCGGGTACGACCGACAAACTTGGTGAGACAAGATTAGACTGGTAAAATGAAAAGTGGACCGACGTCACATTGCAAACACTCGGTAATCTTAAATGGGTGATGTCACTGAGGATACATCCAAATGTTGACGGGGTAAAGCCGTAACCATTGATGAGGAACACATACCTCCTGGGGAGATTGTTTTAATCCACTGGGGGATATGATTGGATGCCGAGCGAGGTCGGGCTTTGGTTGTAATTGGATGCCGAGCGAGGTCGGACTTTTTGATTGGTTGCCAAGCGAGGTCGGGCTTTGGTTGGTTGCCGAGCGAGGTCGGGCTTTGGTTGGTTGCCGAGCGAGGTCGGGCTTTGGGAAGGTGCCGAGCGAGGTCGGGCTTTGGTAAGGTGCCGAGCGAGGTCGGGCTTTGGTAAGGTGCCGAGCGAGGTCGGGCTTTGGTAAGGTGCCGAGCGAGGTCGGGCTTTGGTAAGGTGCCGAGCGAGGTCGGGCTTTGGTAAGGTGCCGAGCGAGGTCGGGCTTTGGTAAGGTGGATGTGGGAATGCCAATGAAAATTGGGCTTTTTGTGAATTGTGAGGAATGCCAATGACGATTAGGCTTAATGTGAAATTGTAGTTGTGATTGCCAATGACAATTGGGCTTTGCTTGTGATTAGGTGCCAAGCATGGTTGGGCTTTGTTTGGTTAGGTGCTAATGAAAATTGGGCTTAGGGTTTGCCAATGAATATTGGGCTTTGGGTCGCCAATGAATATTGGGCTTTGGGTTGCCAATGAATATTGGGCTTTGGTTTGCCAATGAATATTGGGCTTTGGTTTGCCAATGAATATTGGGCTTTGGGTTGCCAATGAATATTGGGCTTTTTGATTGGTTGCCGAGCGAGGTCGGGCTTTGTTTTGGGTTGGCAATTTTGATGTTCCAAGGTTGCACTAGACACAAAGTTTATATCATACAGCTTAAGTTAAAAACATGTTTATCGATGAACCATGCCTATCACACATTTAAGTAAAAAAACAAATTGAATATTAATTGTGAGGGTAATGAACACTCATCCGGCAAGTTTGCCAACATTCCGATCAAGTTATGTGTCCATCTAATTATCGTTTCTAAAGGTACAAAAGCATTGATCACAAGGTCTTCAAGGGTTGTAATTTGGCTTGGCTACAAAAGAAATGTCATATGTGGGGAAATTGAATTCAAAAGGCCAAGCAAAGGAACATTCTTTCTAATTACACACCTCCTCCTTATTTCACACACGACTTTTGGTGATTTGCAAATACTTTTGTTTGATCTTGACAACCTTTTGATTTACTGATTTTTCTCTTTTTTCTTTCTCTTTTGAGATTTCTTGATTTGTTTTTCTTTCTTTTTCTCTTTTTTTTTTTGTCAAGATCAAATAAGAAATTCACCAATTGCTTGATACACACAACCTCCCTTAATTCAAGATGATACCCTAATTGAATGTTCCTTCCTCCTTCGGCAAGGGACAATAATCATGAAGGCTAAGGGTTCAAAATGGAAGAAAAATATCAGAATTCAAAATGATTTAACTATGAACTGAATTTTTTTTTTTTTTTTACAAACTTCGGCAATTTCAATAAGCAATTGAGCTTATGAAAATTGGCAGTTCATAGTTAATGATTCTGATTCATTAGGCTCAAAGGGGTTAAACAAATACTCACTGCTCACAGGGTGGGCTATTTGTGGTCAAGTGTTTTCACTCATATTCAAAAAATGCCTTGATCCTATCAATGCTTTCATACAATCTAAAACAACGTTCAGATTTAACATAACAAAATCGAGTTAGACAAAAAATGCCGGTCTCCATGCATATGTATAATGATGATTTTGAGGATTCCTCACATTTTGGCTGGTCCTAAATGATTCACAGAATAAACACATTAAAAACGCAAATTGTATGATATAACTTTTGTATTAATGCTTGTCAATGCGAACTGTATTGGATGCCGAGCAAGGTCGGGCTTTTGTTGTTTGTGCCAATGATGATTGGACTTTTGTTAAATGGGGAAAAGGTCGCAGTAGCCTGGGGGAAGGTAACCTCGGTTTGAGGTACCGGAATCTCTTGAAGAGTAGTGGGGATAGGGATGAATTCCTCACCAAAGTTGAACGGCATGCCCCATGTACAACCGGGGCCTATTGTTATATGTGTGGGTTGCTTTGGGACGACGAGCCACTTTTCTTGACGTTGACGCGTAGTGTTGCGAACAAAATGCGAACACCGAAGACTCAATACGGATTGTAAGAAATCCTTGAGGTAAGAAGGGGAACGAGTCTTGGACTCGAAGACAAATGTATGCATGTCATGTATGATGCTAATGTATGTATGTATATGACAAAATATGCCCCTTTTTTTTTTGAAAATGCATATTCAAAAATCATTTTTATGAATGTAAATGTATGGCATGCATATGGTATAATATGTATGTTCAAAATTTCCCCCATCCTCACGTGTAGGCTCTAATAGGTAAGATTCCTAAGAAGAGGTCCCTAGAGTCATCAATCTCATATGGAATTAGGGTTGTCTATGGACATACGTCGACATGACTTCAATTAATTCCATATGAAAATCTCGTCTAGGCGGGGTTGGACATCCTACCTCACGGACATACGTCAACGCGGGCTTCCGCACACAACCTCCTTCTAACTTAGTTTTCTCTCGAGCTCGGGTAGAGAGCCTCACACGTCCGGCATTAACCCGAACAATGTGGAGTAACATCGCTCAAGTAACCCCCACAATTGAGATATATATGAATATGAAGCACAAATGATATATATGTATGTAGAGCATAAAGAATAAACAAGACAAAAAAATGACAAGAAAAATAAATACGTAAGTAAAACGAACCAATTTAGCCTAAAAGCCGACTGAGATAGGCTTGACTTGTTTATGCACAAACAAAGTGTTTAATGCATGTCCCCAGTGAAGTCGCCATTTCTGTCGCGTCGAATTTCGGATGTCAAGCTATGGGGAAGCTTTGAATCACTAATTCTAAATTACGACTGAACTTTTAATTTTTCGGGGAAAAAGAAAAAAAGTTCTAAATTACCTTGAGAAAAGATTTTAGGTTCGAAAGTCGATTATGCGAGGGGAAGGTATTAGCACCCCTCACATCCGTTGTACTCAACGGGAACCTCTTAGTCGGCTTAGGCTTAAAATGGTTCGATGTTTTACTTACGTATTTAAACATGTATAGAAGGAAATATATATAAAACATAATGCGAGATGAAGAAAGAGATAAAAACAAACGAAAAGGGGAAAAAACAAGTTTTTTATTAATGGGCTTGACAAGATGTCGATCTTGCTCCTACGTATCTCCCGGTAGTCGGAGAATTCAAAGCGTACGTAGTTCTTTGGTAGAAAACGTTTGTATGTTGGTTCGTTTTAGTTAAAAAAAAGTTTGATCGCGTCCGAGCGAAAAAGTTTGAGAAAAAGAAAAAAAGTGTAATGAAAATAAATGTCAACTGCTCGGGTTGCTGCCGAACTGGCCATTGACGACAAGAAAGTAAAAGTCAGCTGCTCGGGTTGTTGCCGAGCTGGCCACTGACGACAATGCATAAAAGTAAATGATTTGATGGAAAAGTTTTCCACTCGGACTTGAGCAAAGGTTTTTAAAAACGTACGAAGACGTACAAAGTTTTAAAATGGTGAAAGATGGACGCTAGGCGATAAGCTCGCGCAAGGCGTGAATGTTTTTAAAAGAAATAAACAAAAGACAAACGCACTGAGGCGAAAAATTCGCGCAAGGCGTAAAAAGGTTAAAAATAAATGCGCAAGGCGCGAAAGGTTCGGATTGACCACGAGGGCCAAGAAAAGGGTAAAAATGGCCACAAGGGGGCCAAGGGAAGTTTGAGCGTGCTAGACGCGTCAAGGGTGGAATGACGACTGTGCGAGCGACGAGACATACGTCACGCATTCGTGCAATCGAGGTTTGGGGAGACATACGTCAAGCCATTCCCGTTTCATTCAAGTTTGGTTTTGTCACTCGGAGAAACCTCAAAGGGAACCAAAGCTTTTTAAAAGGACACTTGTAAAAGAAAAGAAAACGCGAACAAATTTGTTGTTCGATTTTATTAAAAATCATGAACGTTACTTGTTGCTTAAGTTATTGAAACTCAAGAACAAGTTTGGTTCAAGTTTGAATGGCAAACACAATCATAAAAACATGCAAAACATTGGAAAGTTCACAAGTTCGGCTCAATTCGAGCTTGGTTTAAAAAATGAGCAAACTCGGCTTAAGTTCGCGTTTGGATTGAAAATCATGAACAACATGGTTGTTCAAGTTTGTTTTGAAATAGACGAACCTAGCTTGTTGCTCAAACTTGGTTTTTGAAAATATTAAGAACGTAACTTATTTCACAAGTTATTCGAAATTTGTCGCACGAACTTGTGAAATCTTCAAAGTTGTGCAAGATTATGACTTGGGTTTGGACCAAAATGGTTTTAACCTTCTTTAGGTTCTGAATCAAGGGCTAGAATCCCAAAAATTTGACATTTGAATGCCTGATTCATGTTCTGAATTTCACATACTTCGCAGAGCAACCAGAACTTGGCTCTGCGAAGTCAGGTTCTGGTGTGTTCGCAGTGCGAGCAACACTTTGCTCTGCGAAGTATGCGAATTTTTCAACTCAGAAGCTGTTTCTGAACAGAAGTTCAGAAACTGCTTCTAAGCAAGATTCAGAACCTAAAGGAGGTTAAGAAACTTGACAAAAAGGGAGAAAAAAGGGTGGAAAATCACAGTTTTAAAGCTTGACCCCTTTGAGGTCCTTTTTGAGGTTCAAAGGAGGTTTTGGTTCACAAAGTAAAATTGGACAAAGCAAGATATGTAAACAGCAAATACAATAGAAAAGAAAGGTTATAGGAGACTTACAGAACTCCTAGCAATGCTTGAATAAGATTGGAAGTGGCTTGCTTGCTTGATGATAGGTTATGAACAAAGTTCTAAGTGTTTGTGATGGACTGATTTTGTGCTGCAATGCAAGGGGTTTTTGTGTGGATTTCGTGTGTGTTGGCTCTCTGAATTGGTCTGTTTTTAGCTGGTTTTTATGTGTGTGATCCTTGTGCCTTGCCCTTCCTTTTATAGGCATAAATGCAAATCTTTGTAATGATGAACAATGATGAATAAAATCCTAAAACACTAGCTGATTTGGGCTAAATTCAGGCTAGAAGACTTTGCATTTAATGCTAATGGATAGAACTTGCTTTGCCTTGTGCCAAGGGGCAAGGTCTTGACTGATCTCAGCCACAAATGCCATTGATTCTAGAAGGTAATGATGGTAAAAACTGTAAAACAGGGCAGCTGCAAAAGGGATGATTCTTGGGATCAACCCTTGCAATCTTGGAAGGTCAAACAATCAAAACGTGTACTGCCATGTACAGGGAGATTGGGGGAATTAAAATTAGCATGTGGGCTTATGTGTGGGAGGAGAAATCCAGCTCAAAACAGGGCATGTCAAACAGCTTTTTTGCAACAAAAACCACTTGTGATTGACTGGTTTTGGCAGGGAAAAAGGGAAGGAAAGGGATCAAGCAGCTGGCTGGCAAGTTTAGGTTGGGTGAGAGGTCAATTTGGGGGGACAAAAGCTGACCAAGGATAGCCAATTTGTTTGATCATATGAGAGGTTGGAAGAAAATCCTTCTTTCCTTTTACCTTTAATGTCATACATTAAATCTTGCCTTGCTGCACCAAATCAGTCACAAAATAGCAAGAATACAAGTAATAATGCTACTAATAATAATTGTAGTTGAAAGCAAAAAAGATAAACCAATGTATAAAAATCTGCAGAAAATTTCGCAGAGGTCGCAGTGCGAAGGTGAGTTCGCACTGCGAACTCCACTTTTTTTAATTTTTTGTATTTAAAATAAAAGGTAAAATGGGGAAAATAATAGTAATATATAATAATAATAATGATAATGAAAAATGCAAAATGCAAATGATGATGATAATAAGGAAAATAGTAGATGATAATAATAATGAAAAATGATGATAATAATAAGGAAAATAGTAGATGATAATAATAATGAAAAATGATATTTAATAATAATAATAAAAAATGACAATAAAAAAAGATAAAACTTATTAATTAAAATAAATAGTAGTAAAGGTAATAATAATGACATTATTAAAGGAAAATAAAATGACAATATTAATGATATTAAGGCTAATGGAAATGCTAGTAATGATATTAATAAAATGCAAACAAAAATACTACAACAAGAATGAAATAATACAAAGTAATAATAAGTAATGAAAATAATAAAAGATGAAACACACACAAAAATATAAGTCAAAAAATGGGGTATGACAAACTTTTATCATCTTTACATGTATCATGTCAATGATAATCTCTACTATATCAATTCTTGATATTATTTTCTCGATTTTGCTACTTCAGGAGCAGATTCAAAGGGCAAACAAATTTTATTTTGTCCAATTTATACTAAGATCAAATAGATCTTATATATTTCAATTGAGAACAAAAATTTAGTTCTTCGAGAACTCAACCACATACCTCTATCGACAATGATAAAGGAAAATCACAATATTTTTATTTTGCAATTTTTCACGAATGTTTGATGTTAAATTATCAGTTCTTCTAGAACCATATCTCAAATCTTCATAAACAATGATAAAATAAATATTTATTCTCTGAGCAATCCTTCAGGGATGCTTTAATATTAAATTTTAGTTCTTTAGAAACTAATGATCAAGAAAAATTCATTAGTTGAGCGATCCTTCAGGAATGTTTTAATATTAATTAATTTTAGTTCTTCGGGAACTATATTTTAAATCTTTATAAACAACCGTCAAGAAAATCTATTGTTTGAGCGATCCTTCATGAATGTTCTAATATTAAAAATGGAATAGTTATTCAGAAACTACACTTCACATGATCTATATAATAATCAAGAACAATTCATTATTTATGCAATCCTTCGGGGATGCTCTATATTAAATTATTCCAAAATTTATTAAGAATGACAAACAATAACTTAAAAAAAATATAGTGTGGTTTATTTTGATGTAGAAAACTCCATGAATTTCATCAAACAATTGGCTAGTGGCCTAGTGCCAATGCAACACATTCACCTACAAAACACACACTAATCACGCCCTTGAACCCTTGTTGACACATCACTCATTTGATCCTTATAGCTTTACTTCAAATTTAATCAAATCTTATATTCTGAACATACTAAACAAAAGTCACTATAGATTTAAAAAAATTGACAAAGCAAGAATTGAGAACTAAAAGAACTTGCTTATAGAATTGATAGAAGTGATTAAAAGTTGATAAACATCAAGCTCCTTATGCCTTTGACCTTTAATATTTGAGACTTATATGATGTTTTAGCTCGGTTATTCTATAGTTTAATATATATTCAGAATTTTTTTTTTAAAAAAAACTTCTATTTTCATGTTGAATTTTAAATTGATAAACATATATATTTTATGCATTCAAAGATTATACATTTGGATTTGAACATGACAACAACATGATGATGAAATTTAAAGGTCGTATATTTTCAATTAAAGATTGAAATTCATTTTCATGGAAGTAAAGTTTAGAATCAATAAATTATGTCACAAACATGTATAAGTAAGAATCAATATTACCTCAAATTGTTAGAACTTCGTGCTGATAACGTGTTATAAAATAAAGTAATAGCACATGATCAAAGATGAAGATGAAAACTTTTTGTATTATTCTTCTCACAAGTGTGTTCTTTACATTGACATATAAGTCTTATTTATAAGACACAAATGTGGTAAGTTACAAGTACATGAAGAGCCATAAGACTAAATGCCAATAACAATGAATATAGGCATTCACTCATAGGAGTTAAGGAACATAGAAAACCTTAGGGAATATGGACATTCATACCATAATAATATTATTCATAACATCTTCAAATTAATTGAGTGACTTTTCAATTAAACACTTCCTTGGTTCAGTGGTTTACAACAGTAACTTTTTAATAACATCATTTACTGTTCAAAACATTGACTTTATAAATTTCCACCATTTTTTTAATGGTTTTAATAAATTATAAATCAAAAGTTAAAAATTGTAAATTAGAATTCAAACTTTAAATTGAAAAGAAACAGCCAAAGTTCCAGAACCACACAACGTTGCATATTCTATTTGAATCTAACGCCACGTGTTAATTCTAACATAAATCATCATGCATATATTATACATTTTGAACATCAAACATATCATATTATATTCATATATTTATAAAAGAAATCATTTATGTACCTTTCACCATGGTCATAGATAAAAATGTGAGCGCTCATCAAAGTGACAATCTTTCTCAACTTATCTTTAAATCAACAAGGCTTTAATCCTACCATATCATATGGTCTTGTATCTTGAAAAATCAATCTTAATTTGATAAGATTTGCATATGGCCTTCAAGTACCTACAAGGCAATTAATAACACTTTCTAGGTACCTATTGTGATTTGGGTCCTTGTGTGTTAATTCCTTTCTTTACCCAAATAAATTCACCATAAGGAACTCCAACGTTTCTTATGTAGCAAGTATTTGGAGTATGACCTTTTATGTTACAATAGAAACATGTTAATTTATGGACACGATGATATGATTTAGAATTAATTCCATTGGAAGAAATATTTCTATCATGAGAATTATTTTTCTTATAAAGATTGTTAGAATAATTTCTTCTTTTAGAATTATTTCTAAGATTCATACTTTTGAGAGGATTTACAACATGCATTTTTCTTTTTTCTATGTTGTTGGAAATTGTGCTTGCCTTAACAAAGACCGTTTTATTTGTGCTTGGTTTATTAAAATTTGAAAAACCAAGTCCGATTTTGTTATTTGAATATCTTTGTTTACTAAGCACTTCTTCCAAACCGTTGTGACCTTTTTCAAAATTTTTTATCACTTTATTTAATTCAATAATTTTAGTTTCATGTTCTTGACATTTATTACATGAAGAATTTTTTACCTTTTCTAATTTCACTTGTGCATCAAAAGCTTTTCTTTCCAAAGACACAATGAATTTCTTTTGTTTTGCACAAGTTCTAGAAATATTAAGTAAATTCTTCATATAATTCATGAAAAGCATTTTGTAATTCCTCATATGAAGGTATTTCATTAATTTCAGAATCACTAACCTCATTTTCTTCATTATCAAAATGGTGTGAAGTCATTAATGACATGTTTGCTTCTTCGGTTCCCTCATGGATGGTTTCTAAAGTATCCCATATTTCTTTAGCAGTTTTACGATTTGAGATTCTAAAGAATTCATCCACCCCTAGAGCGGATGCAAGAATATTTTTGGCTTTTTTGTCATACAACACCTTTTTGTGATCATCATCATTCCAAGATGTTCGTGGTTTGTTTAAAGTCACACCATTCACAATTGTAGTAGGAACATAAGGACCATTTTTGACAGCCTCCCAAATTTATTCACCTTGTGCCTCAAGAAACATTTCCATTCTAATTTTCCAGAAATCATAATGATCTCCGGAGAAACATGGTGGACAGTTTGCATTAGGACCTTCTCTTAAAAATGGTTTTGTGGAAGCCATATTCCTGGATCAAAAGGAACAAGTTACCTTAACTCTTGCTCTGATGCCAATTGTAAGTTTTAGATTGAAACCTAAGAGGGGAGGGGGTTAATTAGGTTTTTGACTTTTTCGGATAATTTTTGTGAGTTTAGTGTTCTTGATAATTTTTCCGGAAAGTTATTATGAAAGTCTGAATGGAAATGCGGAAAAATAAAGAGTAAGGGAAAGAGAAAGAACACAAAGAAATTATAGTGGTTCCCCTATAGGTACATCCACTCCCTTCACACCATGCGAAGGAATTCACTATGTTAGAATCTTTGTTACAAGCAATCTCACCCCAAGACCCCCTAACAATCTTTCTAACATAAACACAAGAAAGAAACCCTCTCTCTCTTGATTACAACACAAACACCAAACACTTTTGGTGGACTTTGAATCTCTCTGAATCAAAGAACCTTTACAACAATCACAAGATAACACCCCACTATCTTTAACAATAATTCCCACCAACAATTGATGAGAATGTTACAAATGAATGATGAAGAACAATTGTATCGTTGTATATCTTTATCAATATCACTTTAACAATATGGACTTAGTGCTCAAAAAACTTTTCTTTATGAATGAAAAAGAATGAACAAAGTATTTCCAAGAATGAGAATTTGAATGAAAGTGCAAGTGATATTTCACAATTGAGAGTTTGAAAATTGTTGTGTGTATCTAAATTGTTTTGATTCTCAATTGAATTTATAGAGGCTAAAAAGATGTTTATGAAGCAATACTATTTTTTGAAATATGGTTACCAATGAATAGACACATATTTGAAATGACACCTATTCATAAAAATGAGTATGAAATGCGTGTAAACCAAATATGGGTGTTGACAAACAAATTACAAAAACTAGTAGTTTGACACTTAATGAAAACACCCGTTTGTAAAACTAATCAATTTTGCCATGACTTTTTCGGATAATTTTTGTGAGTTTAGTGTTCTTGATAATTTTTTCGGAAAGTTATTATGAAAGTCTGAATGAAAATGCGGAAAAATAAAGAGTAAGGGAAAGAGAAAGAACACAAAGAAATTATAGTGGTTCCCCTATAGGTACATCCACTCCCTTCACACCTGCGAAGGAATTCACTATGTTAGAATCTTTGTTACAAGCAATCTCACCCCAAGACCCCCTAACAATCTTTCTAACATAAGCACAAGAAAGAAACCCTCTCTCTCTTGATTACAACACAAACACCAAACACTTTTGGTGGACTTTGAATCTCTCTGAATCAAAGAACCTTTACAACAATCACAAGATAACACCCCACTATCTTTAACAATAATTCCCACCAACAATTGATGAGAATGTTACAAATGAATGATGAAGAACAATTGTATCGTTGTATATCTTTATCAATATCACTTTAACAATATGGACTTAGTGCTTAAAAAACTTTTCTTTATGAATGAAAAAGAATGAACAAAGTATTTCCAAGAATGAGAATTTGAATGCAAGTGCAAGTGATATTTCACAATTGAGAGTTTGAAAATTGTTGTGTGTATCTAAATTGTTTTGATTCTCAATTGAATTTATAGAGGCTAAAAAGATGTTTATGAAGCAATACTATTTTTTGAAATATGGTTACCAATGAATAGACACATATTTGAAATGACACCTATTCATAAAAATGAGTATGAAATGCGTGTAAACCAAATATGGGTGTTGACAAACATATTACAAAAACTAGTAGTTTGACACTTAATGAAAACACCCGTTTGTCAAACTAATCAATTTTGCCATGACTTTTTCGGATAATTTTTGTGAGTTTAGTGTTCTTGATAATTTTTTCGGAAAGTTATTATGAAAGTCTGAATGAAAATGCGGAAAAATAAAGAGTAAGGGAAAGAGAAAGAACACAAAGAAATTATAGTGGTTCCCCTATAGGTACATCCACTCCCTTCACACCCTGCGAAGGAATTCACTATGTTAGAATCTTTGTTACAAGCAATCTCACCCCAAGACCCCCTAACAATCTTTCTAACATAAGCACAAGAAAGAAACCCTCTCTGTAATATCCCACTTAAGCGAGACTTTTAACAGTATCACAGGAATTTAACGAAAGGAATGGCAAAATGGTAATTATGAGAGGAAAGGGTTTATATATGGATAAATATGAAATTTCTTCATATCTATCATTTCTTTCTCTCTCTATATGGCTGTTTTCTTCTCTCTCTCTCTCTAGAAACTCGGCCTCCATCAATCCTCACCATAATCCATCAAACTTCATCCTAAAATCTTGTAGTTCAAGCAAGCATGGTTTTGGGGAAAGTTGGAATCAAGAAGAAGAAGTTAAAGGAAAGCAAGAGAGATCAAAGAGATCAAGCTAGGGTTTTGAAGAAAAGGTTAAACCAGCACCAATCAGTTTGAGGTGAGCTCCCTAGGGGTTTATAGAACCCACTTTGAGAGATTTTTAAGAGTATTGTGTATTTTGAGTAAAGTTTGCATTTTGAACCCTAATCCCTTTTTGCTTGCTAAATCCTTGTTCAAACTTGTTTTAATCAATCAATTCATAGTTGTAAATCATTCCTTATGATGTTATAGTGCTTGGGTATGCCTTATTATGTCAAAAATGGTGGAAAAATCATGTTTTGAACTAGTATTGAACTGTCAATTTCGCTCGGCGATCGCATGGCGAGAATACGACGATTTTCACTAAATTTTCCCTGCCTCAAATCGCCCAGCGAAATGGATTTCGCCCAGCGAAAATGACCAGGCATTTTATGTCTTTTCTGCTTCGTTCTGTGACCTGTGCACGTGTCAGGCGAGGCTTTTGGTAACTATTTTCAAAGAAAACCTTATTTTATAAGAAAAACATCATTGTGGGCATATCCGAGGGCACATAACATATACGAAATGAATGAACAAGGGTTAAGCGACGCAATAGGAGTATAAGGGTTGATTGAATAGACAAGCCTAAGACGGCATATAATAGCATTATGTCGAGTTCCTTGATAGGAGATGAGGGTTATAGCATGAGAATCAAATTGTTAGTTGTATCCACTTTAGGATACAAAGTAATAGGAAAGGTTTAGCAATCATAGTTTCACTTAAAGTTTATAGTGTTGGTTCTCCAACAATTATAGGTGGCTTATGAGAATGATAAGCCAGATACCATGTGTCATAGGTTAAGAGTTACAGGAATTGCTTATATGATCAAAGTAATAGATATGTATATTTATATATACACTTTTTATCAAAGTCAAAGAATAATAACAATTCAAAGTCAAAGGCATGTTCAGCAGACTCCGGGATTCGCCGGATGGGATCTCTCCGAGAGGGTTATCCACATGCAATTTCATAGGGAGTCCGGTGTTAGCCTGATATGATAGGAATTTCACCGGTTCATAGGGAGCTGTCCTCGGGGTTACTCCACCCGGGCCGCACTCCGTAAAATGAACTCAGATTAATTGTTTGTTCAACGCTAACAGCTAACATAAAACTGCTATAGAACTGTTATATGTTTTATGTTTCACAGTTAAAGTCAAAGTCACAGTTATAGTTATAGTTATAGATAGTTAATAGAAAGTGGTCCTAGGTTTCCCCCTCGATCACTGAGTTATAGTTACAGGTAGTTTACAGTGATAGTTACAGATAGGTTACAGTTACAGTTATAGGCGGTTTACAGTTATAGTCATAGTCAGAGATATAATTACAGGCAGATTCATAGTCATAGGCAGATAATACCCTTTGAGGATAAAGTAAAGACTTGGCGATCATAGGAAATCCCCAAGATTGCCAAGGTAGGCATGGCGACCCTAGGTTCCCTGTGGTTGCCAACAGTTGGTTGGGTTGGAGCTCACTGAGACATTATGTCTCATCCCATTCCTTCTGGTGCAGGTTTACAGGTTAGTCAGGGGTTCGTGACGAAGATCTTCATGGAGGTACTGGATGGAGTGCATTTGCTCGTTGTGTACCAGCTCAGAAGCTTAATGGACATTTGTAAAAGTATTATAACAGTATTGGATTATTGTACAAACGAGTAAACGTGTATTTATTCTGTTGTGATGTAATATTATTATTGGAATTTTTAAATGTATCCAGTATCAGTTTAACGCACATGCTAATATACTAGTTAAAGTTAGTATGGGTGTTACAATTGGTATCAGAGCAGGTCGATTCAGACCGTGCCATGGGTCATTTAAGATTCAATAAAAGTAGTGGAATCATTGGGTTCCAGATGTTGTTCTAAATGTCATGTCTAGTTGAGCCTGATCAACTCAGTCTAGTATATGACAGTTAGGACAAATATCCGAGAGCTGAATGTGACCAAGGAGGAAAGAAGTGTTCAAAGGGTGAAGGTTAAGACGTCAGATTCTAAGACGAATTTGGCAAAGTGTTTTGTGTCAAAGGATGGTTCTCTAACAGTGAAGTAACTGAGCCAGTTAACGGCAAAGTTTCAGGAATATAAGAAGTATTTAAGAGTGAGGTCAAGTACCTTAACTAGTTGGACGCATCATTGAACGATGCCTTCTCCGAGGAGACATGAACAGTAAAGAACTATGGAAATACTTTAAGGAATGTTTTGGAATCTCAGCGGGAACCGCAATTTGAAAAGTTAAGGTGGAATAGAGTTTTATTCCGGGTACAGAGGTAAAGAATTACGGTACCAAACCCAGCGACTTGGAATGAGGAATGATCAATTAATTATCGGAAGCTCTGGAATTCCAGTAAGGACATAGTGTGTAAGGATGGAAGGACTTGCGCACGTGGATCGGATGAGATTTAAATATCTGATGGATAAGAGGCTCATTTATGGATTAAACGAATTAGTGAACAGATGGAACAGGTTATCTTCCTTTATTATGGGACACCAAGATGCTTGGTATGAAGAATGCGAGCGTAGTGATAAGTAAAGGAAACCCCCGGTAAGGGTATGGATTAAAGATTAAATCGTTTGTTGTCGGATTACAGCAGGCCGGTTTCGAGGATTAAACAGGAATTAGCCAAGAACTACTGAGAGGCTCTAGCAGCAGGAAGATCGTCACTAACGTGCAAGTTACAGTTAAAGTTATGGTTGAGGTTAAGGAGTTCTATGTTTTATTTTGATGGGTTCCTTACACAAGTAATCGGGTAAGCCGACGAAGATCATCTTGTGATGGTATGTGATAAAGATAGTGGAAATACAGACCTCGGATTATTTGAACCATGAAGAGGGCAACGGTCGAGAAGATATATGGACTATTGTTCAGACAACAAGATTAAAATGGAATTGGGAATACAGTAATAAGTTATAGGAAGGATCCAATGGAAAATACTAAGTATTGAAGCTTATAGATTTATTAGTCGGGTACTCGAAGAGGTGGATCATGTGTTTGAAATTACAGGAGAGACGGTAAAAGTTGAGTTTTATCCAGACGAATTATTCCCGGAGAAACCCGAGGAGTAACCAAGAGTTACGTTAGAGTTTTGTGGACCTAAGTGTCTTGGAAAAGGTTGTGGACGTGAAATCCCTACGGATAATTATAGGATGAGATTCGATTCATTAATCGATTAAGTATATGAAAGACGAGGATTTCGAAGTCATAGAATGTTTCTAGAAGTTACCACAAGTGAAAAAAAATGTATGAACTTAAGTTGTTTTAATAGGAGCATCGTTGGGCTCGTAATTATTGTTAAAGACTGTTTATAGATTTCGGCGTACTTTCGTGAAAGTAAGAACATTGTTTATGTCCAAAAAGGAAATACAAAGTCAAAGGATTGACCAAGGAGATTTTATATGATAATAGTGGTGTACTACTTTTATTCCAAGGCGAATTGTTTAAATCAGAGTTGCGCAGCGGAGAAGAAATCCAATTATGAGTTAACAGACAAATCAAAGCTGAAGTTTAGAGAAAAGGACGTTTGTGAAGTCCTTGCCAGACGAATTACGGGAAAGGTATTCAGAGATTAATTTTCAAGTTACAGAATATTTGTAAGTAGTGATGACTTGAATTTGTCATTAGTTCTAACAGGAAATTTTAAGAGAATCGAAGTTGTATGAGAAATTTAAAGGATGTGTTTCTAGCACAATAAGTACATAGCGAGGAAAGCCACGTCTAATACGGTAATCTAGCTGTTTCAGCTCAGTAACTTTAAGTTAACTTGAATAGTAAGTTTAACCAAGAAGGAATTATGCCATGGTATGAAGTCTTTCCGCATCGTATCCACGTTATGCTAGCATGTCGCATGTAACAGGTTATGATTAGTATTATGTATACTGGTCGGGCAGAGCTTATACTACTTAGACAGTGGTGTAACATATTTATAGTTGTGAGACATGTATTAGTAATCGTGGTACGCAGTCGGTAATGTTTTAACAGGAAAGTCTTAAGCAGACAAGTTTGTTGTTATTGAACAAATCTCAATTGAGGAGTTCGGAATTCTGGAACTTAATGTTCACAGTTAAAGGAATGAAATGTATTTCACAGATCCGAAGATTACTCATAATTTATAGTAAAAGGCTACGTGAATTCAAGTTATGTATTAAAGGATTAAGAGTTTTAAAGTGTTATTTTGATAGCGAACAGAATAGAGTTTTTTTTTCTAAAACGGTTAATGCTCTTGAACAAAATAAGTTATTACGTCTGAGGGACGTAATCATAGTTACATAAAGGGGGTGTGGAAACTCTATGAGTACAAGCATGAGTTAAGAGCTAAAAGAATGACCTTGGTTGACGTGGCATCGACTCAATTACATGTTGACTAAGTATGATGTCCCGTAATTAGACAATGATGATGCGGCGTACTGTGTACCCGATAGGAGTGTACACGTGCCCGATCATGTATAGAAGCTATGTGTTATGGACTATATTATATGATGATATGTGGGACGGTTTATGCCACACGTTACTTATACTGGATTTTCGTAAGCTTGAAAGTATTGGTAAAGAAGAAGGTTCCTAAGACCTTTGGCTACATGTTATTGTTGATTATTAATTGGAGCATAACCGACTTGTGTGATTTCTCGAGCTTTAAGGATTCCCGCAGTGGGAATGTGAGCAATTCTCATGGTTGTGATAATAGCTACACCAGGACTACAGAAAGAAAGGAACGTAAACCAGAAGTTCAGCCATTACTTTGAATTTGAATTGTGAAGATAGTTGTAATAGACTTCACTTTCGTTTGAAATTGCTCAATATCAGATGCCTTTAAGTGTAAGAATAATTTATATGAAGAATGATACGAGTGTAACAGTAAAAGGTCGTTTTGCGAGGCGAAAGTTATAGACAAAAGTTCTTTGAACTAAAAGTAATGTAATAGATTCCTCGGAAAGTTGAAATAATTGGGGAAAACAGAATGACTCCACGTCTTCAGGTTAATATGGAATTGTCAATTAAAGAAGAACCGATAGAATTCAGTAAAGGAAATCCGAGACTTAACAATTTTAAATTGGATTGGTAAGGAAAATGTCGAACAGAGATCATAGTCAGATAATATGGATATGTTGGTTCAGATAACCTCATATCCTACTACGTAAGAGTTATGTAATGCACCACAAGCATCATAGTTAAAGAAAAGATTGTCGAGCATACTCGACTTATAGAGTTGGAAAATCCAAGGGATTCCGATAAGCAAGATGAATTGAAATTTTGGCTAGTAGAGAAGGTAGTATAATAGATTCATTCACAGACGATAATGAAAGGATTTCTAAATTTCGAGGACGAAATTTCTTTTAAGGGGGGTAGAGTGTAATATCCCACTTAAGCGAGACTTTTAACAGTATCACAGGAATTTAACGAAAGGAATGGCAAAATGGTAATTATGAGAGGAAAGGGTTTATATATGGATAAATATGAAATTTCTTCATATCTATCATTTCTTTCTCTCTCTATATGGCTGTTTTCTTCTCTCTCTCTCTCTCTAGAAACTCGGCCTCCATCAATCCTCACCATAATCCATCAAACTTCATCCTAAAATCTTGTAGTTCAAGCAAGCATGGTTTTGGGGAAAGTTGGAATCAAGAAGAAGAAGTTAAAGGAAAGCAAGAGAGATCAAAGAGATCAAGCTAGGGTTTTGAAGAAAAGGTTAAACCAGCACCAATCAGTTTGAAGTGAGCTCCCTAGGGGTTTATAGAACCCACTTTGAGAGATTTTTAAGAGTATTGTGTATTTTGAGTAAAGTTTGCATTTTGAACCCTAATCCCTTTTTGCTTGCTAAATCCTTGTTCAAACTTGTTTTAATCAATCAATTCATAGTTGTAAATCATTCCTTATGATGTTATAGTGCTTGGGTATGCCTTATTATGTCAAAAATGGTGGAAAAATCATGTTTTGAACTAGTATTGAACTGTCAATTTCGCTCGGCGATCGCATGGCGAGAATACGACGATTTTCACTAAATTTTCCCTGCCTCAAATCGCCCAGCGAAATGGATTTCGCCCAGCGAAAATGACCAGGCATTTTATGTCTTTTCTGCTTCGTTCTGTGACCTGTGCACGTGTCAGGCGAGGCTTTTGGTAACTATTTTCAAAGAAAACCTTATTTTATAAGAAAAACATCATTGTGGGCATATCCGAGGGCACATAACATATACGAAATGAATGAACAAGGGTTAAGCGACGCAATAGGAGTATAAGGGTTGATTGAATAGACAAGCCTAAGACGGCATATAATAGCATTATGTCGAGTTCCTTGATAGGAGATGAGGGTTATAGCATGAGAATCAAATTGTTAGTTGTATCCACTTTAGGATACAAAGTAATAGGAAAGGTTTAGCAATCATAGTTTCACTTAAAGTTTATAGTGTTGGTTCTCCAACAATTATAGGTGGCTTATGAGAATGATAAGCCAGATACCATGTGTCATAGGTTAAGAGTTACAGGAATTGCTTATATGATCAAAGTAATAGATATGTATATTTATATATACACTTTTTATCAAAGTCAAAGAATAATAACAATTCAAAGTCAAAGGCATGTTCAGCAGACTCCGGGATTCGCCGGATGGGATCTCTCCGAGAGGGTTATCCACATGCAATTTCATAGGGAGTCCGGTGTTAGCCTGATATGATAGGAATTTCACCGGTTCATAGGGAGCTGTCCTCGGGGTTACTCCACCCGGGCCGTACTCCGTAAAATGAACTCAGATTAATTGTTTGTTCAACGCTAACAGCTAACATAAAACTGCTATAGAACTGTTATATGTTTTATGTTTCACAGTTAAAGTCAAAGTCACAGTTATAGTTATAGTTATAGATAGTTAATAGAAAGTGGTCCTAGGTTTCCCCCTCGATCACTGAGTTATAGTTACAGGTAGTTTACAGTGATAGTTACAGATAGGTTACAGTTACAGTTATAGGCGGTTTACAGTTATAGTCATAGTCAGAGATATAATTACAGGCAGATTCATAGTCATAGGCAGATAATACCCTTTGAGGATAAAGTAAAGACTTGGCGATCATAGGAAATCCCCAAGATTGCCAAGGTAGGCATGGCGACCCTAGGTTCCCTGTGGTTGCCAACAGTTGGTTGGGTTGGAGCTCACTGAGACATTATGTCTCATCCCATTCCTTCTGGTGCAGGTTTACAGGTTAGTCAGAGGTTCGTGACGAAGATCTTCATGGAGGTACTGGATGGAGTGCATTTGCTCGTTGTGTACCAGCTCAGAAGCTTAATGGACATTTGTAAAAGTATTATAACAGTATTGGATTATTGTACAAACGAGTAAACGTGTATTTATTCTGTTGTGATGTAATATTATTATTGGAATTTTTAAATGTATCCAGTATCAGTTTAACGCACATGCTAATATACTAGTTAAAGTTAGTATGGGTGTTACACTCTCTCTCTTGATTACAACACAAACACCAAACACTTTTGGTGGACTTTGAATCTCTCTGAATCAAAGAACCTTTACAACAATCACAAGATAACACCCCACTATCTTTAACAATAATTCCCACCAACAATTGATGAGAATGTTACAAATGAATGATGAAGAACAATTGTATCGTTGTATATCTTTATCAATATCACTTTAACAATATAGACTTAGTGCTTAAAAAACTTTTCTTTATGAATGAAAAAGAATGAACAAAGTATTTCCAAGAATGAGAATTTGAATGCAAGTGCAAGTGATATTTCACAATTGAGAGTTTGAAAATTGTTGTGTGTATCTAAATTGTTTTGATTCTCAATTGAATTTATAGAGGCTAAAAAGATGTTTATGAAGCAATACTATTTTTTGAAATATGGTTACCAATGAATAGACACATATTTGAAATGACACCTATTCATAAAAAACCAAATATGGGTGTTGACAAACATATTACAAAAACTAGTAGTTTGACACTTAATGAAAACACCTGTTTGTCAAACTAATCAATTTTGCCATGAAAAATTACATGCCATTATGAAACATGGTGGCTGGCCATTTCAATTAAATAAAAAAGTTGTTGCCATTTTTCTTTTTTTGAAATGTAGAATAACAATATTCCAAACCAAAAAGTAGACGTTGCCCTTTACAAAAAAATATGCAATTTTCCAAAAATAAATTAAGGCTTTTCATGCAAAAAATATTTTCATGTAAAATCACATTTAATTAAAAATCATTGTGATTGTGTGATTTATTTTCAAGAGATTTTTAGGCATTGCTTCATACGAGGACTTAGAAAAATGATTGTAATTATTTTCTGAGCATTCTAAGTTGTTCCATAAGTTAAAAATGATAAATCAAAAAATAATTTGTCATACTTACAAAGTGTATAACCAAGAAGCCTAGACACTAATCTTCATTCTTAATCTTCATCTTGTGCCTCCATAGTTTTTCTTCTTTTGTGATGTGAATTTGTTGTCATCAAAACACAACCAAAGTTAGAAGGAAATCTTCTTCACATATATATTGTTGGTAGATATGACCATTATCCGTAACTATTTTTTTAAAAAATAAATAAATTAATTATATAGTTATCCGTGGAAATTGGTTACACTTGTGATAACCATTATCCATAATTAATTTTTTAAAAAACAAATGAATTAAATTTTGTAAAATTACCATCATACACATAAATTAAGGAGATCATGAGTTTTAATAAGGATGATTATGAAATTTTGCTGGATTTTAATTTTTATATATTATTAGTAGATAAAAATATATGCATTGAATTCCACGTGTATCCCAACAAATCAACTACTGAGGTTAACTGGTTGACACTATACGGAACCATAACGTTTCAATGCGTTTTGGCAAATCAAAAAGAAAGGTGGAACATGCTTGGCCACTTTGCTGGGAACACAACGAGCGCTGAGCATATGTTCAATTACTTCTTATTGTTAGTTTGAAATCAAGAGAAGAAGAGTGTGGGGCAGTGAGATAAAAATGGAGTAGCATCAATTTGGTCTTTGAAATTAATAGTGGAAGCTTGCATAGGTGCCACCAAAACATTTAGCATACAACATTATAGCCTCTCACCATTGTTAAAGACTTCATCCGGCTCACGATAAGTGTCATCTTTTCTAAAATTTGTTGTCTCAAATTATTTGTTTTTTTCACAATAATAATACAACATTTATTATTTTTTTCCACTAACATATCATTATTTATTGTATTTCAATCATTTATAATTATTCACCACTCATAATTATAATGATGTTTTAGTAAATGATACATATTTTACGGTTAAAATCTAAGCTATTAATTATCTCGTTAATAACCGTGTAAAACTCAAATAAGACATATATTGTGAGACGGAAGGAGCAGTGTAACGAATCAACCTAATTGATTAATGTTTTGAAAATATATAGACTAGATTGTAATATTTGTAACGTATAGGACTCCTCTAACAGAAAACATAGAAGACTATAGTGATATGAGTAGAGTCTAATTTTCATTACAAAATTTGGATGTCATATAGTTTTTTTATACCCTTTCTTGTTTGTTTCTCTTGACACTTTGGTGTATTGGTCAACAGCAGGAAACGAAATGGAAGAAAGCTCCAAAGTTTATGACGTTTGTTTTTAGCTGAATTATTCCCTTAATTTCAAGCTATTTCACTATTTTATAATGTACTGTCGGTCTATGCTGGTAATATTTTTGGTCAGGGCATTACGCTTTCATATGATTATTTAGTTGATGGATTTGCCACGGTTTTTTATTTGTATAAATGAATAATATTTATGTAAGTAAATAAAAGTCTCTTTAATATTATTTTCAAATTTATCTTAACCGACACTATATGAAAATGACAAAAACAATTTGTAATAAGGAATACAGTTAATACAATCAAATACTCGGTCCTTATTACAAGATGAAAAACAAAAAAACATCAAAACCAATACAATCGTTAATTAATATAATTTTTTTAATATTTTTATAACTATACCCTCATAAAAAATTGTGAAACATTAAATACATTCACAAATATTAAAAGGACAAACATTAAATTAAGGGTAAAAAAGTCTTTTAAACAATAACTCCACCTTAAAAATTGTGATATTTTCTTATATCTAGAACCAAAATTTTCTTATACATGGAACCGGAAGGAAGGAGTATAAGAATCTGAAATTTTAAATATGCTTGCTTCGACTTGACCGTAGAAATAATTGGTGTTCCGTGTGGGTGAACAGTGAATACCCATATTGAATGGTGGAAGGAAATGGCCGTCTGTCATCCAGTCGTTTAGTGAACCTCAAGCAAGTAACATCAGCTGACCCACCAGACGACACAAGTTCAACATTCTTCTTATTCTTTTTTAATCATTAAGGTAGTGTATTTTTAACGGTTTATAATAATTATAGTAAGTTTTTCCCCAAAAAGTTTAATTATAGTAAGTTTTTAAATGTGATGGTGAAGATCTCTTCCGACTTAAATACTAGAGATTCTAAATTTGAATTCACTCATAAGTATGTGTATGTAGCAGTGCTAAATCGATTAAGGGAGGGTTTTGTTGCATACCACAGTCCTACTTGATTTGATTCACACAACAAGTACTCAAAATTGATTCTTACATTAAAAAATAATAGGTTTAAATATGATTTTAATTCCTACAATTTTAACATTTTTTTTGGTTTTAATCTCTATGTGTTTTGTTTGTTTTGATTCAATCCTTGCAAATTTTAAAATTGTCATTTTTAGCCACCGGCATCATAAATGACTAATGACTAAATAAAATTATGTCACGTGACCTAACATCAAGTAGATGTCACAGACTAAAAACGACTTTTTTTTTAGAATATGCACAGACTAGATCTAAACAAAAAAACTTACATGGACTAAAAGAAACAAAAAACTCACTATGGTCATTATCATTAACAAAAACTTTTTTCAATTTTATTGAATAACTGATGTATATGATTTATATTATAAACTAAATATATTAGTTATTTAATGAACCTTAAAAATAAAATTTTGTTTATCACACTGATCGGAGGGAGTAGTATTTAACGAAGTTGGTGTAGTTGATAAGAAATCGTTTTTTACTTTTAAAGAACATGAGTTTAACTTTCATTGTCAGCATAAGAAATTCATTGGTGAATAATTTGTTGGTACTTATATTTATGTGATGTCTATTTAAACCTTGAAGTTTGCTCTAGTCTCTGGTTTCCAAAACTCAACTTTGTATAAAAAAAATCTCATTAAGAAAACAAAAAAGATTTTGACACAAATTTTGACATCAAATATAGACATTCACTCTTACATAAGGGTCACATAGCACTTTTTGATAAACGCTATTATATTTTTCCATTTTCATGTTGTAATTCTTTCTCACATTCTCAATACTCGCTCAAACCTTCTTTTTCTCAGTTCTCTTCCAACTCACTTGAATCTAACCCTTCTATGTTCTCTTCTCCGTCCACCACTGTCATTCTTTTTCTCTGTTCTCACCTGAAGCTAACCCTTCAACACCCAACACTCGTTCTTCTTGTCGGTCGACTCACCATTGTTCCTTCATCCGGCAAACCTCACCCCGCCATTCATGAATGAAAATTAAAATGTGCTCGTTAATGACTTGTATTTTAGTGATGAGCAAAAAGTGGTTAATGAAATATCCATACGCTTCTGTCATTTTATAACTATGTTGAATAAATTTGAATAAGTGATTAATCACTTTCACTTTATTGAACTTTTTTTGAGGGAGACTTGCACTTTAATGATTAATGAACTACTTTAGGTGATTAATGCGAAATATGTTGGTTAAATAAGCTGGTAATATAAATACACATTTGAGTGTTCTTAAAAGAAAAATACACATTTGAGTGGCTAATAAAATATGAGAAATGATAAAAAGTGTCTTTGGGACACTTGATAAAAAGTTTAACAAAAAAACTTTATCTTAAAAATGATGCATTCAACACCTTACAATTTTAAAAATTGACTTTTTCTACTTATAATTGATCGTTTGTTTCCTTTTTTAGCAAGACCCATAAAATATTCTAAGTGGTTCCCTTTAAAAAAAAATATTCTAAGTGCTTAATGACACAAATCCATATCTGTGCTTTAAGAATATTTCTCAATATATTATTATATGGTATACAGTACAAATACGGGACACATACAATGTCTAGCATTTGTGTTAAATTGTGTATTTAAAATAAACAAAAGAGAAAGACTAAGAACATTCTCTCTAACACCCAACTTCTTACTTAGTGAAATTAATGCGGATTCTACACTTTAAAAATGAGTTTGACATAAAACGGTAGAGTTCATATGAGTTTCATCGTACAAAAGAGTGAATATTAAAAAAAAAATGGTAAAAAAAGAGTATTCATAAAACTCCTCTTAAACAAAATACACTTTTTTTTTTACAATAAACGAGATGCACTTTTTATACCAGCTTCTAGTGAAATTCAATTATATTATTGGTAAGTCTGTACTGTAACCATACTTACTAGGATCAAAATTTATGAGACTAGTTTACACTTCCATTTCCCTTTTTTTTCCTAAAAAAGTAAGACATTTAATTAAAGCATTTGGCTTAATAATTAAAAACTCAAAACATTTTTATACCCTGTATTCCAATCATGGACCAGGTAGCACCTCAAGAGTTTGACCCATCTCTATTTGTAAACCACGTTTCTTCTTTTCTGCCTTGGCATGTTTAATCTCACCATAGAAATAGGACACAAACCCCCAAAGAGAAAGTACAAGTGACACCGCTTTTTCTGCTTGGAATTTTTCTTTGTAGAAAACAACTGCCAACACTTCCGTTAGTGGTAACAACACAGCAATCAAAATACCCGACAATAACGATGAGGCACAAAAAATAACCCCAATAGCTCCCAAGAAAAACGCTTGCCACATTATCGCACTAACAACCAACACAACATAGTAAGTACTTTCTCCAAGCCCAAAATTTCTGGCTTCCCTTGGAATCACCTACAATTTCAAATCCAAAAAATATCTCAATCACAATTCTTAAATAATTAATAAAATAACAAAACAAAAATCATTTAGTGTTTGGATCTTCTACGGTTACAACGGCATCCTTGACTTTTTAAAATAAAAACAAAGATTAACAACTTATCATGTAGTAGAAGATCCAAACCTAACCAATTAGGGTTTGAATCTTCTATACCAGAAGAGAGTTTCTTTCATAAATTCAACTACTCTATTTTCCATTTAATAAAACTCAATCTCCAATTGTATGAAGCATAAACACCAAACACGACTCGTCGACACCATCAAATATTAAAAAAATAACATAATTTAATATAATCACAAGTATTGTTGTCGTGTCAGACACCGGGACACACCTTCAAACATAAGTGTCTATGCAATAGAGATTTTCATAAACTCTAAATATACTAAAATAGCTTAAAACTTGTACGAAAACAACTTTTATAAAAGTAACGCAGACTATAAGCTATTAACTGCAAAATAAGTTGTTTATCCAAAAAACACAACCTTAATTAATATAATCTTACCTTAAAGTCGTTGTTTACAATCATGCCTATGGCACAGAAGAGAGTGGCAAACATGCACATAACGAACTGAAATTCCATAACAAGAGAATAAGTGATGGGTTGTTTAATCTTCTTATAAACCAACTCAACCGAAGGCAAAACAAATCCATACAATGCAGAAGCAGCAACCGTGGTTGAAAAACCAATCGCATATTGTTTTGAAGAAACACCAGCAGGACGATCGCTACTCGTATGCATAGCCAAAACACCAGCTCCAACCGTAAGCAAAACAATGGCGTTTACAGTAAAAGCTGTAAATTTCTGTTTCACGAGAAGAAAGGCGAAAAACGCGGTGAAACCAAGCTGAGATGCTATTATTAAGGAAGAAGTTGAAATCGGAAGCCGGGCAACGCCATATGCATAGAGATAGTCGTCTAGGCCGGTGAGGATTCCTATGAAGGCGGCTGCGAAGAAAATAGGAGGTTTCATGGAGATTATATTTAGTTTTTCTGGGGTGATGGAGATGGTGGTGGATGGTGGAGGATGGTGGTGGAGACGGTGGCGTTTGATGTATGAGATTGTGAGGGGAATAAGCATTAAGGGAAAACCGGCGGTTTCGAGGAAGGCGGAGAGCCAGACACGGCTGCCGCCGTGGATGAAATAGAGACGCATTATGAGGGGACCACCGGAGTTACCTAGGGCTAATATGAGACAATTTACTATGAGAAGGAATCTCTTCATCTTTTTCTCTGCAACTTGTTCCTTTCCTTCTTCCATGTGTGTGTTCTCTCTGTTCTCTTCTTCGTCACTACTTTGGTCTGTGTGATTGCTTAATAATGAAACTTAATGCTCAGATATGTAGGGGACTAGGGGCTATATATATTAAAAAAGTGACAAAACTTAGTTACTCATCGATAAAAGTGGATAACACAATCCATGCTGAGTTGACACAAAACAAAACTATTTGTTTGTTTTATATTATTTTTAATGTTATAATAAATACATTGTTTTGATTGGGTCAACTCAACATAAATTATATTACCTACTTTTTATTGATGTTTAAATAAGAATTTCACATAAAAAAATATATTTATAAATTATATTCGCCATATTCGTTTTCAATGAAGAAATAGAGAATATACTTCTTTAAGGTAGATATTATTATTTGCAACGACGTTGAACATATACAATGCTTGTTTTTGGTTATTATAAAAATATAATATAATAATGGAGCTTCATCTTAAGTATTTGCCATATTTATAGGAACCGTTTTCTCCATATAACATATCCTAGCAGTATTTTTAGTATTATTGTATCTAAACCTCTCATCTGAAAATGTGATTTTTTAATATAAAATATGTTCTTAATTTTATCATATAAATATAATATAATAATGGAGTTTCATCTGTGAGTATTTGCCATATCTATAGAAATAGTTTTATCAATATTATATAGTTTGTCTAACATGTGCAATATTACAAGTAACTAAAAGTGACAATTTTTATTGAAAAACATATTTATCAAAAAGTTATATATTTAATATAAAATGCACAAGTTTCAATATAAACTTACTATTTTAAACTTTTTAACATGTGTAAATTTGCACATGATAGAAAAACTCTATTACATATTCTAGCAATATTTATAGTATTATTGTTTCTAAACCTCTCTTTTCAAAATGTGATTTTTTAAGTAAAATTTATTAACTTTATCCTATTGAAGTGAAGTGAGTGCTTAGATGAGATGATACAAGTTTCTTTTAAGTTAATCAAGGTCGGCCACACAGATCTATCTTAGTGACACTTGGCCCCGTTAGCTTGTTTTTTATAAGAGAGATATATTTTTACAACCATTTTGTGACAATTTTTTAGCAACTCCCTCATACTTACATCATTTGTTTGAGTTGTCATAAGAGTTGTCACTAAATAGTTGTACAAATATCATTACTTTTTCTGACACTATTGGAACGAAGTTCCTTTAAAAAATGAATTTGATGTCAAAATTGTTTTTCGAGGAGTTCTTTCCTTCTCCTTTATGTCCCTTCTGATTTTGAGTGGTCATTCTACCGTATTTTTTAGTTGCAAGCAACACCCGTATTTGAAGATATTTGAAGGTGTAATTCTATGTAAAGTTTTCTTCTGGTCAATAATAAATCAAAGGCTTAAATAGTTAATTCGTCCCTGTAAGTTTGCGTGTTTTTTGTTTTCGTCCCTGTATTTTTTTTTTGCTGCCAAACAAACCTCGGAAGTTCTAAACTTTTTTACTTTCGTCCCTGCCGTCACCCTCTGTTACAAAAACGCACATGTGGCTAACGGAGGCTGACGTGGCAACCTGTGACATGGCGAAATTGGCTGACGTGTCCATCCATGTGACCAGTCACCAGGTTTAAGGGACGAAATCCAAAAACGAAAATTACCAGAGGGACTAAATCCAAAAAAAAGGGCGGTAATCAAGAAAAATTCAAATTAAAAACCCATTTCTCTTCCATCTTCTTCCTCACTTCTAACTTCTTCTTCATTTTCCTCGTTCTTGTAATCACATGCCTAAAAATGTCTTCATCCATTGCTAACTCTTCTCTAATTGATTTTCTAGAAACTGAATGCATATATATTTTTCCTTTAGTGGTCAGACAAACTCTAGTGGTTGGAACTCCAGAAGTTGGTAATGTACCTTCAACACCTTCCAACTTAAAAATATAGTCAGTCTTGCTTTATTGAGAACAATACACATGCTTTCATCTTTCACCTAAGAGATAGCAATGGATGATGAAGATATTATTAGACGTGTGAATATAAGGACGAGGAAGATGAAGAAGATGGAAGATAAAGAAGAAGCTGGAAGTGAGGAAGATGATGGAAGAGAAATATGTTTTTAATTTGAATTTTTCTTGATTACCACCCTTCTTTTGGATTTAGTCCCTTTGGTAATTTTCGTTTTTGGATTTCGTCCCTTAAACCTGGTGACCGGTCACATGGATGGACACATCAGCCAGTTTCGCCACGTCACAGATCGTGACGTCAGCCTCCGTTAGCCACATGTGCGTTTTTGTAACAGAGAGTGACGACAAGGACGAAAGTAAAAAAGTTTAGAACTTACGAGGTTTGTTTCGCAAAAAAAAAAGATACAGATACGAAAACAAAAAACACACGAACTTACAGGGACGAATTACCTATTTAAGCCTAAATCAAAACAACAATTTGTGCTGTCTTTTCTTAGACTTCGTGATTGATCATCTTTCTTACAAAAGTTTACAAAGTGTCACAAAACATATTAAAGAAAGCGACCTATCTTGCAAATGAACCACTAATATCTTGTGGCTGAAAATTCCTTTTTACACCCGTTTTTACAAAATAAAAAAAATAACAGCAAATTGAATGGGTGACAGTGTTCATAACAACGGTGAAGATGGTGGTCGCCGGTGTTCATAACAACAGTAGAGATATGATGGAGACATTATATTGCAGGGCCAATGTATTAATCTCTTTGTCATGCTAAACTGTAAAGTTCAGTTTATATGTTGACGGGGACGAGCCACATTTCTTTCTAATACACAGGGAACGGATAACTATGAATAAAAGAGCATCTCCAAACTCCAATGCTAAAGATCAAGACCGGTACATAATTTCATTTTTTGTGGGTCCAACATAATGTTCTTTGTTTTACATTAAATTAGGTCCCATATGGCATATGCTATTATTTCTTCTCCCACATCTCTACTTTCTCACGTCTCCACTTTTTACCCTCTGTATGCTGCTTTTATTATTTATGAGTGGAAAAATAAAACAATTGATGTTCTTGGCTTTAAGAACCAAACTTTGGAGATGGCCTAATAATACTTGCACGATTTTTGTTTAGAAAAAGATACTAGCAACAATTACTTTTTGCCTATTTAAGAGCAACTAGAGATATCTACTCTTTTGTTATATTAAAAAAATTTAAAATGCTAACTAGTGTCCTGAAAGTACAGGTGTATTGAAAACAAATCCTCCTTGATTGTTGCCTATGACAGTATGACATCATCATCATTGTTGACTTTCCTTAATTCATGCATAACGATACTACCTCTGTTCCTTTTTAATTGTCACTTTTTGACATTTTACACAAACCAAGACAATTAATAAATGTCACTACTTTTGATACAATAATTTATATTTTTACTATAATAACCTTATTCATTTAATATATCATCTCATATATTTCTCTCTCCGTAATAAATAACTAAGGATAATATTGATAAAACAATATTTAAAGTTGAATTGAACTTTGAAAGTGACAATTAAAAAGGAACAAATTTTAGGATCAATTGTAATTACTCATGATAGGTGACTTACCTTATTCCTGCATAATTGTTTTCCTCTACTGTAATTTCAATTCAATGCATTTAATTATCTTGTAAATGTATTTGATTACCTTGTAAAGCTTGGACAGCTATAAAACCATGTACAGCCGTGTGCAAATTATCAAGCATAAATATATTAGCCTTTGTTACTTTATAGAAAGGTGCTTGTTAAAAAAAAGAATAATAGTTGATGAATCAAATATGATAAAACTTTATTGAAAAGTGTATAGTCAAATTTTTAAAAATATGAAAAATGTTTTTTTAATACAAATTTTTTCTTTTTTTTCTTAACTAGTGCTGAGGGGACAGTAGTTAGCATGACCCTAAAAAAATTATATCAACTCAATACATAAATCATAATAAACTCTATGGGATTTAGTCTTTAACTTTTTGTCGGTAGTAATATATGGATAAATGTCAACCAAAAAAATATATATGGGTTAATGAAAAAAGTTTTAGAAAATTGTTTTTCCCACTTCAAAGAAAGCTAAAACACACCAGTAATTTACGTTTTTAACCCCATCGGCAGTTAACTGCCGACGGGACTGAAACTATCGGCAGTTAGCTGCCGTTGCCATGTTTTTGCCTATATTTTCTAAAACTTCACATTTTTTCATCTTAATGTGAACAAAAACGATAAAATGAGTGAACAATAACGATAAAATGACATGTGATTAGTGTGAAAAAACTAAAAACAACAAAAAAAAGTAATAAGTAAAAATGATAATAATAATTTGAAAATTATACTCTTAAAAATAACAGAAATTATATTTTCTTTTATTATTATATATATGATATGATTTATTATATATATAAATAATTTGATTTTTTATTGCATTTTTATTTATTATACTCTTTTATTAAAATTATACTCTAAAAAGCAATTTTGATTTATAAATATATAAAGAAAAGAATAGAAAAAGAAAAGAAAAAATGGAAAATAATGGAATATACATAAGTCAATGTGTGGAAAATAATGAAAAAAGTAAATTCATGTTTCACGGCAGTTAAGTGTCGATGAAGTAGAGATGTGAAACGGTAGTTAAGAGCCGAAAAATGTGAAATTTTAGAAAATACAGGCAAAACATGACAACGACAGCTAAATGCCGCTGATTTCCTTCCCATCGGCAGTTAGCTGTCGCCGGATCCTTTCCATCGGCAGTTAACTGCCGATGGGGTTAAAAACGTAAATTACTGGTGTGTTTTATCTTTTTTTGAAGTGGGAAAAGCAATTTTCCAACTCTTATCTACAAGGCCTACGCACATTGCACAACTAATACCGACATTGTTAGACTTAATGTCATATGTGTTCTGAGTTTGAATCGAGAATTTTCACTTTGAACCTGTGAATTTCCAGTGATGTTTGTCACTTTTTCCACAAACTCAGAAAACAAAACTTCTCAACTCTGTTAACGGTTGGTGCTTGTGCTTGGAGTTTAATTAGCGTGTGATGTAGACCTCATCATAAAGTTTAATTTTATCCCAGGCCATATTTCTTTATCTTGTTGTTTTACCTGAATGTCGCACTTGTACCTCTGGCTCTAATAATGTGACATATTAAAAAATCAACATTATGAGAAAAAGTTAAAGTGAGACCATAACCCATAATCTTTAGCTATATGAATATCAATCGTGCCTAGTTAATTTATTTATTTACTAATTTTTTGCTATAGGATTTTATCCTTAAAAAAAAAAAAACTATAGGATTTTGTGATCGACTATTTTATATTCTTGAGGCTATGTATTGAAATGCAATAAGCATGTAAATGTGTAATCACAAAAGAGTCTTCATTTTAGCACAAACACGAATTGATGTCAAACCTCAACAATACTTTCTTTTCGATTGAATGCTTTGGCTTTCCAAATTGTTGTTGATTTTACTTTTGGGGAGTTTTGGTGCAACTTTCTTTTGATGCCAGGGTGAATGTTGGGTTTGTATTTTTTACAGGTTTGTTATTGAGGTGTAGCATTTGGTGTTACGATGGAAGGTTCATCTCGATCTCTTCAGTTTTGTTAGCCGTAGCCGTGCTTTTAGTCATTGTGGATTTGCTGTCGATAGAATTATATTATTCAATAATAGAAAATGCTAAAGATTGTGTTTAAAAGTTCAAAAATCGTTTTTCCAATATAAATCTTTTAATTTTAGCTTCCTTAACTGGTACCAACATGTGACCTTCAGTTCATCTTGATTTTTTTTTGGTTTTGTTTTATCTTTTTCTAGGAAAGCTTTTTGATTTTTGTTGGGGTTGGTTGTTTGGTTTTTATTGGTTTTAGCCTTGTATTTCTTGGTGTTTAATTGTACAACATTGTTAAGCTTGTTGTTACCGGTGTATAATTATCGAGAAAAAAAGATAAAAAAGAGAATTTAAAAGACTAACAAGCTTGTTGTTGCAGGTAAAATTGTTAGTCTTCAATAAAAGAACAAGAAGTTTGTTAGTCTTCAATAAAATTGTTAGTCTTCAATAAAAGAACAACAAGCTTGTTAGTCTTCGATAAAATTGCATAATTATCAAGAGAAAAAAATATAAAAGAGAGAATTTAAACTCAGGTTCCCTTCGTTTTTTACTAACACATATTTTTCCCTCGAGTTTATAACACAATATTTTTGAAGCATTGTCCACTTTAAACCTTGTGTTATCCTTCACAAATTTGTTATTTGTAAGAACTCATTTTCGAATCAAAATGAATGATATGACCACTATTAACACTCGACAATGCATGAAATATGATTATCTCTGATGAGGAAAATCTATGCAAAAAAGTAAAAATTAATCTTTCTAAGTAGTTCATGCTTTATTAGCCATTGTTGCCTTTATTTCCGGTACTACGATATGGAGCTGCTAACAAGTATCCATCTATTGATGTTTCCATGGCTTCTGAACCAGACCACCGATTAGACTTTATTGGCTATGAAGAACAAGAAGAGTACTACAATGAAAGGTGGATGGGATGACTCACATAACAGCTAAAAGATCATGTGGTCAAAATAATAGCAGCTTCAAAGGAACTGATGTCATGAACAAGTGTTTGTAGTCCAACGGTTAGGATAATTGCCTTCCAAGCAATAGACCTGGGTTCGGCTCCCGGCAAACGCACTTACTACTTTTTTTACATATAAAACCATTCATGATTTTTTCTTGTAGAAGGATCGAATTGTAATTCTAAACTGTACTATAATTTAGGCTTAATTGCACTTTTCCCCCTATCTTTTTCCAATTGTGTGATTTTGCACCCCATACTTTTTTTTGAGCGATTTTGCACCCTATCATTTACCCCCTATCTGATTTTGTAGTCCCTCATGTTTTTTTTGGTGATGTGTCGAATTTTGCTGACATGTCCTTGCCATGTGTGTAATTTGTAGTTTTTTTTATTATTGTTGTGGTCTCCTACCCATCCTTGCGTATGCCTGGACCTAGAACGAAGGCACTCCATCCTTCCATCCCTCCATCTCAAGCACCATCGCCTGCGATTTCTCCCTCCGCTAACTCAACGGCGGCATCTTCTCCCGTACCTTTGAAGAGCAGTCCTTCACCGTCTCCATCTCAAGCACCATCTCCTCTTCATGCTTCCCCCGCAGCCACTCCTGCTATTACTCCATCTGTAACACCCTATTTCCCGACGATAATTATTAAATAATAATTATATATTTAATAAAGAGGATGTTACAAAACTCGTCAATATATCAAATATAACATAAACACTTTCTTTAAATAATAATTTCAACAGCATAAAACATTTCATTGATTTCATTAATATTGATTATCCTTGTTATTCAACATCATAAATAGAAATAACAATATTTCCAAGTTCTCGACTTAAAACAAATTAATTTCAACGTCAACCCCAACCCTGGTGTTACAAGAATCAGAGCTCGTAGCGACTACAATCTTAATAGATTACTAAAGAAAATGAAAACTAGACGGAAGACGTATTCCATCTCCACCTTCTAAGTCGTCCCACAACTAAACTTCCTCAACCTGAGTGTCTGTACCCGGGAGTACAATCACCACAAAGAAAACAACACAACAACAACAAAGGGGTGAGAAATCCTGCCGTAACATAATATTAGGGAAAAGCACGCACAACATTATAATACAACAATAACAATATTATGTCGTCATATGATCATCGACATTTATTATATTCTTCTCAACTAATCATACATATCATCAACTCATTCAATTCACACTTAAAAACACCAAGTATAAGTATCATCATTTAAATGCATATGGACTCACCCTAAGACCTATATGAATGTGGTACCACACCTATCGTCGTCATAATTTGCCAGAGATATGTTACTGGACTTTCGTCGTCATAAATTGCCAGAGATATGTTACTGGACTTTCATCGTCATTTCATCTTCATAATTCCTAGACACGACTCTATATGCATGCATGGTGACAGACTCATCAGGTATTACACATCATCACGTCATCATGAATTCACATTCATAAATGCAAGACTCTCCCTAATATGCACAACATTAATGAAAAACACACCATCATCATTCTCATCGTCTTCATAAATAAACATCATCATTCTCATCATCAAAATAATATAGACATCGTCATTCTCATCATCATTATAATATATACATCATCATTCTCATCGTCATAGTAATATAGACATCATCATTCTCATCATCATTATAATATAAACACCATCACTCTCATCATCATATTAACGCAAGTATCATCATTTCTCATCATATTTATTTATACACTTGTATATAATATCAATCGTCATCACTCTTTGTCATAGTCATATGATTCCTCATCATTACTCTCTATTACCGTCAATATCTCTACATTATCTCCTCATCAATCCAACCCTTAAGCACGACTCGTTTCTATGTCAACAACCCTCTATTTTATTTTATTATTCATCTTACGGACATGCTCTATTCTCTCGTCTATTCTAGGCTCTCTAGATATTTTATCCTGATAGCACACCTTATTCCTCCTTCTTAGTTTTAAGATGTTTACTTCTCCATTAACATTACATATAACGTCTCCTCTCTATACAACTAGGTTTCACCTCACCATCGTCAATAACTCTTTCCTACTTATCCCTCTCATTGTTACGGCTTTATACCTTAATCCCCGTCTCACATTTGTCGTCATCTATAACCTCGACCAGTCCCCTAATCTTAACTTCATTCTAATTCAAAGTTATTATCTCACCTTATCGATACTTTCTACGTCAGCAACTTTCCTCACTAAAACTTCATTATAATTTAAGGTTTTATTCTCTCGATACCGGTCATTATTATTATCGTCAAACATTATGACTATTACCTCTTATCTTCTTTCCTATTCATCTCGCTCTCTTCTAATCAATTCCCGTCTTATTCACCGCTATCCTCATTCCTATTATCTTTCACTACTCAATACACACCTTATATGTTCCTACCTAACATTCATCTTAAGTTCCTTAATTACCTTGACTCTTTTACTCTTCAACTTAACAATATTCCTAAGCTCATTATTTGTTTAAGAAGATTATATTTAACTTCATCACTTACTAGGAAGGCACCTACGTTATATCCCTTCTTATCAACATCTCTTTTCACTTCTTTATCTCTTCATATTTTATACTCTCTTAATCATCTTACCATATTAGACCTTTTAAAAATACCCCAATGTATTAATCCTGTCGTTATCACTCCGCCGTGAACTACTCATCTACATCCCTCACACTTCTCCTTCTACTGCTTAAACTACTTCACCTTTTTAGGCTCAAGACTCATCAAGTATTAAATGTCAACACATCAACAACATCTTACAGTCATAGATGCGAACTCTTCCTATTTTTCACAACACCGGGACAAAACATATCGTCGTTATTCACATCATCAGCATAAGAAAACGTTGTCATCATGAATATACATCGTCACTCACATCATTTATATAATCAACATCATCATTACGAGTATGCTTCACCAACTTCGTCATATTTATATATTCAGTAGTCAATGTCATTAGCAACTTCATTATCTAAGCGCTTTCATTCTCACCATTCACTATCCTACTCCTCTCTCTTTATTTCTTCTTGGATTTGTCTCTAACACCCTAAAGTTCTTCCATGTATTAATTCGTTAAGGGGTTGGGGAACTACCCTTAAGACACCAGACTAGACTCCCTTCATTTATGTTTATAGGTTCGGAACCCTAGTATACGCTTACTTTTCACGCTAACAGCTTTCTTAGACTTACTATTCATATTGCAGCATGACCCAGGCACAATATTTTATTCATAACTCAAGTTCTAGAGATCTAAATGGATTCAAACCAAAGGGAAATGAAAGCTGACATCTATATCTAAAACTTTCATGAAGGGACCTAAGTCCAATTCGGGACAGAGAGGGGTGGAAATGTTTTGTTTCCTAAACCTGGGCAGAGTGCACGACCGTGCCGAACCCTGTGTAGTAATATGACCATAAATCGAGTTGTGGATGTCTAAATGAGGTCACTCCAAAGCCACATGAAAGCTAACATCCATATCTACAACTTTCATGAAGACACCTAAGCTCAATTCGGAACTGAAAATGGTCAAAAAGTTGTGCCAAAATCGCGTCACGATTCTGTCAGCATCAGAACGCAGATTTTGTAATTTTCCACCATGGGAGCTTCCCCGGCTCCGATTTCGACCCCTCCAACTCACCCAATTCGTCCCTAAACATCACCCTAAGGTTACCCTATCATTCAAACACTAATTTTCCATATTCACACACTCTCTTCATGGTCAATCCTCTATTCGTAAACCGTAAACTAGTTTCTCTTAATTTTAAATAATTCAACATCGTCTTTACCTTCGTCCATCATCAATCTCTCATCACAATCTCACATCATAACAGAAACATCATCTTAAGAATTAAACACCCCCCATCATATATTAAGATACCCTAAAGTGCAAAGATTCTCCCCCTTACCTCGATTCCTCTGAAATCTCTGGTTTGGCTTGACTTCGTTGTAGCTAGGTTTTCCTTTCTCTGACGGCTGCTCTTCTCTCTTGTTTCTACGTTCAGCAAAACTGAGTTCTAATTTCCCAAAACCCTTATTTATATTTGGTCTAGCCACTCTTCATATAACTTTCCTCTTCTATTCACTATTCTTTTGCTTTTCCCCTCCCCCACTTATTAAAAACCTATTTTCTACACCTCCTACTATTTTCTACTTGTTTTTCAATTCTCTTTCTATATTATTTAAATTCTGGTATCATAAATTAATTCACAAATATAATTCAACCCTCTCAACATTTACATCACATTCAAATAAAACAGCATTAATAATAATATTCACCACGCCACACCTATTAAAATTTATTGAATTACTTAAAATATAAAATTGGGGTGTTACAACTCTCCCCCACTTAACAGATTTTCGTCCTCGAAAATTACTCGAAGGTAACTGCTCTGGATAAAACTTCCTCATCCGATTCTACCCTCCTATACTCATTCTTTACTCCTGCAGTTCATATTGAGTCTTAGAAATCTAGATCCTAAACTAATAAAAATCAACTAGCTACCGTCTACACCTTCACGTGTCATCCATCCTCAACATACAACTGTTACCTGTTACATATTAAATCCTTCGAACATTCATGTGGCCCTATAGTACTTCACCATTTGGTCTATTCTTGAGATACCCCAATCAACCGCTCGACTTATCCTTTAATAATTCATATGAAAGCTTAAAATACAACTAAAGGTCGTCTACACTTCACTCCTACTAGGATAATTCAACTGATCTAAACTCATATTCCTCATCTGTAAGTGAATACCATCTAATCTACGTCCTCTAAAGATATCCTTCTCTTTAACATCTTATGACTATCCATCTGAAACACGTCCCGCCAAATGATTTTCATCCCAGCTAATAACTAATCTAAACCACACCCATCATTCTGCTACAACTTATTCACCCACACTTACACTTACAAGGTCGAACCAAAAATTCTCAACTCATACCACCAACCTAAGTTGTTAAGTCTCAATACCAAACTCATGCTCCATATTCCTTCAACCTAACTCTAGCACTAATTTAATTCCGAGGTTTATTACCATATCGTTTAACTTCTCACCTCAAAGACTTAAACTTCTCTTTTGAAATGGCACCAGCCGTTAAACATCTCTGACGAGCCGAAGTGTCTCCCCCACTCGTACCTTTTCCTACTCGCAGCCTCGTGTTGAAACTTCCACCCTTCCTCGTCAGCCGGAACCTTACAAAGCTTATTAAAAACCTATTTTCTACACCTCCTACTATTTGCTGCTACTTTGATGACGTAGAGAGTTAGGCTGAGTTTTTTATTAGGGTAAAATTAAAATCAAATAATAATAATAATAATATAAGGGTGCAAAAGAAGAGTGAGATCTACTGGATCTCCTGCAGATCTACTGCTTCTCCTCTGTGGATCTACTACATTTCACCGGCTTGAGCGCCGGCGGTGAAGTAACTGAGATCAATCTTCGGCGAAGAAGAGTGAGAGAATCGTGGAATTGTGGTTCGGTGAGGTCGGAGAAGAAGAGGTAGTTGGTGCGTGTGAGGAAAGGTTGGAAGCGAAAGTGAGGAGAAGTTAGAGTTAAAGCCATGTTAGTTTAATTCAGAAGTGGCGACGGTGGCAGTTACGGTGGTTTTGCATGCCGGGAACGGAATAAGGTGAGGTAGTTGGAGCTGTGCTTCAGTCTGTGATTTAATTATTTTAATTTTGATTTTTTTAAAAATACAAATTACACACATGGCAAGGACATGTCAGAAAATTCGACACATCACCAAAAAAACACATGAGGGACTACAAAATCAGAAATGGGGTAAATGATAGGGTGCAAAATCGCTCAAAAAAAAGGTATGGGGTACAAAATCGCACAATTGGAAAAAAAAATAGGGGGAAAAGTGCAATTAAGCCTATAATTTATCACGTGAAATATATTTTTTTTTTTTGTAAATATCATAATCCATTTCAAGGGAACTTAATTAGTACTTTTTTTTTGGTTACAAGGGAACTTACTACTCTAAAGTGAAATTTATATTTTCTGTGTGAAGAAAGAAAACTAAAAAAAGATATTTTGGACTGTAAAGTACTAAAGTGAATACTTTAATAACTATTTTATTAATATGATTTTTTACTCCCAAGGATATTGTTAGAATCTCACTTTTATAACCTTAATTAGAATGTTCGCGGTGTAGTTGAGTTTGATTTTGAGGCTAAAAGTCATCCAAATCGTAAGATAAAAAATACGTGCGGTTTGGTTCGGTTGACTTTTAAAATAAAATATGAACAAAATCAAATTAAATAGATGGGGTTTTAGTTAGATCGGTTGGTGCAATTTTTTTTCGAGACAATATAATTTTTTGTTTTCAACATTAAAATAAAGTTAAAAGCTAAAACACAATATATTTTCATCAAAATTTTCAACAATGTTTTATATTTCATCTAACATTACAATTTCATTTTCACCCAACAACATAGACCAAATTAAACGTGGACAAAAAGTAATTATACTATGTAAGAAACACAAATGATTAAGATTTTATCATTATCTTTTTGTTGAGAGAGATTTTATCATTCTTTAAAAGGTCAAGTAACAAAGGAATATATGTCATTTTATAACAAAATTCATTGAGCTTCCAGGAGTATTGATCTATGTGACATAAATTTAATTAATATTATGTTGTGGTTTAGATCGGTTGGTAAAATAAAAATCGCAACCCAAACCAACTATGCAATTGAGTAAAAAAATGATTCCAATACATCCAAACCAAATGCATTTTTTTTTTTGCAGTTTTGATTTGGATCGGTTCAGGAGCAAACTTTGTCTTTCCCCGCAAAGCAAACATATGTGAAACAACATCCCAAATGAATCTTCCACTAATACAATCAATACCATCACGACCACAACCTCAACCAACAATCCAAGAAATATGTTTGGAATCAAAGAAACTATGGCACATTGCTGCCCCTTCCATCTTCAGTCGTCTTACCATGTTCTCCGTCACCGTCGTCAGTCAATCTTTCGCCGGCCACCTCAACGATCTCGATCTCGCCGCTCTTTCCATTGCCTGCACCCTCCTCATCGCCATCACTTTCGGCTTCTTGGTACATACCAAAATTACTTTCTCTGCCTATTTATTTGTATAGTATCATACTTCCAAATTTAAGATTATTTACATTCACTTATTTAAGACTGTTTGAGAGAGTTTATGGAAACAACTTACGACATGTCTATAAACTGTTTTCATTTTATTTTCATAAGCTCTTCGAAACAGCGTAAGGGTGTTGACCCTTGGAGTTTCTATCTATAATGCAAATTAGGAATTGTACTATGTTTGAAGATCACTTATATAGTTATATTACTTTCAGAGAGAGCAGTACAAGAGATTTCAACAAGTGTATAGAAAGAAGACAGAGTATTGGGTTCATATTTGCTTCATTTATCTACCATCCATTTATGAGATAGATAGACACAAGCTATAGATTTGTGGAACCCATTGAAATGGAGCAAACTCGAACTCCTGAGTACTAGCAGCATGCTTGGTACAATAGTGACCTAAGAAAGATAGGAGAATTCATTAATTTCTTCACACCAATTGCCCAGCAAAACAATTTTGTACCAGCAGCATGCTGAGGAATATTTTTCAATTAGTCTTTCCTTTCCTCAGTTCTGCCATTTGTGGATCACATACCACATGTCCCTTAAATTCCTCATATTCGGTTATTGCCAGCTGTGTGTATTCTCTCATAATCTTGTGTGTTAATTTGGATCATAATAGATAGCTTCTGAAACTGACTTATAGCTTAAGCTTATACGAAAACAATTTGAATTTATTTTATCTTTGGTTATAGAAATGGCTTGTATATAAATAACACTTATGCTAGAAGCGCTCAATTAAGTTGTTTATCCAAACAGAGCCTTACTCTTTGATTATTATGTAGCTTGGAATGGCGAGTGCTCTTGAGACCCTTTGTGGCCAAGCTTACGGCGCAAGTCAATACCACATGTTGGGTGTTTATTTACAGCGTTCTTGGGTTGTTCTGTTCTTGTCTTCAATTTTGTTGCTACCTATGTTTGTGTTCGCCACACCTGTGTTGAAGTTCATAGGACAACCTGTGGCGGTTGCGGAGCAGGCGGGTTTGGTTGCAATTTGGTTGATTCCGTTTCATTTGAGTTTCCCATTTCAATTCACGTTGCAAAGATTTTTGCAGTGTCAGTTGAAAACCGCGATTATAGCTTGGGTTTCAGGGGGAGCACTTGTGATTCATGTGATAGTGAGTTGGGTTTTTGTTTATAGATGAGAATTGGGATTGTTGGGATTGCTCTTACTATTGATTTCTCTTGGTGGCTCTCAGTTTTGGGAATGTTTGTGTATACACTCTTTGGTGGGTGTCCAAGCTCTTGGACTGGTTTTTCTGTCGAAGCTTTTGTTGGATTATGGGATTTCTTTAAACTATCTTTGGCTTCTGGTGTCATGCTTGCGTTAGTATTTTACTCTTCATGTACTGATTTTAACTTATTTTTGAGGTTTTGTGATTCTTTAAATTGTGTTAATGTGATATTTCAGGTTAGAGAACTTCTATTATAGAATGTTACTTATAATGTCCGGTTATATGTACAACTCTGATGTTGCAATCGATGCTCTTTCGGTTTGGTAATTTTTTTTACTTTCTTTGCTTTTTAGTTTTAATCTGATTGCATGTTTCACTGTATTTAACTATTTATTGGATTTTTGCTGTTGGCAGTGTAACTATTTATGGTTGGGAATCCATGATACCGCTTGGTTTTTTGGCTGCGACCGGGTATGTTGCTGGTTGTAAGTCTCCTTTTATTTATTCCTCTAAAATCATGCTAAATTTTTTATTTTGGTAGCCCCAAGAGTAGCATAACTGCGATGTACTCATTAAATGGAATCAATGCTAAGAAGCAGAACCCTGTGAATCAGTAAACATCCATCTCTGTGGGATCTTTTAATTGAGTTTGACAAGACAAACTAATTATGTTTTTTTCACTCTAATTTGCTTCATGAGAGTGTTACTGTTATCCTCTTCCAACCGATTGAAGATGCTATTAGAAATAATTGTAAATATCAGTGATAATGGGAGGGAACCAAGTGAATTGAGTTTTGAGGTCCATGATTCAATGTGTTTTAATTTAGTTTGGTATGCTATTGCTATCTACTTGTTTGTTGATATGTTTTTGGTCGAATTGTAATGAACCATGAGGTTTTGTCTATTGTTCCAAGTTGTTAGAATTTTTATAAAACATACATCAAGTTTATCCATTATCAAGTATGTAACTTATAGTACATTTGTGAGAAGTCGTGCATTAGTTTATTCCTTGGATATCATTGTCCATATCACGTGTATATACACCTTTTGCTGAAAAATCAGAAGCATTGTCATATTTTTGAAGTTATATAAGTTGCTTGATATAACTTCTAGAAAAGTAAGGAAGCTGATTGAGGTATGGAGAATGACATATTGACATTGCCTCTCCCAAGTTAAGTAATTTAAGCATTTGAAATATTGTACAAGTATATATCTGTGAATTTTATAATCTTTCAAAAGTTTACAACATTCTTTTAAGGTGAATGGGGAAGTTGAAAAAAAGTTCCATTAGTATCTTTGAAAGTATTCAAGTCTTTATTTATCAATTTTTAATCTGAGCGTCACCTTGCTCAGTTTACATGGAAGCTTCAAAAAATCTATTGGCTTTATTGTAGACACCGGTCTAGGTGAAGGGAAACTGCAAAAGCATGTGCGTTTATTCCATGTATGATGCAGCAATGCAATATTAGATTATCAAAATTGTTAGCACTTGCCATTTACCATTCAATTCTCACTAAGCATTGAATGGTGTAGTGTAGGAAATATATGAGATAGTCTAATGGTTTTAAATTGTATTTACGGTTACATTGTGAATCTTTATATAGCGATAAAATACAGGAAAATGCATCCGATGTGTTCAAAATTGCGGTTGTGATGCCGTTACAGAGACTTATTGCGGTCACAATTTAAACCCATTAATTAAAGGTCCCTCTAGCTCTAGTACACATGGAAGTTTATTTCTATACAAGTGTGCCAAAGTGAAAAGAATCCTTTTTCTTCTATAGATTTCTTCTTTCTCCCAACAAAAAGAATTGTCTCAAATCTCAATATTTCCCTTTTTTCATCATTGCACATTGTCCACATCAGGGTGCGAGTGGCAAACGAGCTTGGTGCAGGCAATGCAAAAGGGGCGAAATTCGCGACGACGGTTTCAGTGGTAAATACTGTAATCGTGGGATTCATATTTTGGTTGATAATTGTGTTCTTTAATGAGAAGCTTGCTTTGATCTTTACATCAAGCTTATCTGTAATCCAAATGGTCAATGAACTATCAATCTTGTTGGCTTTTACCATTCTTCTTAATTGCATTCAGCCTGTTCTTTCAGGTAAATCTCTAATCATATACTTATAATATAAGCACTCAACTCCAGTGTCAGTTTTCTGAACTTAATATTACAATTTTTTATGCTGTATGTACCGATTGTATATGTTGGTTTTTTTATTTTCAGGCGTCAGCAGTTGGATCTGGTCGTCAAGCATTAGTGGCTTATATAAACATTGGTAGTTACTACTTGGTTGGAATACCTCTTGGGGTTCTCCTAGGCTGGTTGCTACCTTCCGGCATTGTGGTAAGTGTCATCACAAACTAATATTCCACTCCATTCTTGCGTAAGATAAATAAAGTTTAAGGTTTAAACGCTATGCAATTTAAGTGTAATTTTTTCATACGAATTCAATCATATCTCACCACAGAAATATTTGTAAAGATAATCATAAATGCAGATAATGTGCCTGACGGTGATGATTTATTTATCGTATCAGGGTATGTGGACTGGAATGATGAGCGGAACGGTGGTTCAAACATCGATATTGGCCATTATTACGTTGAGATACAATTGGGAAAGAGGGGTAAGTTATTTTTTTTTTGGCTTGTCTTGTTGGTGATAACTGATAACAGAACTTGTAACAGTGGTGTGCTTGTTATCTTGTTTGTAGGTACGAAATGTCCAAATTCATGTTAAGGACGACGCAACGTCCAACCAATAACTGAAGGTAAATTCATGTTGTATCATTGTCTTGTACTGAAAAATATTACTTTGCTATTTAAAATAGTTTTATTCTTTGCCTCTTACAAGACCACCTCAACACAGAATTGTATTTGTGTTTCTATACCGATAAATATTCAGATTTATGAGAACATTTATTTGTAAACACAGAAACTGGATGCATATTCATATTCTAGTGTTATTTCAATCGATGATAAAGCCTATTCTTCAAGAATATTAATTTCAATCTTACTGTGTATTTGTGTATCTCTCAAGAAGAAGGTAAGTATGTTTTACAACTCAATTAACAACATAAAGCATTTTAAAACACTTATAAATCCCATATTATACACTTCTTAATCCCCACTTGAGGAAATTTGTGTGACCAGCCTCAATTCTCCTCCTTAAATGCCAGATTACCAAATTAACTTACTCATCTATGTGTTTTAATTTTTATGTTATTCCAAGTTAGCAAAACGGTTATTTTAGTCGTAGGACTGAAATATATGGAACTTCTATGAATGAATTGGGACTTGGAGGAAATGAAGTACCTGAATGAGAATAAGAATGAGATTACTACTATCTGATAAATCCAAGGCAAGGTTGAGTATGGGATAGACATTTCCAAGGTATTACAATTTGGTATTGATTGCATGGAAAACTATAAAGTGAGCAATGAGCATAACTGGCACATTATTTCAGTTGATGTGCTTCAACTTGAGCATGAAGGAGAACCGTAAATGGACTGATTTTTCCTTTTACATTCAAATATCTTCTGATTAGATAAATCTTTTCTGTGCGACCATGAACATTGTCATCATTTTCTTCCTAGAGTTATATTACAATATCTACTGTTGATTTTAACTCCAACACCACTCAATCATGACGAATTTAATTAGGGTTTGAAAGTAATTTAAGGAGTGTCGTAGTAAATAAAAAAACAATTTTTTTATGGACACTTGTCTGAGATTTCCGGCACGTGTTGCACAAGTGTCATATGAGTGTCGGGCACCAAAGCGTATCATACACCACGACACGGCTAATCGTAGAGATGTCCGTGCTTCATAGCTTATGAGGAAGATACTCATAAAAATTTATATTAAAATGAATCTAGATTGATAAAAGATAGTCTAATGATACAATGAAGATGTTTATTTATAGAGTGAATTGGATTAACTAATTCTCTAACCACCGAACTAAATTGTTAACCCAACTACCCAACTCTAGTGGAATATACTGTAATATCATTGGTGTGAAAACCAAAAACTTTTGATTGGGATCACAATGAGTAATATTTGAGTATTGCTTTTCCCACATTAAACAAAGCTAACACACACCAGAAAATGACATTTTTACCCCGGCGGCGGCAGTTAATTGTCGCTGCGAGCAATTATGCAGAACAGAACCTGCTATTTTTGCAAGCAAACAATTTTTCGGCCGATTTATTACCTGTAATCCAAAACAACAATTCCATACATTAATTATAATCATTCATAAGTAAGAACAATACATAATCTTTCACAATTGACCAAAATAAAATCAATTCGATATTTCGTTAAAATTACACGAATGTTTGAAATTCAACAAAAACATAAATAGTGTTTGACATTCAACAACACATTACATAATATTACCTGAAATCTCTACCGACATTCGTTGCACATACAGTTGGAACAAACACAAAGATATAATACATTATTTTCAACCATATGCCTAAACATAAATCCAACGTCACTATCGTCACGAATAAACCGAGGTCAATAGACCGTTTTCCACGTGTCTTCATCTTTATCTGCCCCCAGGTCATAAATTGACATCTGGGCAAATACATGACATGTATGATGATTTTCACCAACATGGAGAAAATAAATGTTAAGTTGTGCCTTCAACTTATTAGAGATATAGATTAGTGGCATATTAGTCCTAGTAGATAGTACTATAAATAACTTGTAACCACCCCATTAGTGGATAACTTTCTCATTTTGTAATATCACTCTTTACTATCAATACAATAGTTTCATAACTTTTCTCTCATTTCTTCCATGGATATCATGTTTTCTAACATGGTATCAGAGCTAATCTGGTATCCACCTTGAAGGAATTTTCCGCTGCATTTTCTCGAGAAAATTCAATTTTCTCATCGTTTATTTCTTCCTCTATTCCTTTTCTCTCACATTGTTACTTTTTCCTCCTTTACTTTCTAGAGAAAATTTCTTTCTTGATTCTGTTGCAATCTCCTAATTGCGATTTCGTTCTCTTTCTTATGATCTTTGTCCATTGCTTCAATTCAGTTTCTGTTCTTGATTTGTTCGATCGATTTCTCTTTTGATATGAATCCCAAGTTCATGCGATCAACATTTTTCAGTTTGCAATTGCGTTCTTGATCGCGTTTTCTTTGTTTTCACCTTTTTCCCTAATTTTTAGGGTTTCGTGATTTAGTTACTTTCTCTTAGTTTCTGCCTCAATTTCATATTTGATTAGAGTTTCTTGCTCGAAATCGTTCGTTACTGTCATTTTCCCCAAACCTTAGGGTTTGCGATTCCGTTTTCAATGTCTTGATTTCTTGTTGCCGTGGTTCAATTTGGTGATATATTGAGATTAAATTGCATCATCGATAGATGTTTCTGTTGAAATACATGAAGTTCTTCGCAATTCTTGAGGATTTCAGATTGATGCAATTTTGAGATTTGTCTATGAAGTTTATCAGATTTCTTTGAAGGTTATGTTTTTGATTTGGAATTTTATGAAAGTGGTAAATGCTTTTTGATCAATGTTTATAGAATCAGCATAATTCACGGTTCTGTTTCACAATTCTGCTTCGATTCCACAATTTGGTTTAGATTTTTTGAAGGAGAATCATTCTCAGATGTGTGGTGCTTCGTGCATTGGTATTGTTTCATCTCTCTCAGTGTGCGTATTGCTACTCACGCCTCATCTGCATCAGTGAAGGTTCTGAACTTGAATGATCATGTGTTCTGTTCCGTTTTGGATTTCCACATCTTCATTCGTATGCTCACAAGGTGTTTGTGACAAGTTTTCTTTGAATCATTTTGAAGATGAGATGAATTTTAGTAGCACCCATGGTTTTCCTTCATTGTTCTTGCAATCTGATACATGAGTTGATCTTCAATTCTGGAGGATTGTCTTTGACATTCATTGGTTTTCTTTGAAGAAGAGTGTTCAAGCATGGATTCAGAACTGGATTACTTATGGTGTCTTAGATATGGTCATCTTTGGTATGTTGGCATATTGGTTCTGTTTTTGAGCAGGCAGCAGTTAATGGTTAACATTGCTTTGGGTGCTCACTAGCTGCTCAACTTTACAAGAGATTATTCATGGGTTTTCACTGCCATTGATTGAGTAACCCTGCTGGTTCTGGTATGCCACATTTTCATGTCCCTGCGACTTAGTTTTTATCTGATATATGTTGGCTCTAGTGTTGTATTGGAGATTTAATGCATTGGAGGATTTGGCATGAAGAAACCAGTGATGGAATAAGTTGGTTTCTAAGTTGACTTCTTTGTGAGTGCTTTTGATCGTTTGTCATTTTGGTCCTGGATCGTTGATGAATTTTCCTCCAATTTAGTTAGTGTTGAACGTCATTCCACTACAGTGTAGTCCTTTTATTGCTTCTGCATTTTTTTTTGTTCATGGGCTATGAATTTGGAAGATGTATTTGGTATGAATTTGCCTAGTGTTGGTTACTAAAGTTTGGGAGCAACCATCAGTTTTGGATTGGTAGAAAAGAATTATTATGGCTGACTGTTTCCACTTGATTTTTTTTACTGTGTTTTTTTTGAAGATGGATTTCCCAATGACAATTGTTGATGGAACTTGTGTTCCTGAAGTTGCTGGACTTACACTATCTTTGATGAATTTGGTTTAACATCAAAGCAATATTTTGGGAAGCTGGTTTATGAGAATGATAGATCAAATACACACTTGGTTTCTCCACAAGATTGAAGACAATTTTGGGTTGGGTTTCCTTGATAGTTGTATTGATTCAAGTTCTTATGGTCACATATGGTTTTGTTTCAGTTCTGTTTGAAGATCATTGAGTTTCGTGGCAATAGTTTCTCTCCATGGCTTACTTCTTCATCTTCTTTATTAGCTTATGATGGCTTTCATTCTTGCGTTGTGCTTCTGTCCATGATGGTTAAGCCATGTTGTTCTGCTTCTGCTAAGTGGTTAAACTTTACATATAGTTTCTGCTTAGTGGTTAAGCGTTGTGCCTTTATAGGCTTTGTTGATGATTGCTTCTGCCTTTGTTAGGTGGTTAAGCCTTTGCCTTATGGCTTGTTGTTTTTAGGTTCTGTCTATGATGGTTAAGCATGATGCTTCTGTCATAGATGGTTAAGCATGGTTGCTTCCTCCAAGTGGTTAAACCTTGAGTTGTGGTTTCCTCTTGTTGGATAACCATTTGGTTGTTGACTATGCTTTCAGCCGATGTATTTCTGGCATTTCTCCTTGTATTTTCATTTGTTTGATCTATTTTTTGCATTGTTCATCCCAAGTTGAAAGTGTTGTGAACACCTTCCAACTTGCGGGGGACTATTAGAGATATAGATTAGTGGCATATTAGTCCTAGTAGATAGTACTATAAATAACTTGTAACCACCCCATTAGTGGGTAACTTTCTCATTTTGTAATATCACTCTTTACTATCAATACAATAGTTTCATAACTTTTCTCTCATTTCTTCCATGGATATCATGTTTTCTAACACAACTCATCTATAGTGTCGGTCGGAGTTAGAAAAACCTTAATTGTCTTTTTGAAAGCAGAGTACCGGACATGAGCTTCAATTTGTGCAACCTCGGACATGTTTAACTTCACAAAAGTTTATGAAATATCAAACATCAGAATAATATTAAATTAAACGTAATAACCAATATATATATCAAATGCGGAAACATTATAACCAATAACAAAGTAGGTGCATATTCCACCACATAAAAGTTATATATTTATATATATATTAATATGTTAGTTATATATTAGCCACAAAAAATTGCCGTTACAACATCGACCACAAAACATAAGTCGGAGTAATATCGACAAAAAAAGAAGGATGAACACCGACAAAAAACAAAACATCAATCATATCGCATCAAGTCAATTTGAACCATCTTCATCTTCCGCAATAACTTGAAATTCTTGTTTTGCTTTTTCAGGAGTGTCACACACAATTGGATTGGCTTGGTTTGACTTTTTTGGTGGGAGCAGATTCTCTCTTTTCTCAATGTTCATGAGGTCTCGGAACCTAGCTTGTTGATCCAAACACTCAAATTCCCAAGTCGATGCCTCTTCACTTCTGTGTATGTTCCACTCCGTAGATGATGGAGGTAGTGGACAACCATCTTTCAAAAAAACAAGAACAAAATGATTGGGAATTAAGCCTAGGCACATGATGGGGTTTTTTTGCTTAAGCGGTGGCACCCCTCTAAGTGGGAAAAATGATTCCGAATTTCCGATTTCGTGACTTGTCAACTCCACTACAAGTCTATTGTAATAAGTTGCAACGATGTGACCCATGTCGGGAAAAGTCAACCACTTATCTACAAGTGCAATACCACCACTATTTGAGGGAGGATGCAAGCCATTTAAGATGTAGTTAAAAGGATCCTCACTCGCAAATACCCGCACATAATCATTTCTATGATCTTTCAACTCTTGAATAAGATGTCTACGTACCATGACATGACTTTCTTCGGTGAAACCCAAGAACTCAGCTATAGCCCGAAAACCACAATTCCCATCGCCTTTAACATCCACAATTTTTTCAATAAATGGAACCATGAATTTTGGCATATAGTCAATAGGGCTCAAAACATCAAACACACCATGAATTGGAGTAGGCTTTGGAACCAGGCTAAGCTTAGGAAACCGAGTAAGTGGTGGAAGTGGGGAACATGATGATTTGCCAATACGAGCACCCTTTCTTTTAGGAAATGATGACATAGTTTGCGACGATTGACTATCCGGAAATTGGGAATCAACACGCTCCCAATAAGAAGGGATTCGACTTGTCGATGCCTCATTTGCTTTACACCTCACTTTTTTCGGCGCTCCCTTGGTTGGTACTTTTCTTGGAGGAGGAGAAACCATTGTGGATTCTGGAAATGCCAACTGAAGCAACACCTCTTTGATTTCTAGTTTGATTTGATAAGGAACTTTCTTGAGATGTTCCTGAATATCATTCCACTCCTCCTCGACAGAAAAACCATCTTCATTACTTTCTTCACCCATACATAACCTTTGCAAATGACGGTGTATCTCATCCAATCAAATAGGCTTGTTGTCACGGATTTTCACAGCAATAGTGCATGCACAAGGTAGCCCATACGATGTCCTTATCACACAACCACAAATTTCTTTGTCCATGCACAAGGTTTCCTTGGAACGTCTTTCTTCATAAAAAATAAAGCTCAAAGCAGTCATAGACACATAACCAGCCAACCCAGAGTACAAAATGACGTTTTTGTATCTATGTTCTAATACAGTACAACTCCTCCCAAATGATGTTTGTATCTCAGTTAACTAGATCACCAACATATCATGTATTTTCTTCCAACAAGTACCAAAATCACCTACATTATTGCTCAAATATTTCTTCAATTTACCATGAACCCCCTCAACTCGGTTGGTGGTTCTGCAGCCAAGATGCAAGACACGGTCTGTCCATGCCCTCACTATTTTCTCCTTCACAACATCCAATACGGTGCTCTCGACATAAGTAAAAAACTTTGGAAAATCTTTACAAACATTTTTGAATTCCATTAACGCACTTGCATATAATTCTTGCGTAGGTGATTCAACAACAACATCCCAAGCTCTCATTACCTTGTTAACTATGTCACTTGGCTTCACCTCTTTCCCATCCTTCGGTTTCACTCTACAGTCAGTGATGCACTTTGCTCTAACATTTTTACCAACATGAAAATAACAAAGTATTGCACTAGTTTTAGGGAGAACAGTTGCTACCGCATTCATCAAAGCTGTATCTCTGTCAGTCACAACCACTGAAGGCATATTAATCTTTGAGTTAAGAAGTTTGACCAACATCTGTAAAACCCAAGTAAAATTATCCTCTTTCTCAGATGTCAAAAATCCAAAACCAACAGAATACGTCAAATCGGTCGAGGTGACCCCAACTATCTCAAACAATGGCATTCTGTACATGTTGGTTTTATAGGTGGAGTCCATAACCAAAACTGTTGCAAAATTGTTAAACAACTTAACAGATGTTGGATGAGCCCAAAATATGTCTAGAATAGTAGTACTCTCACTTTGTGTTATGGTGAAATAGACATAGTTGTGCTCCTCCAACTTAGAGATTAGATACTGCATATCAGTCTTGTTACCTCTGTTTGACTTGAATATTTTTTGACGTTCATTGTAGACTTGCTTGATATTTGTCATGCAATCTTGTCTTTTTGTCTACAAATTTATCAAAATATTTTTTGGTAGCACCAAACTCTTGGTCAAGTCACATACAATCTTTTTGTCATCCTCCCTTAATCTACCCGCAATCATGTGTCCTTCTAAACTTCGCTCCATCTCATGGTTGTGAACTCCGTTAAGAATGTTCAATCTCCAATCATTTGTTTCCCTACTAAGATATCCACGAACCATGAACTTACACCCACATTTTCTTGAACCTGTTGCCTCATGGATCATCATCCGCATTTTCATCCATAACTATAAATAAACAACAAATAACTATGAATAAATAACTTACAATTGCAATAACATCAATATCAAAATTAATTAAACCTAAAAAAGTTAAAAAAAAACCAAAAAAATTCAAAAAATAGGCAGTAAGCCTGTTTTTTTTTAAGTTTCCCATCGGCACCTAGCTGCCGCTCATCGGCAACTAACTACCGATGGCCCCATACAGCGGCAGTTAAGTGCCGCTAGCCCCATGTCAGGTTTTCACAAATATTTACAGAAAAATCAGCAAAAAATGGATTAAATGATGCATTATCTGTTTCTTGACGTCAAAAGTGTGCTGAAACCTTCTAGTATTGCTGCTTCAATGATTTTGGACAAGGATTGTGGAAAAAAATTGGATTTAGGTGTTTAGATTGAAGAGGAAGAAGAAAGTGGAGTTGATGGAACAATATAGAAGTAAGGTTGTTGTAATCAGCAAAATCAAGAACGCAACGACAGTTAACTGCCGATGGATTCAAACGCGGCGGCAGTTAACTGCCGATGACATGATTCGACGACAGTTAACTGCCGTCAAGGTAAAGATGTAATTTTCTGGTGTGTTTTAGCTTTGTTTGATGTGTATAAAACAATTTTCGTAATATTTTTGTTGATGATCCACAAACTAGTAACATTATTACCAAACCTCCTGCTGGACTTTCTAGAACATCCACTGTTTCGGCTTTTGAAGTTTTTAGAATATTTTTGTTTGTCGAATATCAAGTGGCGTCAAGGAAAGTAACCCTAAATTGTTGCCAGTGTCAAAGAGGTCTAGTTTTAGATATCTTTTATTGATTCAAGATGCGGCTGCTATTAAAATTTTGATTGATAAGTTTCAAAGCTTAGTAGTGTTTGCTATATTAGAGGTGCAAACTTTTTAACTTGTGGATTCAGAAATTTCAATAAGCGGAGTCAATGCATATACGTAAAATTACAATTACAATAGAACATATGAAAGTAATACTACTATTTTATTTAGAAAGTCATATATTTAACGTAAAATACACAAGTTCCAAAACAAACTTACTATTTTGAACATCTTAACATGTGCAATTGCATGTGATAGAAAAACTCTTTTAACAAATATAATATAAAATTAGTTAGAATATGACTTTGTTTTTCCTCTAGTGTACTCCCTCCGGTCATATTTAAAAGTAAAAACTTTTTTTAGGTTCATTGAATATATACCAAATACATTAGGTATTCAATGAACCTAAAAGATAGTTTTTTGTTTATAAATGTGACTGAAAAAAGTATTAGTTTTGTTATATGGGTCAACGTACAATTTAAAGTGGGGTCAAGATATAAAATCATATTATTACTAGTTGAAATAACATAAAAAAAGTTGGGTCAATTGACCTTGATGCACATAAGGTGCATCCGTGCCTGCTTATTCGTAATAAATTATATATATATATATATATATATGCCAGGTATATATTTATCCCTCATTACTTACAATCTTTCTTTAACATCCTTCTATCATCGCCTTTTAAAATTCAGGTATATATTTATGCCTTGTAACTAAATTGTTGTTATGGTTTGTTGAATTAATTAATAAAATCATGTAAGTAAGTTTTACTTAAGGATTTATTATTGTTTTAATAAAACAAAATGAGTTTTGGGTTTTGAAACTCTATGGTTGATCTTAGTGTATTTCACTCTAGCCGTTTCTTTTCCTGGTGGTTGGGAGTTTTTAGGCTTTTTGAGTTTGAAATTTTTTGCTAAGGTCATTTGGACATCTTTGATTTAGGAGAAATCCTTAAATCCACTAGATTAAGTTCGTATTGATTTGTTAAATACTTCGGTATTTGCAAAGATGACAAAACTTGATACTGTTTGGTTTTACCAATAATAGATCTACAAGTAGATCATACATACTAGATTTTACTTAGAAGATTCAACTAACCATAACACTTGTTGGCTTTTATATATCATCATGGATGATAATAGCTCTAATAACGATAATCAAAATAAATTGATTAAAAATCAAGAACTTATTGAGTATCCAAATTTTTTGGATAAACTTAATAAATGGACGATACCTTATGTATCACCAAGACAAATTTATAATTTTGGCATGTTCAATCTAGCTTATAGATTAGTTGTTAAAATCATTGAACAAACTGTTCAGATTTCTGATAATACTCAGATTATACATTTATTAAACAAAAAAGACTTAAAATATTTTAAAGGATATAATTTTATCCATATCGGATTAATTCAAGTAGCTTTTAGACCATTAACATTACTTGGTTTAAATTCTAGTATTATGGCCTATGTTAATGATGGCAGATGTAAAGATTTTAAAGCCTCTTTAGGTGTTGTAATTGAAACTAGTCTATGTCATGGACCCGTTTATTTTGATGTCAAACCTAATCTAAGCTTGTCTATGACTGATAAGCATTTATATGATGCTATGCAATTAAAAGTTCACACTCATGGTTATAATTTTAAACCTGGGAGTGAGGTTATGGCGGTCTGTTACAGAATTTATTATAAAGTTCTGAACACTTTAAATCCTAAAGCGAAGCAAATAAGCTTCCCAGGAACAACAACATTAGTCAATACTAATTTGTTAACATCTAATGTTGCAACCAATAGATTAATTAAATGGGATGAAATAAATTTCCCTGAGACATGGAATCTACAACATGAAATGGATCCTGAACCTATCCTTAATAAGGATATTGATCATGGAATCTACAACAGGAAATGGATCATGAACCTATCCTTAATAAGGATATTGATCAAATTGTTCAAACCGTTGAAGGAGATATAGAAGTAAAATTTACTTCACAAAGATTCTTTCGAATGCCAAGAAGTTTATCTTCTAGATATTTGGCAAATGACGGTTTTAATGCTCCTAGCAATTCTTCTAGGGCTTCAACCTCTCAAATCAAAGATGATTTTGAAACAGTGGAAAATATTATTTTAAGTGAAAATAAAATTCCTCATGGAATTTATAATCAAAGTAGGAAATCTCCTACTCAATCAGAGATGAGTTTTCATCTTCCAAATTAATATTTTTTATGGATTTTTCACCTAATAGTGATTTGAGAAAGCTCATCAATGATGAGCTTATGATGCCAAGATATGATGAATTTCGAAAATGGTATTTCAATAAATTTAAACCTTGGCAATTAGCCATATTCAAAGAAGATTTTTATAAAGATCTTAGTGAAAAGCAGGATTATGTTCCTTTTGTTAAATGATTTTATAAATATTTTTTGAATAAAACTAAAAATGAAATTTTGGTTTTAAAATCCAAATCTTGGACTATTTCTCCAAGTGGTGATAGTATTGAATCTCCTTTTTCCTTCTGAACAAGAAATGAGTTTGGGAAAAAATGTCGGAGCTAATGCTTACAGTTCTTATCTTTGTCAAAAGGTTGGAGTTAACCAAATTACTATTCAAGAATTGAATTCTATAATAAAAGCTCAAAATTATACTAATGCTTTTCTTACTTGTTTGGGGGATCAATTTGTTTCCCTAGAAAAAGATTTAGCCAGTTTAAAAGAACTTCTTGAAAAACAGGTAAATCAACAAAAAATAATTTTTGAAGAGATTAATAAACCTGAATGTTCAACTTTAACTTCAAATTCTGAAGCTAATGAGGCTCCTATTATCCAACCTCCTATTCCCATAAAAGGATTTAAGATGGATAATGAGACTAACGAATTTGTTAATCTTTTAGAAGAAAAGCTCAAACATATACGTTTGAATGTTTTGTTGGGAAAAGGAACTTCAGAGATATCTGAAAGTCTGATAATGAAGAAATTGGTAATATTGACCAATCAACTGCTATGTTTAAAAATCAAGATATTAATAAATATGAAATTAATCCAATTTATTCTTCTAAACCTTTAGAAAAATATTATTATAAGAGGCCTTCACCTCAAGATTTGCTGTTTGAAGAAAATGATTTCTATCAAACCTCTTATTTTGGAAAATCCATCTATGAATGGAATATTGATGGCTTAAATGATAAGCAAGTTATCGATACAATACATAGAATGATTATGTATTCTACTGTTTGTAAACAACAGGGAAATTCCGATAACTCTATAGCCTCGTTCATAGCAACATGATTTGTGGGTCAACTCAGAGGATGGTGGGATCATTATCTTACTGAGGATCAGAAAAGAGAAATTCTCACTCACAAGAAAATAGTCAAAAATGAAAATGATATTACCCTCGTTGGGGAAGAAGAGCAATTTATACACTGTGCTTGTCCGTCTTACAACATTTTGTAGGTACCAATATACCCATAGCTGAAAAGCTTAACACTTTGCTTCAAAATCTTAGATGTCCATCCTTAACCCATTTTAGATGGTATAAGGATACCTTTTTGTCTAGGGTTTTTCAACTTAAGAATCCAGATTCGGATAATTGGAAGTCCAAATTTGTGGACGGATTACCTTACCTTTTTGCCGAAAAGATTAGGCAAACCCTTAGAAACAAGAATGATGGTATTAACATCAATTACCCTGATCTAACCTATGGTCAGATCATTAGCACCTGTATTAATGAGGGATTAACTCTATGTAATGACATAAAGTTAAAGAATCAACTTAAAAAGCAAAGATTAACAGAAAAACACCATTTAGGTGAATTCTGCGAACAATTTGCTTTTGACTTAGGGAAACCTCCTCCTGATAAGATCAAGAAAGGTAAAACCTTGAATAAATCTCACAAAGAGTATAAGAAACCTTATAGGAAGAAATATAGGAAAAATTTTCCTAAAAAAGTTAAGGATAATATTCCTAAGTTTAATAAGAAGAGGAAAGCCAAAAAGATGGATGTGACCTGCCATAAATGTGGTGAAGGTGGTCACTATGCCAACCAATGTTGGACTAAGAAAGCCCTTAATGATATTGAGGATGAGAATATTCGTTCTCAGTTAGAGAAGGTTCTTTTAATTAGTTCAGAGAGTGAATATGACTCTTCTGATACCGAAGATAATATTTCTTCAAGTGACAACAATGATTGTCAATGTAATTATTGGAAATCCATTGTTGAGATGAATGGATTAAATGTTCTCACTGAAGAACATGATGAAACTCTTAAGGCTTTAGAAGCCATTTCAGATAATAAACTGAAAATAAAGATGATAGAGTTCTTAATTAAAGAACATTCTAAAAAAGACACTTCTCATGTTATGGAAGCACCATATCAGATTAGTGAAGTCTTATCCAGATTTCAACAATCTAATGTTCGTGAAACTCCTATTTCTATTGGAGACCTTAAGAGAGAGATAAATTCTCTAAAAATTGAAATTTCTTATATGAAAAAGGATAATAGATTATCTCAAAGAGTTAGTTTATTAGAGAATTACAAAGAAGGAAGTAAACCTTTAAAAGAAGTAGTTCCTTTTAATGATAATTCTTCAGAAGAAAATTATTTAAGTCTTCTTGAAAGAGTAACATCACAGAAATGATTTGTGATGATTACCCTTGTGATTAATAAAAAATTTATTCTTGAAAACGAAATAGCTCTTATTGATAGTGGAGATGATCTCAATTGTATTCAGGAAGGGATTATTCCAACTAAATATTTTGAAAAAACTACTCAATCTCTTACACAAGCTGGAGGTGATAAACTCCGAGTTAATTATAAATTAACTAATACTTATATTTGTAATCAAAATATTTGTTTACCTACACACTTTATTTTAGTTAAAGGTTTAACTCATAGAATAATCTTGGGAACTCCTTTTTTGCATAATATTATGCCTATAACTAATATTGATCAAAAGGGTTTTACTACCCATATTAATAATCAAAAAATTATTTTTGAATTTATTACTGACCCTCAAACTAGGATGTTAAATGAGGTTAAAAATATTATTCTTAAAAAGAAAAACAATTATGTTTTCTTAAAGAAGAAGTAAATCTTTTAAATATATTAATGAACATCTTAATAAAGAAGAAATTGAAAGACCAATCAAGTCTGTTGAAAAACAATTTCATATTGAAATTTGTAATGATGTTCCTAATGCTTTTTGGAATAGGAAAAAACATGTCATCACTTTACCTTATCTTGATGATTTTAATGAAAATCAGATCCCAACTAAGGCTAGACCTGCTCAAATGAATCAGGAGTATCTAGCTCTTTGCAAGAAGGAGATTCAAGCCCTTCTTGACAAAGGTTTAATTAGGAGCTCTAAGTCTCCTTGGAGTTGTACAACCTTTTATGTCAACAAGGCTGCTGAAAAGGAACGGGGTGTTTCTAGACTTGTTATTAATTATAAACCTCTTAATAAGGTTTTAAAATGGATCGGGTATCCTATACCCAATAAAAAAGATCTTCTTGATAGACTTAATACTTCTGTTATTTTTTCAAAATTTGATTTAAAGTTTGGTTATTGGCAGATTCAAATCGCTGAATCTGATAAATACAAAACAGCCTGCACTGTTCCTTTCGGGCATTTTGAATGGAATGTCTTACCTTTTGGTTTGAAAAATGCTCCTTCTGAATTTCAGAATATTATGAATGATATATTCAATTCTTATTCAGAATTTATAATTGTCTATATTGATGATGTTCTGGTCTTTTCTAAAACCATTGACCAGCATTTTAGACATTTGAAAATTTTCAAGGATATTGTGAAAAAGAATGGGTTAGTTATATCTGCCCCTAAAATGAAATTTTTTCAAACTAAAGTTAGATTCTTGGGACATGAGATCCACCAGGGAACAATTATTACCAGTAATAGGAGTATTGAATTTGCTTATAAATTTCCAAATATTATTATTGATAAGAAACAATTACAAAGGTTTCTTGGTAGTGTGAATTATGTTTCTGACTATTACAAAGACTTAGCAAATGATACTGCTATTCTTTACAATAGACTGAAAACTAATCCTGGTCGTTGGACAGATAAGCATACTCAAGTTGTCCAAAGAATCAAAACCAAGGTTAAATGCTTACTCTGCTTATCCTTGGCTAATTCTAAATATTTTAAAATAGTTGAGACTGATGCCTCTAATATTGGATATGGAGGTATTTTAAAATAGGTTAATCCTAAAGACTCTAAGGAAGTCTTGGTTAGGTTTACTTCGGGTAAATGGAACCCAACCCAATCTAAATATTCTACTATATAGAAAGAAATGCTTTCCATTTTAAAGTGTATCTCTAAATTTCAGAGTGATTTACTCGATCAAAATTTTTTACTTAGAATTGATTGTAGTTCTGCTAAAGCTATAATTGAAAAAGATGTTAAAAATCTTGTAGCAAAACAAATTTTTGCAGGTTGGCAGACTCAATTATCTGCTTTTGAATTTGATATCCAATACATAAAAGGAGAAAATAATTCTCTTGCTGATTACTTAACCCGTGAATTTTTGCAGGGTAATGACAACCCCCTATAGGGGGAGAGGTCGCGGAAGAGAGAGTAACAAATTGTTACCTCATCAGGAAATCAACATTCCTCTAATATGGGATTAGACTACTATTTCACACAAAGGAAGGACTATGTCAACTTCCTCCAAGAAAGAAGAATCTTCTTCATCTTCCAATAAGATAATATCTTATAAAGAGATAGCGGTCAATGATGGTTGGTCCATTAAAACAAGATACCTCGAATCTAGAGGTTATCCTGGGCTTTTTGGAAAGTCTAGACCCAGTGGCGGAGCCAGAAAAAAAACTTCGGGTGGGCCACTATAATAAACTATAATATATAAACACAAAATTAAAATTGCAATAAGCATTAAGCACAAAGTTGTAATGACGGAGTTTGACTAAAAAACTAGGGTGAATACTTTTAAAAAAAATCGAATTACATATTTTACAACTGCTATAAATTATGAAACTTTTTTTTTATAGTACAACTGTTAAATGAGTGAATTTTTAGTTGACAGGACAATATACGGGGGATTTGAAACCCAAGCAAGTTAGAAGATCTATAAGCCTCCGCTAACCAGTCAAGTATAAACATAACAAAAATCACGTATGTTACTTTTGAAACCGTCGAAAACTAAAACCGTTTGAAAAATTGTTTAAAGTCTCACAAAATAGACCTGTAATTTATTTATTTTAATTTTTTTGGGTGGGCGACTACATCACTTTGCGAGAATTTGGATCTGCCGAAAGCTAAAACCGACGTAAAATTGTATAAAATATCGCAAAATAGACCTATAATCGTTAATTTTTTAATTTTCTCGGGTGGGCCGTGGCCCACCCTAGCCCATGAAGGGCTCCGCCTCTGTCTAGACCCAATCTAGAAATTCTCTTAACAGTTACTGAATCAGTAACTATCACTCATCATTACCAAAATAATAATCCAAAGAGTTTTATAAATTTCTCTAAATGCCATGTTAACAAAATTTTGTTACCACGAGAATGGGGCTCAATCCAAATGGAGAAAAAGCCATTAAAATTGCTGAAGGTAAATATATTTACTTCAATTACTGGGATTATATACAGGCTTTTACTCAAACATTCTATTATCAGAATCCAAAGAACAAGCATTCTTGGTTCTTCTCAGTCAATCCTGAGATAGTTAATAAAATAATACCAAATTGGTTCTATCAATGGTGGCTAAAATTTGGCCCTTCCTTGGAAATCCTTCCACAAAATATCTCAAACTAGTATAAACCCTGGTGTGACAATAGTCCTTTAATTATAAAGGTTATTACAAAAAATTTGATTACTGGACAATGTCCGTTATTATTCTTTGCAAAATTCCAAATTCCATGGATATGGAGTTGGACTATCACTGTATCCAGAGATAAATATAATATCCCCATTCTTCAAAGAAATTTCTTTTATAAATGGTGGACGAAAATGTCTCCTGAAGACATTAAGATAATATTTCTTAATATTGAAAAAAGCATTAATGAAGATAAGGCTAAGGGCCTTAAAGAACAAAGTTCTCAATCATCTCCTTTGGCTCATATGAGAAACTATTTCCAAAGGAAATACCCAAATGAGTCTGAGGGTAAGATTATGGCTAAAACCTTGGAGTATATGAAGGCTTAATTCTTTGATACCTTTCCTTCTAAAAGAAAAAATCTTATGTCAAACTTTTCTCAAGGATCAATGGATAACCTTGCTAGTGAGTCTCAGCCTGTGGAAGATCCCACGCCAGAAGATATCTGGGATGTCCTGATTGAGTCTATAGTACCAAATCAAGACAAGGAAAAAGGAATCCAGCAATAGTTCTCAACAATAATGCTCAGTAACTATTCTCAACAATAAAAGGAATCCAGCAATAGTTCTCAGTAACTATTCTCAACAATAATGTTCAGCAATTATGCTCAACATAGTGTCAATTGTCTGGCATCTACTTTAGTTGTTATCGACCTACTACTTTTTCTTTATTTTGTAAAAGTTGTTTGGCTGGTTGTTCTTTATTGTTGTGTCGATGGGGCCCATTGAGTACCCGACATCAATAATTATTCTAACCGGCTCCTTCAACAGTTTGAACAATTTGATCAATATCCTTATTAAGGATAGGTTCAGGATCCATTTCCTGTTGTAGATTCCATGTCTTAGGGAAATTTATTTCATCCCATTTAATTAATCTATTGGTTGCAACATTAGATGTCAACAAATTAGTATTGTCTAATGTTGTTGTTCCTGGGAAGCTTATTTGCTTCGCTTTAGGATTTAAAGTGTTCAGAACTTTATAATAAATTCTGTTACAGACCGCCATAACCTTACTCCCAGGTTTAAAATTATAACAATGAGTGTGAACTTTTAATTGCATAGCATCATATAAATGCTTATCATGAAGGTGAGAAAAACACACAAGAAGGGGGGGGGGGGGGGTTGAATTGTGTGGACTCCAAAAACTTGATTTCTTTCTTTTCAAAACTTAAGACTAGTTCAAAAACAAGTTCTGAACTATTATCAAAGAGTATTGCAGCGGATTCAATATGAAAAGAGAGAGGGAAAGAGAGACACACAAAGATTTATACTGGTTCCTTCCAAATGTTGGAAGTAGTCCAGTCCCCTTGTTTTCCAACAAGAGATTTCAACTATATCAGCCTGATTACAATTACTCAGACCACAAAGGAATGAGATTTCCAGTTGCTTAGACCACCAAGGAATAAGACTTCTAATGTTCAGACCACTAAGGAATGAACCAACCTTGCTTAGACCACAAAGGAATAAGACTCCCTGCACAGACCACACAGGAATGTGACTAACAGCTCAGACCACAAAGGAATGAGGTTACAATTGCTCAGTATTCAGACTGAGACTTAAGGACCAAACTGAATTACAAAGAAATAAGTTTGGATTGAACACTTGATAAAATATCAGAGGTGTTCTCTTAATACAACGCAGGTTAAGACTCTTAACCTTAAGAAATTCTAAGTTACAGAGACTAAAAGAATTTCTAAGAGTTTTGTGAACTTATGAGTTTTGACAGCAAAAACAGAGCACAGGTTCAGCAGTTTTGTTTCAAGAGTCTTAGACAATTTCTTCTTCAATTCTTCTTCCTTTTATAGAGGAAATTAGAGCTGTTGAAGACTTGCAGAAATTAAGCAAAGAGCCGTTGCAAATTGAGAGCTAGGATAGCTGCAATTGTGTGCTGAACTTTTGCAGAAAACAGAGTGCAGCAGCCATTTTTGAATTTGCTTTTCTTAAAAGCTGGGGAATGTTTGAGTCAGGGAGACAACTGTTCCATTGAGTTGTTCTGACATATCCAGGCATTAAATGCGCACAGTAACAATTGCTTTTCTTGCCACATCAGACTTCAGAAGCTTCTGCGTGAACAGTATATCAGAAGCTCTCTTCAGGAGCACTGTTCATCAGAAGCACTTCTTCAGACGTTGACTTTTCGTTGACCTTCAGACTCAGACTTCAGAAGCTGCCTTCAGACGCAAGCTTCAGACTCCCACTTCAGAAGCACTCTTCAGACCCAATTTTCTTCCAGCTTTGCAGCATTGCTTCTAAGCTTTCCTTTCTTGCACTAAGCTTGTTCTTCCATAGTCAATTTCAAATACTGATCATTAAGCACATGGTTCTGAAATCACTTGAACAAAGCATTAGCAAATAACCAATTTTCTATTTAACACTTTTGTTATCATCAAAACCACAAAGAGAGATATGTTTATACCTAAAGTTTCAACAATCTCCCCCTTAATTCAGAAGAGAGTTGTTTAACACATTTTGTTCCAACATATCAGTCATAGACAAACTTAGATTAGGTTTGACATCAAAATAAACTGGTCCATGACATAGACTAGTTTCAATTACAACAGCTAAAGAGGCTTTAAAATCTTTACATCTGCCATCATTAACATAGGCCATAATACTAGAATTTAAACCAAGTAATGTTAATGGTCTAAAAGCTACTTGAATTAATCCGATATGGATAAAATTATATCCTTTAAAATATTTTTAAGTCTTTTTTGTTTAATAAATGTATAATCTGAGTATTATCAGAAATCTGAACAATTTGTTCAATGGTTTTAACAACTAATCTAGAAGCTAGATTGAACATGCCAAAATTATAAATTTGTCTTGGTGATACATAAGGTATCGTCCATTTATTAAGTTTATCCAAATTTTTTGGATACTCAATAAGTTCTTGATTTTTGATCAATTTATTTTGATTATCGTTATTAGAGCTATTATCATCCATGATGATATATAAAAGCAACAAGTGTTATGGTTAGTTGAATCTTCTAAGTAAAATCTAGTATGTATGATCTACTTATAGATCTATTATTGGTAAAACCAAATAGTATCAAGTTTTGTCATCTTTGCAAATACTGAAGTATTTAACAAATCAACCCGAACTTAATCTAGGGGATTTAAGGATTTCTCCTAAATCAAAGATGTCCAAATGATCTTAGCAAAAAATTTCAAACTCAATAAGCCTACAAACTCCCAACCACCGGGAAAAGAAACGGCTAGAGTGAAATACACTAAGATCAACCATGGAGTTTCAAAATATATACCCAATACGTATATATAGGATCATGATCAAATGACACCATGGTGTTAAAATTAGTTTGACACAAAATCTCATCCATTCATTTTATTTAATCCAAAGGCTTAAATAAATCACCAAATTAATTAACGTACACCAAATACTCTCTATCACCTAATTAAGAAACATATCTATCATCATTAATTCATAATCAAACAATCCCTTTTTATTTTCGGTAGATTCAAACCCTTTTTATTTCCCCCTAAATTATTTCTTTCGGTCATAGGCACAAACACAAACTTTTTAATTTTTATAAAAACATGATAAAGCGTATTTCGGTTAAACATGGGACACAACGAGTCCTTTAAAAAATAAGACACTATGAGTGAAAAAATAATCTACATAACATGAACAATTCAAAAATCATTTAGATGGTTTGATGGTATCGGCTATTGATAATTTGGCCGAGCTTGTTGGCTTTTTTTAATACAATTTATTTAATTATTAAAAAAATATGAGTATGAAATAAAGGCAAAGAATATCATCGATGGTGATGATGACTCAAACAACCATAAGTATGAGTATTTCTAAAAAAAAATTATAAGTATGAGTTTTATCATTCATTTTATAAAAAAAAATAGAAAAAAGTTTGAGTATGTGCTCCCTAAAAAAAAGTTTGATATATATATATATATATGTGTGTGTGTGTGTGTGTGTGTGTGTGGATCAAATTGTTATATCAAGGTTATATCGTTCAATATTGTTTTATTCAATTTATTTTTTGAAGTTTGACTGTTGGATTGAAATTTTATATAATATTAATCATTAATGTAAAACTTTACGTAAATCTAAAATCATTCGATATGTTGTTGATACCCAATAAGATTAAGGGTTTATGCATTTTTATTGAACACCGTTATACTTGATGAATCTCAACAACATATCAAATGATTTTATATTTATGTCAAATTTTACATTAGTTGGACATAATAAATAGACATAACTTAGACGCATCTTAAAAAGAAAAGGGTCAAAACTTTGATAGTAATATGAAGCTTTGACAATTAGGAACCAAAAAAGAATATAAATTTTTTGAGATGATAAAAACACCCTATTTTATTTTAGGGACTAAAATCAAAATGCTATATTTTTAAGGACAAAAGCTTATTTAACCCTGATAAATTTGTCTTTCCTTCCTACTACATCCATTTATGCTAAACAACCAAATAACCATCTCACTTTCCATCTACTTTTCACGCACTTGCTTTTCTCTAACAATCTTTCTTCTTAATTTCTTTTCTTTCACTATCTATTTTTATCCAAACTAAGCATGCGTCATCAAAATTGTAAAGATAAGATAATTGTAACAAAAAAAATTGTAAAGATAATTACACAATTTAATTCTTCAAATTTACAAAACAACAAATTTCTAAAATCGAAGAATATATCGATATATCTTTAAATCAATCAGTTTATAGATTGAAATAGATACCAATAAAAGTCATAAATAAATTTTTATAAGTATATTGTAAATGCTCTACACAAAATGCTTACCAATATTTTGAATTCTATTAGATGGACAAGATTTTTTTTTAAGAGGCCAAAATAGAATAACAAGATATGGATTTTATTTTGCGGCTAAATATATTTCTTATCCCTGAAAATTTATAAAATTAAATTATTTTTAGTCTCTCATTTGAAAGGTATTTTTGGCTCCTACCTTTCAAAATATGTCAATTTTTAGCTTTGAAAGTTTGTTCTCCTTGTTGTATACCGGAGGAACACAACCACATGTTACCATATATTTATCGGAGTTTCTACGGCACACTCACAAATTGAAATGTATATATACACTTGTTTTCTAAAATCAATAAACTAATGATCATTTTTAAGAAATAAATAGTTATTTATCGACTTTTATATTTTAGAAAATATCATTTCATAAAAATAACATTATTCCATTGTTTATAAGATTCATACTAAACTTTTTACATTTTATCATAAAAAATAATCAATACTTACTATTATGAGTAATTAAAATTCAGAAAAAATAAATTTTATTTAGCCGTCACTTTTGGTGAATAAGATTTAGTTATTATAATTGTAAATGTTAAAAAATATTTTTTTTCTCAAAAAAACAACTCATTTAACTATCAATTGAAAAACTGAGTGTATCATAGAAATTGTCATATTTATCATTATCTTTCTTACTTTTCATTTGCTGCTCCCTTAGTTTCAAAATGTTGTTTATGTTTTTTTACAAACTGATTAAATAATATAATAAATTAATAAATTGACATGATATTTTTACTGAACTAACTTTATTAATTATTTGGTGTCTTTTCCACCATCATATATATATGTTAAATGAAATATGATATTTTGGTTGTAGTACATATACTATTAATTAGATGATATAATTGAAAAAATATTAATTCTACACTGAAATATGAAAATTATATTTATTTTAAAATAATTTTTCTTTACTAACGTAACACTTATTATGAAATGGATGGAGTACAACGTACACATATCTATCCAAAAATGCACATAAAAACCCAATGACACAAAAGACAAAGTTACGTTGTGGTATTTAGGGGTGTATAAAATCCGGTCCTTTAACCCATCCAAGTCAACTAATACTGACATCGTTGGTAATCTTAATCATTTTACCATTTTCCTCTTCTTAATTAATTTATATGCTTTCTTTAGTTAGTTATGTTGTTTAAAGTTTCACAATTGAGTTTTATTTGAAATTGCATTCATAATTTGTGATTTTAATTAAGGTGAAATGGAGGAACATGAACATGATTTTAGTTAAGGTGACTTATTTTGGAATCTAACGATCATGTCTTTATATAGGCTCATTCTTAATGAACTCGTATCACATCGGATTCAATCATATTTAATAATTGACCCGATCTAAGTTAGGGTCAGGTTAGAGTCTAGCTAAACTCGGCCTAACCTGTCTCGTGTACAGCTCTAATATTATTTGAGTATTTCATGCCAAACTTTTGATGTGAAAATATCTTTTGTTTTAATATAATAATATAATAGAAATTCATGAATGGTAAGCATAGGAATAGAAGGAGAGAGAAGAAAAGGAAAACATTTATACGGAAAGTAGAGGAAAAAGATAAAGTTTTGAAGACCGGCAAACCTTGAGGCTGAAACCAAATCGGTTGTCCTTTTATGTAACGTGTGACTGGAAAGAGAACAAACAATTCAATTCGGAGTTGTGCACCTCACACTTTTATTTACATATATATTATCTACACACACAAAACACAACACAAGTATTCACATCTTTACGAGGTTTTTTTGTTTTTTAGTTTAGGAGAATATCTCTTGTACGAGGTTGTAGAATCGCAATGGGTAGCATCAATAGAGAGAATAATGATGCTGACCACAATCTTATCCAATCTCTCTTGTCAAAAGAAATATCGTCCATTAACGAACATCAACACGAGGATGAAGATGAACAAGAATTTGGCAAGAAACTATGGATTGAAACGAAGAAACTATGGCACATAGTTGGTCCCTCTATTTTCAGCCGCGTCGCATCTTTCACCATGAACGTCGTTACTCAAGCCTTCGCTGGCCACCTTGGCGACGTTCAACTCGCTTCCATTTCCATTGCCAATACTGTCATCGTTGGCTTCAATTTCGGCCTCCTTGTAAGCCCTACCTAACAGTCATTCTTTCATATATTTGTTTTCATAATATTTTTTTTTTTGAATTAGAATATAGTTGTGGCCGCAGTTATATTTCTGCTGCAATTATTTATTTATAATCAAAAGCTGCAAAGTTTGTTATATGAATTTAATTAGTATGCATTGTCAATATACAATTATTTTATGCATGTACTCAAAATATGTTGCTGCCTCAATTAATAAATACTACAACTTTATATCGTTGATGTATTTATTTTATTTTTTTTTTAATAGTAATTAAACTCTTCATATATTGCACTAAAATATGAGAAAAAACGATCAGTAAAGTTTGTGTTGTCTCAATTCTCATATAGACGCATACACAACAAGGAAAAAAAATGTAGAGTAAATAAATAAATACTGTTTATTTTTTTTGTGTGTTTCAATAATTTGTGTGTGTGTGTGTTTGAATAGTTACCATTAGATTATTGAATAAAATAAACATTCAGATGTAGTATCCTTAAAAACCTTTAGATTGCGATCATATAGTTACCATACTACTCATGTCTCAAATATAAGCCAAAAAAAAGTGAAACAAAGTTGTTGTATCATTGTGGTCCTATCTTGCTTAACTCAAATTAATGATGTGATAACTGATAGATTAATTTGTGTGTTTGTGGTCCTTATGATGGAACTAGTTGGGGATGGCAAGCGCATTGGAGACACTTTGCGGGCAAGCTTTTGGGGCAAAGAGACATAACATGTTAGGGATATACCTACAAAGATCTTGGATTGTTCTGTTCCTTTGTTGCTTTCTGTTGTTGCCATTTTATATCTTTGCCACTCCGATTCTCAAACTTCTAGGACAACCTGATGACGTGGCAGAGTGGAGTGGTGTTGTGGCTATCTGGCTTATACCTTTGCATTTCAGTTTTGCATTTCAGTTTCCTCTTCAGAGGTTTCTACAATGCCAGCTCAAAACTGGTGTCATTGCTTGGGTTTCTTTGGTTGGTTTGGTGGTAAATGTGGTAATTAGTTGGCTGTTGATTTTTGTTTGGGATTTTGGACTTATTGGTGCTGCTATTGCTTTGGATGTTTCTTGGTGGATTTTGGTTTTTGGGATGTTGGCTTATACTGTTTGTGGTGGGTGTCCTTTAACTTGGACTGGTTTTTCAATTGAAGCCTTTTCTGGTCTTTGGGATTTCTTCAAACTCTCTTTTGCTTCTGGGGTCATGCTATGGTATCTCTATCTTCTTTATCTCTTAATATATGATGATATTTAGTTTGTCTAAATTATTAAGATGAAACCACGATTTTGTTGAACATTTAAAGCATAACTTTTACAAAAATTACGGTGGCTCAACGTGATTATATCAAACTCTCTAGGAATACAAACATGCATTCAGTGTCCTTTTTTTACCAAAATTTAGATGGTTAGCAGTTCAGTTTATATTGAAAAAAATAATACACTATACATTATAAATTCAAATACAACAAAAAAAAACATCTCAAAAAACACTATAAACTATTGAAAAATGTTATAAGCTGATGTAGGAGGGTTTTTATAGTATTTTTAATATTTTAGTTTGTTACTTTATTTGTTTTATTTTAGTTTGTTATTTTTTTGTTTTATTTCAGTTTGTTATTTTTCGGCCCATTAGGGGTTTGTTATTTCCCTATTTAAGCTTAACAGTTGTAGCTTAAGAGACAACTTTTATTCAATCAATAATATTTTAGAGAGTTTTTCTCAATTTCTGGTGGATTCCAGAACCCTATTTTCACAATTTTGTCGCTTGCAAACTTGTTTATTTTCAACTTAGGTTTAGCGCTTGCTAGTCTACGCTTCCGACTGCGTCGTAAGCTTGCGAAAGAAGAATCATCACCGTATTTAGAACATACGAGTTTATATGATTGCTTCCAAAAAAAAAGTTTACACACTATAGGTTAACGTTTTGGTCTTGACAACGTCTAGACTCTAGAGCCTAATTAATCACGTACGGGTGCACGTGACACTAAATTTGTATTTCTTGAATATATTAAATCAAGGCTGATAGGAAAACCTTGGTGTGCAAGTATATTCCTACTTATGGTGGGAGAACTAATGTTAGTGATTTGTGCAGTTTAGAGAACTGGTATTACAGGATACTGCTACTTATGACTGGCCGGTTGGAGAATGCCACTGTTGCTGTTGATGCCTTGTCTGTATGGTAAGTTATTTGTTCACAAGTATTCTATGCCCCCTTCTTCTCAAAGTATAAAACTTTATTGAATTTCTTTGGCTTCTTCCTATAAATTTTCTTTTATTCTATGCCTTCTTCTCAAAGTATAAAACTTTATTGAATTTCTTTGGCTTCTTCCTATAAAATTTCTTTTATTCTATGCCCCCTTCTTCTCAAAGTATAAAACATTATTGAATTTCTTTGGCTTCTTCCTATAAAATTTCTTTTAAATTTAATCAGTTATTTCTTTATTAAAATAGTACTCCTAATGTCCTGTAAGGGACAATGTATAATATATGCAAGAGTTGGGGTTCGAACCCCGGACACCCCACTTATTCACCTTTAAGGTGAATTTCTCTAGCCGCTAGACTACTTGACAAAAAAAATAGTACTCATAATTATTTTAATTGCATTTTTTTGTCAAGTTTAGTAGCTGAAAATTCACCTCTTAAGATGAATAAATGAGATGTTCAGGTTTGAATTCCAGACCTCCATATATTATGCGGTGTTTTTATCAACTGAGTTAAACTCACGGGAACGATACATCTTTTTAATAACCAACAATAAATACAATAATGAGAAAGATAAACTAATCATTTATATCAACTTTGTAAGTTTTTAAAATTTAATCAATGTGCTCTTATATTTAAGGATGAAGTAATCTTTGATTTTTTTAGTTTGATTTACAAGTTTTATGATTTTTTTTTTAAATTGTTTGACTAATTTAATTGGTTTTGCAGTATGACTATCAATGGGTGGGAAATGATGATTCCCCTTGCTTTCTTTGCTGGTACCGGGTACGATATTGATTTGCTTAGCCCCTCTCTCTTAGAACATCCATTGCATAGAAATTAATCTCTTACCTATTTTATACATGCATTTGACAACAAATATTTCATTCCATATCACCACATTCCTCAAAGTGTCCTCACATAAAATATAGAATAAAATAAACATTGGTATTTAAAGGGAGAATATTATATGTTGTGTGCGTTTTAAAATTTGCGAACGAAATTTCTTGACCAACTTTTTTCCTTACCATGTATCAAAGAATAGTAAATTTTAAATTTTTTTACCGAATATCTCTCTTTGGAAAAACTAAAGCTTCTTTGTCTTTCTTTTTCCATTCTCGTGATTTTCTCTCCTTTTGGGCATCCAATGTAGAAAATATATGGTGTGAAAATTGGCCAAGTGGCCAAGCAATATACCACTCTTTAGTCTTTAGTCTTTAGTCATTAGGGTGCTGATTGATCCTCTTGTTGGAACGATGATGGTATGTTTGTCTTTAGCAATGCTTTTGTCTGTCCTTTTTTATTTAGCATATTATTACATGGTAAAAACTAACAAGAAATGAAAAAATTGAAAAAAGATTATATTAGTGATCATCAGATGAGTGTTAAAAACACTCTTTTTTAATATTCATTTTTTTATTGAGTGAAATTTACGTGAGTTCCATCATTTTTTTGGAATTCATTTCAATAAGAAATTGAAGGTTAGAGTGAGTATTGAAAAAAGAGTATTCTTTATACACTTTATTTTGTGGTCTAATTTGAGAAAAGCAATGCTGCAACAAATTATAGTGTTTCAAAGAAAACATGGGGAGTTATCCATATAGAAGAGTGCGCAAAAAGAATTACCAATTTTTTTTATTAATTAAAGTAACATTACGACGGATTCAACCTATATCTCTTAAAGCTATAAGGTGAAACTCTTACCACTAACCTAAGCTCTCATAGACAACCAACATTCCCAAATCCCAATCATCCCATGTCACATTCATGCATTTCGTATGTTGCCATGAAATTTTTATTAAATAGGATAAAAATTGCATCATTTTGGACGTAATTTTTTCCATTGAATTTATCTACAATATTAGTATATAATGTTGATTTGCAGGGTAAGGGTGGCAAATGAGCTAGGGGCAGGAAAAGGGAAATCAGCAAAATTTGCAATGCAAGTATCAGTGGCACAATCAACAGTGATTGGGTTCATATTTTGCGTTCTGATAATGATATTCCATAGACAATTTGCATACATTTTCACCACCAGCCCTCCTGTGCTTGAAGCTGTTAACGATATGTCAATTCTCTTGGCTGTCACAATTCTTCTCAATAGTGTTCAACCTATTCTCTCAGGAGTAGCTGTTGGTTCAGGATGGCAAGTATTTGTGGCATACGTAAATATAGGATGCTACTATCTAATTGGACTCCCACTTGGAATTCTTATGGGATGGGTTTTTAATACTGGTGTTGAAGTAAGTATATAATTAATTACCACAAACTTAATTAATTTTTTATAATGATCGCTTATTTAATTTGGATGACATTTATTTATGGTGACAGGGCATATGGGGTGGGATGATATTTGGTGGTACAGCAATCCAAACGTTGATACTTATCATAGTAACAGCACGATGTGATTGGGAAAATGAGGTATATACATATACACTTCAACATAAAACTATTAGACATAACTCATTTTAATCCTACAGTATTAATTTTGTTTCTTTTTTATTAATTGCATTTGTACGTGCAGGCAGAGAAGGCTAGGTCACGTGTAAGCAAGTGGTCTGTCACAAAACCTGATGACCAACTGCAGATCACCGAGTAATATTTGGATTTAAACAATGGATCAGTTCATTTGCACATAATTGTATGTTTATATTATTATGGGTTGATTATTTTACACAATTCTTGTTTCAGTTAATTAAGCGGTATTCATCAGTATAGTAAATAAGAGAATTATAATTATACATTAGTTATTAGATTATCACTAATCAAGTTTTACGCTCTATATTTGCAGCATCAGCAAGAAGATGAAGCTAGCACAACATTGATCCGATTATTATATCTTTCAATATTTTTCTTTCTGTTAATGTATTCGCAGTGAGAATTAGCTAGTTAGGTTTTGTTTTGCATTAAGTTTGTTGAAATACAGCAAAAGTTGAAAGAAAAAATGCATAAAATTCAACAAGGTTTTTTATGTCCATCTTTTTTTTTTTCAAGATTTTTTATTTATAAATAACATAAAGGAATAAAATTCAACAAGAAGATAACTTTCATAAAAAAAAGAAGTAATAAGAAGATAACTTAAAGACTAACATTGCAAACAAAATGTATCATAAAGGACAAATTCGAGAAAAATAAAAGTTAAAAGACCAATCTAATATAAAGGTTAAACTTAAAGGATCACATGTGTAATTTTGCCAAAAAAGAAAAAATGTAAATGTTCTTGAGTGATGTTGCTCCATGGTCCCAATGTTGGTACTACACTATGGAACATCTCCATCTCTTTGCGACTTTAAGGCAGCTGGCTGAAAAAACATATAAATATTGGTCAAAAGTAGTTAACTTTTGCACATAATAGAGGCAAGATTTGAAGTACCCTTTTGCTTAAGCCAAGAGGGAGTATGTTTGATGTGATATAAAGAGAGATAGAATATATCATTTAGAAATAGAATATAATCTATAGAGTATAAACAACAACACAATCTTTACCCTTATGTTGAAACTCATTAAGTATATCATTTAGGAATAGTTCTCTACACTACATCGCATGACAAAATAAATTAACATGAATTTAGCAAGTGATGAACAAGGAAGAAGTTTTACCTGGTTTCCCCTAGAATTTTGAATTAAGAATGCAATTTGCTCCTTCAAATTATCAATTTGTGAAACCCACTCCTAAAGTGCATCGATTTCAATTTGCATATTTATAATCTTCTAATTAGACTCGGGTGGAGCATGAATGTTGGACCTCATTGCATGTTTGTGAAGATTGTACAATCTTTCCACCAGATCTTGGTTCACATTTTTGTTAGTTGAAGTAACAAATTGAATCACAGACGTAGAACTTGTATCATATTTTATCTTCTTTGCAACTGCAATCAACATTGGAAACCTGTTTCGATCCAAGAGATGCATATCAGACCATGCTGCGAAATAACAAAGTACTGAGGATAGTCACTGGCACAAATTGCTTCCGCTGTATCTGCAAATTTTAGAGCTTCAGCACGCAAAAATCTTTCATAAATTACTGGTGATTTTGTCATTATCAACGACTCAAGAATAATTGTAAAGCTGCTCATATTAGACCAAGCTAAAATCCTGTCTAAGTATTGAATTGTTGACTGAAGGAAACTAGATTTGTTGACATTGTTCATGATAAATACCAATACCTCTTTGCAAAACTTCTCTTGAGATCCCAACATCTGTCTCAAATTTTCAGCGTGTTCCAGTCTCAGTGGAATCTTAACCTGTTCAGCCGATGGTATGTTTACCAAACCACGCAGTTCACCGATTCGATCACTCATATAATTTTTATAATTGACGGCTGAAGGGTTTTTAAACAGACAAATTAAGGATGCAATAAGCCCATATTATCCCAAATTTGCTCTGAGTAATAACGGAAGGAACATCTTTTAGTTCCAACCCTAAAATACTTAAAACATCATCTGAATCCACCTCTGTTACCTCAATACCAGAGTTACTCAATGCTTCAATAACATTCTCTTTCAAGTCTGGCGCAAACGTGTGAATTAATGAGCCAACATATGCACACATTTGGTGTGGGTCCTCACATTCCAACAATCTTATATAAGCAGCTCTAAATGATAATGACCTAGGATCTCTAAGACTTGATGTAAAAAAACAAGCAGCCTCTTTTAAAACCCTGAGCCCTAAATGTGTACCTCTTATTATTGTCAGTTCTCATTTCCTGATACTTGGGTGTTAAATAGCTAAAAGATGGTTTAGTCTTTTTCACTCTCTGAACCGCAGCTTGTTGAATTTGTTGGTTTTGCATTTCCAAGTTGTTGTATTTGAATTTCCATAAGGACTATATATCGAAGTTGTTACTAAGTTGAGTCACGACCAGGTTGCTCTCTTTAAGACGTTTCGCGGCACTGCCCAACAAGATAAGAAGAAGAATAGCTCGTTAACACAAGCCGGAGGGAGAAGAGAGAAAAAGTTCTCGACAACTCAATAGAACTCTTTGGTGTAATTTTTGAAGTCCTCTATTTATATAGAGATATTGTAACTGTTTTAGGTAAAATTGCGGCAGCAGTTACTCTAATAGATAAGATCAAAATGAAACTTAATCACTAATCAGTTCAACAACATTTGTGGATAATAAAAAAGAAACAAATCCACAAAAGTGGAGGAAACAAACTCATTGGATATGAATGAAGGAAAATTAGGAAATTCAGTTGGTTTCTCAACCCTTATCACAACCAACATAAACTAAAATTGTGGGAAGTGATATCTATGAATAAAAATAATAATTACTATTATTTTTATCATTATCAAGTATTTAAAATTAAATACCGCAATTTAAACACTACTAATGTGTATGTTTTATTTTATGTGGGACCACCACTCTCTATTTTTTCAATTCATATCACACTAGCTCAAAGTCTTATTACTTGGTGTTTAATCTTTCAATTTCTTTCCAACTTCACACCAATGTTCCAACAGAATTTGTTAGTTTGCATACAGCTGATCGGCAGTCCTTGTTCTGCGTCTTCGGTTATCAGTTTCGTTGTCAGTTACAATTACTCCAGGATTTTGATGTTCCATAGCAGGCAACGCTGAAATCTATGCAATCCTGTTTACAGAAACTAGATTAGGAGGGCAGTGTTAGAAGCTAGGAAAGTAATTGGATTTTCTTTTCCTGAATAAAAACAATGATGCTCAAATTTCTATTCTTTCTTCTATGAAGGAAAATTGGTTCCTTGAATCAATAACTTACGAGGCAGATGTTTAATTATGTTACCCGGATGTTTAGATGGCTAGATCAATAAACTACACTCAACTTCCCATTGCCAATCACAGAGCCATATTGATGGACAAAATAATATAATGCACACATCATAAACTTCTATTAGTTTTATTTTGCAATCACTACTTTGTGGTATATACCTAAAGTCTTACAGCAGGAATACGTGGCAGAGAAAACTGTAAAGAGTCTGAAATTAAAAAGTTTCATCAGTGTATAAATCAAATATTCTCTCCACTTCGTATCTTAAGCATGTTACAGATTGCGGGTGTGAAATAATAACGTTGCACAACTGTTAAATAATGTATACTAACTTAAAAAGCTTAAATTAGAGACAGAATACAAAATCAAACAGACATAATAATCAGATAAGAAAGCAAGAGATTCAGTCATTCCAACCATTTGTTCATATCAGTGTATAGTAGAGAGAAAGTGACTTACACAAATGAAAGCGCGAATGAAGAATAAAGGAAACGAGAAATGCTTCTTTCTTACGGTGTACCTAGTCACAGTATATTAGAACAAAGAGATGCAGAAAAATTTGAACAAGGAGATGAAAAAGAAAAATCATGACCGAACAATGCAGTTAAAGGAATTGATTTCGTACCTGAGTTGTGAGAGCAGAACCAGTTCAAGTTTCATTTTCAGGTTCATCAATCAATATAAACAAACATTAAACGGTGTGGCGCTTCGATTTCACGTATAATTGCACACTGTTTTTCAATACAATTATTCACGCATCAATTTTCAAAAAAACAAAAAAGGCTTAAATAGTATAAAAGGTCCCCGTAAGTTCGTGTGTTTTTGTTTTCGTCAATGTATCTTTTTTTTAAAACAACCCCGGTAAATTATTAACCTTTTGGTTTTAGTCTCTAACCGTTAAAAAAATGTTTTGCTGACAAACGGAGTCACACGTGACGAAGACTGAGTTGGCAAAACACGCTGATGCGTACTGACCTATGAAGCCCGGATACTCCAAAATGGAGACGTACCCGTATCAGATACGTATCGGATACCGATACTCCACGGATACTCGCGGATACGTACCCACAAAGTATCGAAATTAATTATTTTAATTTTTAAAAAATATTTTATCTGATACTTATAGGATACATCATAGATACACTATGATACTTATAAGATACTTCACAGGTACATATCCTAGAAAAGATGAAAGGTAAATAAGTGAGACAATGTTGTAAAAATTCAGTAGAGATGTATATGATTCAATTTTAGATATGCATCAGTAGAATTGTTTCTCGATGAACCACTTAAAATTATATATAATATGGTTTATAAGACAACTTTACATACATATAATAATGAAGGGTAATCAATGCTTATTTTCTTTAAGTATTTTACACACATATAAGTTTTAGTATAAAATTTTTGTTAACGTATCTTAGCCGTATCGTATCCTAAATTTAAAAAATTCCACGTATCCACGTACCCGTATCGTATCGTACCTGCATCCGTATCCGTATCCGGGCTTCATAGGTACTGACAGATGATAAGTAGCTAGAATTGAGGGACCAAAACCAAAAACACAAAGGTGCACAAGAATGAAATTAAAAAAAACGTAAACATCTAAATTTGAAATTTAAAAATAAAGAGATTTCATCTTCTTCATCCTTCTTTTTGTTCTTCATCTCTCTTCCAATTTCTTCATCTCTTGATGCCAAATTTCTCGTATTCAATGGAGACACTTTACAATGTTGACTGTGTGCAAAGAATTCTTGATCATTTACTTGCCATGGATCAGATTACAGGTGGTGCGTCTCCATGCTCTATTGATGACGATGGCCAGTTGATCGGATCAAGGGGTCAGATACACATTTTAACCTTTAAACCTTGCAAAAGTTGGTTGAATTTGTGTCTGTGTTGAATTTGTCTAAAGATATAGCGACTAAGGTGTAATTGAAAATGATAATCTTCGTTTCTTTCTGATAAAAATACTATGTTTACTTTTGTGATTAAAATCTTATATTAATGCATGTTTTTGTGTTCAGTCATGTGCTTATGAAATAATAGAAATGTGATATAGATTGTTTTGACACTAATTAACAAATAAGTTTGTGAACAGTGGCGTATCCAGGACCCTGAGTCAGGGGGTGCAAAATTTTTAACTGCATTCAAAATTAGGCAAAATTACACAATTCACCTCATAATTTAATTTTAGGTAACACTTTCGTCTTTTATCACTTTTTTGTCCCGATTTAGACCACATAAATTATACTCCCTCCGTCCCAAATTATAAGTCTCTTTGGAGAAAAAATTTATCTCAAATTATAAATCGTTTTACAATATCAATGAAACATTCAATCATATTTTTCCTGCTATACCCTCAACTATTTATTACTCTCAATTCTTTAATTTATCATTCTTATACCATTAATGAAGGGTAATTTTGTAAAATTGTTTATAATTTATCTTTTCTATACAACATTAATCACATTTATTAATTTGTGTAAAATAATCAAAACGTCATATAATTTAAGATGGATGGTTTAATAGCATTCTTTTTAGGAGTAGTATCTATCACTATAAAATTGAAAGAGAAATATAATTGATATTATATGATTAACCATAGTCATAGTTTACATAGACAAAAGAAAAAGAATTGGAGAAAAAAAATAGAAGGACTTAAAATGAATATATGAGTTCAACACTTACTACGGAAAGCTTTTATTTTACATTATGTGAGAACTAAAGTATAGGAAAAGAAATAACAACACCTGAGGTGAGGAAGTAAGAGTCGGTCTTGAGAAGAGTGAAAACATTACATGTCAATAGCAGAGTAGCACAGATGAAACACTTTGGGGGTCAGCACTCAGTGCAAAAATGAAAACTCAGAGTGTGCAAATAGAATAAAATATGGATTATTGGTACAAATTTCAAGAACTCAGGTGTGCATGTGCACACCCTCACATGTACCTAGGTCCGCCCCTGTTTGTGAAATAATATTGCTTGTGTAGTAACTACTTTAAGCCCGACCATGTTAATACATAGTATGTAAAACTAGTCTTTTTTAAAATATTTTACGCTGGATGCATGGTTTCATGTTAATTAACATGCTTTGGTATGGTATATAGTATTATAATGGGTTTAGCTTATGGTTACATGCATCAAAAAATATTCAGTTTTGCGGTTTTTATATTTTTTTTGGATCGGTTTAAAGCTTTTATTTTAGATCGGTTTATATTTGAACTCTCGTAACATTAAATACACTTTTTTTGCTGCTAATAATCAAATTGCATTAACTAGTCAAATTAAATAGGCGGATGAAACGCTAGGGGAGCCATCACTTATTTTATAATCTTACTAAGTCCTCCTAAATCACTCTCCTAAACCCTTTTTTCCATTCTAAACCATAATGGTGGACCCTTAATTATTGTATTATCTCATTGTTAATAATCTTTATGTTTATTAATGTATTATCTTAATCAAAAAATCAAAAAGAAAAAGTGTGCCAGTGTCAACATACATGCACAAAAATTAAAAGCATGCACATTCAACATCTCAATTTACAGCAATTATGTGCCTCTTAGTTTTCAATTATATATTGTCTTACAAAAATCAAAAAATTAACTATATAAAATAAAATGCCAAAGGTCAATGGGTCTCCAATGCTTAATACCTATACTAATTCAAGAGTCTTCCATTCAGGGAGTGGATCCTCTCGGATGGAGATTCCTTCAATTTTCTACAGTGTCCCACTATCCATATTTAATTACACTTTCTCCCCTTTTTAATATTTTAAACACACTATCTCACCTATTTAATGGAGGGCCTGGATTAAACATGAGAGAAAAGCCACCGGAGACAATCTCCTCCCTTCCATTTACTATTTGGCCTAAATTTTAGCTCCATCTCTCAACTACTCCCTCCGGTCCTTATTATAAGAAGAAAAACCAAAAAACATTAAAACCAATACACTCATTAATTAGTGTAACTTTTTGAATATTTTTACAAATATACCCTCATAAAAAATTGTAAAGCATTAAATACACCCACTAATTTTAAAAAGACAAACATTAAATAAGGGGTATAAATGTCTTTTAAACAATAACTACACCTTAAAAGTTGTGATATTTTCTTATAAATAGGACCAAATTCTTTTTTGAAAATTTTCTTATATATGGGACCGGAGGGAGTATCACTTAATCCTAAATTATGAAAATATAAGAAATAATTTATGACTGTTTTTGATTTATTAAAGTAGTCTGAGATATTAATACTCCCTAAATTGAATAGTAAGAAACAAATTTAATGAATTGAAGATGGTTTATAACTTTTTTTACTGTTTTTTTTTTCAATATAGTTTTAGGGCATTATTTTTTAGGGAGTTGTCTATTATGGATCCGATCAAACAATGGGGGGCTTTAGGGCATTATTATAAAACTTGTTACGGTCTGGGCCTCATCCCATGTCGTCGGTATGGTGGCCCAATAACCCATAACCCTCGTAACTTGAGGTCGGACAGAAGACTTCATGTGTTTCTTATTATAAGTTGTTGAAAGTTGTTGTTTCTGTTTTTGAAATTGCTAAAAAAACTTATCTGACGGTAAGTTATGCCTTGTTCAGCGGCAGTTAACTGCCGTTATGACATTTTTTAAAGCGTAGATCCGACGGCAGTCAACTGTCATTGGGAGTAAATGTGTAATTTCTTGATGTTTCATAACAACTTTCAAAGCTGTTTGTATACACTAGACTGATTGAAAGTACATCGATTTGGTTCACACAAAATCAAAATTCATTTTTTTATTAAAAGGGACAAATATCCATATTTGATCGGTTTTAGATGTAGAACTAGATATTAGATACCCTCATTGTTGTAGTTCTAGATTACTTCAAATAGAAAGGGTCGGGGAAGTAAAAGCTAAGTACAGAATTTGTACCCAAACTGGTACGGGACAACAAAGTATTCAAAACTCAAAAGTGAAAACTCTCGTAAATCTCTTTTTTCTTTTTTGGTTTTGCCAATCAAATCTTTATTTATTTTGATGTATGATGATTATTACTAGCATCTCTCTGGTTTCTACTTTAATTATGCACACAACAGCAGACATGAAACCCCACTCCAAAATATCAACAAAAAGGTTCAGCACCTCCAACTGGAAGGTACAGATTCCCGAAAAAAGTGAAAAAATATTAAAAAAGAATATAAAAGTATAAAAAAAAAAAGTGGCCAACTCCACTTTGTTGAATTTTCTTACAGACAAAAAGCAAAATGACCGTTGCCATATGTCATCTTACCGTTGCAAAACTCAACTGTGGGACCGAAAAGTATTGTCCTGGTTCAAGAAACGGGTTCGTCGACCGAGTCAACTCAGCCGCCACCGTGTTACTATTCACCACCACCGTAAGCCACTTCCCTTCAATCTCCTCCTTCTTCTCCAACCCTCTAATCTTTATCTCTTTAATCATTTCCCAAAACCTATTATTCTTTCTTCTATTCACAAACAAAAGCACCAAGTTTTCTTTGCTTTCTTCCAATCTCTTCAAATAGTTCAATAACTCATTCAACTCACCAATGTCCAAATTCTCCATTCTCTTACCAAGTTCCTCCAATCTCAACAAAATCTCACCTTGCACGTTTCTATAATCTTCACCAACCATTCTCACAATGTCATAAACCAACTCAGTCTTCTGAAGTTCCAAAGATTCAGGTACACCACTAATTTGTTCCACGAAAACAACTAAACATTCTAATTTATACAACAAATCAGCATTCGATACGTTCAAAATCAAAGAATCTTTTTTCGATGAATTATTATTAGAATTTAGATAATAACCTAAAATTCTCGAAACAGTTAAAAGCTGTTCAAGAACAGCAGCATACCAACGAACCCAAGAACTAAGCTGCAACGATTCAAAATCCAAGTCATCACGAAAAGTTGAAAGATTAAGAAAATTATGACCACCATAAGAAGGATAACAAGAAAGTTGATCTTTAAGAGTGAAGGATCCTTGAACGGTGATGTTATGAAGAGTGAATAAACATTTCATTGCAACCGTAGCGTTTTTTGTTCCGTGAAGACGGTCCATGAGGGAGATGATGCAGGAGGTGTTGCTGATTGAGAGAACGGCGGCGATTTGTGATTGTGACGGTGGAGAGGAGAGGTTGTGGGTTGTGGCACGGAGGATGTTGATTTGAACGGTGGAGATTTTGCGTTTGATGGAGAGTGATGCGTATATTAATGAAGCTTTGTCTTTGAGAGTGTTTGTGAGTGTTCTTAGCCTCTTTTGTTGGGCCATCGTATGAAGAAGAAGAAGAATGTTGCAAATGAGGATATAATTTAGGAGAATGAATTTAAAGGGTGTGGTTTGTGTGTGTGTGTTGAGAAAGTATTGGTGATTAATTTAATTAATTTTATTTTGGTTGGCATAAAACAGAGTCAAACACTCAAAGCCATGATAATCTCACTCGGACTTGAACACGTCTATTAATTTTTAATCAAAGAAAAATATGAGGTCGTTATTTTCGGTAATAATTGAATTTTGAGTGGGATATTCTATTATGAATTCAGAGCATGTAATATATTTGATATTTTTATGTGGGTTGATAGGTCAATTCATTCATTATCTATTTCCCCGCTATTTCTATATTATGTTAATTAACGCGGGTAAGTAAGCGAGGTTTTATTTCAAATCAAACTAGTGGATAGATATCGGAGATTTTTTCTTTTATTATATTTTTACTAGTATTTATTCCTATGTTTTTTTTATAAGCGAAGAAATGAAAAGTAATAGTGAGGAATCATTCAATATACAATTTCTTTGATAACAGATTTACTACTACTATTTGATGATCAATTTGCGTTATTATAAACATGCAGTGAATCTTTCTTTCTTTTTTCTCTCGAACATGCACAAAATCTGAATATAAAAGATATTTTTTCAATTTACGGAAAATATGAAAGATTATGAATGTTTGTAAATCTTTTGAATCAGATATTCTATATATGGACAATCAAAAGAACCCAAGTCTGCCAAATGAAGAGGGAGGAATTTCTTTTTGCTATAATAATAATAATTAACAGTAGTAGTACATCTTTTTTTACGGAAAAGTAGTAGTACTACATTTAATTAACTCTTTTAAATTATTAATTTATCCTAATCATTGACCTTTTAAGGAGTATGTTTTAATAGTTTCTCCTTATGTTTGTTTAGATTTTATCCACCTGTAGCAATCGGACTACTCTCTAGCATGTCTCATCCACAAATCTCTAAACCACGTAAGTCGAATACAATAATTTTGTATTGGTGGCATTCCTACTCTACTGCTATCATTCGTCATCTCATCTCATCTATGATTTCTACACTCATCCACAACAACATTCTTATGATACACAAGTGTTGATATTTTATACCATCAAATATTCTTTCCATACAACCGACCTACTTGTTCGATAAAATCTTGCTTAACTTGAGTGATGTCTATTTAACACATTAGCATCCAAGTCACTCCACCTTTCATCCATCCGACTTCTCTATTTAACATATTCATTCTTTCAGATTGATAGAGTACATCGATATAATACAAATTTAAATTCGTTAAAAACAAAAAAGATGAATATGCGAACAAACTCACAACATCCATGTTAATAGCATCAAACGGCAAAATACTTATGTCTACAAATATGACTATATTCAAGTCTCCGGATCAGCAACGTTGACAACGCCAAAGTCATTGATTAGATCTTCACTTACTTAAAGTCAATCTTTCAACCTGAATCAAATAAGCACCGTACTAAGACGGGAAATCAAAAAACGTCGCATAAAGACGGGAAATCAAAACAAACAGTCGTGCAGAGACGACGAAATCATAAAAACAAACGAAAGAAGACTGAAATATGTGAAAATCACTTATTCAATTAGAAACGAAGAAAAAACAATTTGGAGGGGTGATTTTGGGTCAAAATTGACCATAAATCACCCATCTTCGGTAGACAAAAAGAAGAAAGGGCGACGGCTAGGGTTTGGGAAGGAGAGAAGAGAGAGGGGGTGAAGTATTTTTTATGAAGACTTATATCTTAGTCAATTTTAACATTTTATTTTCAAATTTATTTTAATTTAAGAAACTCCTAAAAAAATAGAGATTTAACTTCAAAAGGTTTGCTCTAGTGGTAAAAAGACATGTCTTAACTCCGAAATATTTGGCGTTCAAGCCCCGTTAGTGTGTTTAGAAGAAGGTAAATAAAAATATTGTAAGAGCCTTGCTAACGAGTGCACATCAGACACTCTAAGCATTTTGAATTAAGAAATAATTCTTTAGACAACTCCCATTATTCATGTTATGCTTTTCTTCTTCAAAAAAAAAAATCTTTAAAAAGTTCAAACAATTCAATTTTCAATACATTAAATATACAAATTTTAACAAAAACTTACTATTTAAAAGTCTTAAAGAGTGTCTCGAGGATACTCGGTGGTGTCTTTAAAAGTGTTTTTTGAATCCGAAGATCTTCCATGTTTTTGGCTGGGGTACCATCCCTTCACTCTAACAATGAAGAGTTTGGATAGTTTGCATAAAATTTTAGGATCAAACTTCATTATTTATCTATAGTACACCAAAACAAATTATTCGCATTTGTCTTGAATCTAGTTTTATACTCTTTAGTCATTTATACAAGAGCATCCACAATGTACCCCATTTGATTTGTTAAACGGGTCTTGTTTGTACACGACACTCGTTTTATAACTAATATTTGATAATCACTCAATCTCAACACCTCAAAAAAAAAATTTGTTGCCAAACAATAACTCTATATCTTTAAATTTTAACAATAATTATCTATTCATTCATAATTATTTAATTTTTAAATATGAAATTAATCCAATAATAAATTACAAAAATATACTTTTTTTTCAATTTTTTCAATAATTTGAAAAAATGGCTATTTTGTTGCTATAATCAAACAACGATGCACCGTATGATTTTTTATCTCCAGAAGAATGCATATATGTTGTTATAGTGAAAAAATGACATTTAATTGAAAATGAAAACTAACGTTGGTCAAACAAACACTTATATCAATTTTTATATATATTTAAATATTAAAATAATACAACAATTGAAGGGAGAAAACTATTTTGACAAGTAATAGTGCATATGGACCATAAGAGAGAGAGGGTACCTATAAAAATACATGTTTCTAAAGTTATCCAGTTTTTTAATGTCAAATTGGAGGAGTCTATTTAAAAGAGTGTCAAATGGAGGAAGGATCTTCATTGTAGATGGACTAAAAAAAATTTGAGTTTTTTTATATTACAAAAAAAAAAGTGTGTATTACATTAAGGAATGATATATGGACACTTATTAAAAAAAATAGTTTTAAATTCAAGAAAATGTTGTAAATTTTTAAGTGCATTTATTGCTTAATTTACCTTGAGGAATGATATGGACAATTTCTTTCTGACACTCTCTCTAATATTAACTTTTTTATTAGGTGAAATTTATGTGAATTTCACGCTTTGAAAATGAATCTCACATAAAAACGTGAGACACACATAAGTTTCACTCAATAGAAGAGCAAATATTAGATAATATGAAGAGTATTTTTTTTTGTTACATAGATGACCAATGACCCAAAAAGGAGAAACTATATTACTACAAGACGAGGAGTAATTATCCCCACATATCAGCTTCTAACAAATGTATAAATTGAGACGGACATGTCTAAAAAACAACACATCCAAATTTAAAGAGCAACCAAAATTTGCTAAAACCCCTCCCACCTTTTGAGCGAATCTTCTTTTATTTTCTATTTTTATCAGGCATGCAATTAATGTTCATGTTAGTGGGTGTCAAAATATTTAATATCAAAGTTAACAAGTCTTCTTTTTCTGTGACGCAACTTAACAAGTCTTCTTGGTTATGAGATAAATTCTTACATGTCTTGTTAATGTGTGGAGTGTACATGGGCTCAGTCAACCCAGTCAAATCATAAAAAAACTCTAAAAAAGTGGGTTGGATAATTAGGTGAGCATGATTTTAAAAATGAAAAACCCATAAAAAATAATGGATTTTTGGTAAAACCAGATTCAAACCCAATAAATTCACTTATCCAATAATGTCGATATTTTTATTTTTATTTTTATTTTCATTGGGAAGAAGGAGAATACAAAAGATTTTGGTCATAAATCAAGTCTAATTTTCAAAATTGACAAAAAACATTCTCTATATTGAAAATCAAAACAAAACATGTTAGAGTTACAAATTCGGATGTTGCACTTTTTGATTGTTTTGATGCTAATGCAATTTTATGTCATGTAACTTTAGTTTGTTGCAAGTATTTTATGATAAAATTCATTTTTTGATATTATCATTTATTATTTGTTTAAGCTTAAAGTATAGTGAAAATATGTTATACAATCTTTTTTAGAAAATAAAAAGTTGTTTTTTTTATGAAAAAAATAGGGGGACTCATCTTTTATTCATTTAATATTAAAAAAAACAGAAAAATAATTTGGGTAATCCACTATCCAACCAAAACCAAACCGGAAATTAGTGGGTTTGCCCAAATCGGTCCAATAGTGTAACGGGTGGTTATTTACCTCACCCCAAACCGACTCACATACATCCCTCTTAACGTGTGCCCTAAAAACATTGATTAAGGAACATATAAAACGAAAATTTGTATTGAAGTAGAAGTCAAACTTTTGTTAATACTCCCCCAATCACATTTATAAGCAAAAAAATATTTTTTAGGTTCATTGAATACATAATTATTTGGTTTATAATATAGACCAAATAAATTAAGGGCACAAGAGCACTAGTTAATAAAAGTAACATTCTTTGGTTGACTTAACCAATATCATTAACATTTCACATTTCTAGAGGCACTAAAAATTGTTCACCTGGGTTTTATGGTTGAAATATATGTGGCACGTTTAATACAATCAATGACAAATTATTCATAAGGTAGATTTTTCTTAATATTTCTTTTACATTAGTTCATAAAAGTCCAATAAAACGGGGATAACTCGTGAGTATTTTGGTTTAAGTTCTGTTGCTATATGCAATACAATGACTTATTGTCTCTATTGTTTGTTTTCTGTCAGAGAAGCATATAGAGTTTTATAAGAATGTGAAGTTCTAAGTAGTTGTTAAAGCAGCTAAACCCGCAGATCCATGTCTGTAACATTCATTACCTGTGTGTTCTGCATTAGAGGTTATTATTTTAAACAAAAGGTTAGCTGTGAAGCACTTTTTTTTCTTCTTTTGCCTTTGGAAAGGCAAATTAATGTTCTATTGGACTTCATCTGATTGATAAATTGAGCAGCACATTAACTCAGAGGTTGGTTCTGCAAAATATTTAGTTCAAATTTACTTAAAACTAAAGGTTATTTCCAAACCCACATGCAATAGACATGAGGTGCAACTTTTATGCAAGACAAAGCTTTTGTTTATTCAAACTTGACAAAAGCAAAGAAATAACTTATTGTTAGCTGTTCTGTTCCATGTTGTTGGTCGTTGGAGAATGGAGACAGGAAATGCGCATTGTTTGTTGGCTTGGTTGAAACTTGAAAGGCTTGAAGCACTTATTTGACAATCCAACAAGAGAAAATATCACGCACCTCTTTTTGGTGGGAACTGAGAATAAATGTCTTCTTTTCAATTAGAAAAAAAAATGAAAGACGGCTATTGGTACAATATAATACTTATGTATCAAAATGTCTCTTGGAGACACTAATTGGATTGGATGTGCTGCCTCTACCAGTCTTGCCCTTCTGAATATCTGTTCTTAATTGGATTGACAGTTGGTGAACCTATAGTTTCTTTTATAAACTGGCCGGCTAGCTTGATATTATTTAACCCCCCAACCGCTCCCCATTGGACCCCCCCAACCACCCTTCAAAGTCCAACCCCATCCATTCCCTCTCCAATTGTCCATTGCAGCCTATTCCACCCTTTCTACATGCGAGATGGGCAGTATTAGCGAGCCGACCTCATCAGTTAAGCGTGTTTAGGCAAAAAAAAATAGACATTGAAGTATTTGTGTTGCACTTCTTCAACCATAGAATTGATAGAAATGTTCAAATATATGATTGCTGACCGGAATGATCCTTAATTAAACCTCAATGACTTCCAAGTAACATTCTAAAAATTAAGGTCCTTCCCTTGGAATGAGATTTAAGACCAAACAATAATAATTAAACCCCATGACAAAATACGGGTTCTAGAACAAATACTAACCCACAAAAACGATACAAGTAAACCTATAAATAAAAGAGGGTATAGTGACGTTCTAACTTTCTAGTATATCCCAAAATATATTATGTTATCGTTTGAAGTTTTCCTTTTGGAAATAAAGTAGGGATGACAAAACGGGTTGGATCCGTCGGGTCAACCCGTTTAGCCCGTCTATTTTGGCGGGGTGGGTTGAGCTTTTGAATCTGCCATTAGTAGGGTGCCCACCCCGCATAACCCGCTAAAAACGGGGCGGGCGGATTAGCCAGTTGGGCTTAAACAAAAAAAATAAAAATAAAAAATCTAGGCCTGTTGTAAATTGTTCGTCGTCGACATCCAACCAAGCATCAAACACCGTTGTTAATTTGGATTGAAAACCACTTATTGTTATCGCTTAATATTTAATTTTTTTGTTGGTGTGAATTTAGACATTGAATCAAAGTTTTGTTTTTGTTGGATTCGAATATTTCCTTATGGTTTTCTTCTTGTTGGTTTAATTTTTGTTGATGTGGATTTAAACATAGAATCCAAGTTTTGTTTGAGCTGTTGGATTTGAGACTATTTCATTAAGGTTTTATGGTTTTCTTGTTGTTTTAATGGATCATGGATGTTTGAAGTTTAGTTTTATATTTTGATTCTTTGAATAGTCTTTAATTTTATGTTATTTTTACACGTTTTTGCAAATTTATCAATTATTTTCTAAAAAAATAAGTTGGTGGGGCACCCCGCCAACCCGCCAATCCGCCATGAAACGGGACGGGGTGAGTTTTTCAATCCGCCATCACTAGTTGGCCCGCTCCGCTCCGCCCCTTTTTTGGCCGGTTAATGACTGGGCGGGACGGGACGAACGGATTGGACTTTTTTGTCAGCCGTAAAATAAAGCCAATAGTCAATTTTACATGAAAGCTATGAAACGGATAAAAAGATAAATCCAACAACTAAAACAAATACAATAAACGTCATTCAATTAATTAATTAAAAAAACTTCATTCAGGAACAGATTCTATCTCCTTTCGTAATTCCACCCACAAAACCTAAACAATATTCCACATTACATTAAATTAAATTAAATAAATAAACACAATCTGTTTCTATGAACACAATCTTCATCTGTATTTCCACGGTATATTTGCAAAAAAAAAAAAAAAAAAGAGTAAAATAAAACGCAATGTGAAACTAAAATTCTATTTTAAATTTTCATCAAACAAAACCTACCCAACTAACCCCCATTACCTTGAAACAACCGATCAGAAGACCGTTCTCCCACATCATCCATTTTCCCAGGTGACTTATTCTTCAACCAACTCGAACCGGTTCGGCCCATAAACGGCGGAGTCCAAGAGAAACCCCTCCGGTCCGGCCGGTTAAACCAATCATAGCTCCTCGCATTAGCACTACTTCCCACACTTCTCGTTCTATATCCCCTCCTTCCACTACCCTCTCGAGTAAAACGAACACCACAACTCGTAACCCGGCTTGGAGTTGAACCCACCAACCGGTTCCTCACTTCCTCCGGTAATCTCAAAGTGAACCGCTCGTGATTCTCTCCTTCTTGAACCAGTGAATGACCCGTTGAATGTGACCGTGGAAACGGAACCCAGTTGCCAATTTTAAACCCGGTTGAACTTGATCGAATCGGTCGAGCCCGGTTCGGTGTAACTGAATAATTTACCTTAGGAGAAGGAGAAGGAGAAGGAGATGGAGATGTAAGTGCAATACCTGGACCTCTATTAGGACTAATTCGGGTCGGTTCATCAGAGTCGGATAAATTTGAATCCAGGATTTGGATTGAAGCGAAAGAAGTGTCACCGGGTTTTGGAATTAAATTGGCCCGACAAACGGGACACGTGGAGTGATTAACAAGCCAAGCATCAACGCATTGAGAATGAAACACGTGGCTACAATTCGGAATCAAACGCAGCGTTTCATCGTCTTGAAACTCGTTTAAGCACACGGCGCATTCTAGTGTAGCTCTTCCAATTTTGAGTCCTTTCACGGTGGAGTAAACAAAAGTCGGAAACGTTTCGATGATTTCCGTCTCAAGTCCACGGTGTCTCCGGTGACTTCCGGCGATCGGAATAGATAAATCAAATCTTCCTCTCATTCTCTGTTCAGCGCAGTGGCGTGTGTAGACTGAAAGAAAACCGAGGATGAGAAAAACGCCGATTAAGATTATTAACACAATGGCCATGGATTTGTCGAATTTGATAGTGGAAATTTTGTCTGGTGGTGGTGGTGGCAATGAATTCGGAATCTGCGCAGTTGACGGTGGCGGAGAAAGGAGGATGAAGAGGAGGAGGAGGAGGAGGTAGAGAAGGGCATGATTGGAATTGAAGTGAAAATTTAGTGGTAAAGTGTTCATTTGCTGCTATTGCAAGCAAAGAAAGAATTAGAAGTCTCTGTTTCTAATCCTTATCTTAATTGTTAATGATGATATAGAGTACCCCGCTAATTACTCTCCTTTGTACTCCTTTTTTTTTTCTGATTGTTTATGATTTGCATCTTTTTTTTTTGTTACTAAAGGGTATAAGAAAAAGTAGATTAGTGAGGTGTTGACTTTTTTTTATGTGTAAAGGAATTGTTGTTCAACTATCTAGAATGGCTTGGCTCTATGGTTTTATTAATTTTCTAATCTTGAAGGAGTCTCTGTAGACTATGCTTTTTCGGTTTGATGGAGTGAACTTTTTTATTTTATTTAAGGTATATTTGGTTGCTTGGAGAGAGATGAATGGGAGAGAAGGAAAATAGAGAGATTATTTTAAGTGTATTAATTTTCTAAAATTGATTAGGTTAATAGTGATCTGAAAGTAAAAAATTTATAATTGGATACATTTATATAAAGTGGTTTGAACAATAAATTTGAATATTAAAATCAATTATAGAATAAATTTTTAAATAGAATCAACTTTTTTATACAAAATAAATTTAACTCCAGAATATTTAAACATGTTAGAATCAATTATACACGTTTATAATCAATTTTTATTTTTCTATAGGTGAAATCAAACATACATAATACACTAAATTTTGTTATTTTTGTTCAAAGTTTTGGAGAGAAGGATCGCCCTAGTGTAGTGGGTAGGGGAGAATCTGCATACCAAAACTCTAGAGAGAAGGGAAGAGAGCAAAATCAATCGAAAGTAGTTTTTTTTAGAAGATTATCAAATATGGCTATCCCTCCAAAAATGAGAGAATTAGAGGAGAGGCCATTGTGTTTAAAAATTGAATTAGAGGAGAGTTTTAATTTAATGTGGCTGTAATTATTTTAAGAATAAAAATGTAATTTTATTCAATTAAAATCACACCTCTCATCTACCAAACACATCATTTGATAATACATGTCAGTTTCGATCCATTTGTTATTATATCAAAATTTGTCTTCTCTCCTCTTGTCAGTTGAATCCATATAAATCTATTGGATAAGATAAGATTCTTCTTGATTTTATAACTTTCCTGATTTTAAAATAAAAATAGTTAGTTAAATAAATGTTAAAATACATAAGAGATCATTTAAGTTATTTAATTGTAACAAATTTTTTTTATTTTTTTTTATCACTTAAATCATTTAAGTTAATTAATTGTATCAAGTTGGTTCTTTAAGTTTTTTCTGTACCAATTAGGTTCTTTAAGTTATTTAACTGTAACAGAAAAATTTTAGATCTTTAAAATATAAATTATTCGGGACTAAAAGTTACAATTAAATAATCTAAATGTTACGAAAAATATTTAAAACTAACTTTTTACAACTAAATAACTTAAATGATGGAAGTAGTACAAAAAAATTTAAACAATCAATTTGTTACAATTAATTCAAGTGAAACGAAAAAAACTTAAAAGAAAAATTAACTTGTTAATCGCTGCAAAAATTTCCGTTAGCATTTTCCATTTTTAAAAATACTAACGAAAATGTTACTATTAATTTTCCGTGGATTTAGTATTCGTGGGAAGAAGCATTTTCCAAAAGAATCATACTCGTTGCTCTCTCACCATCAAATTCTCAACAAAAAAGAAAGTACAAGTTTGAGTTTTTAGTCTTTTGACTTTCGCAGTTGTGACGAGCCGCACGTCACGTTACAACAACTTTAGGGCCTGCTCTTTCTCATTTGACACAACGTTCGTGTCTGTTTGTCTTGTTGTTAGAACTTAAACCGAATTTAAAAACAAACATTAAAAAACAATCAGAATGAATATACTTGCCTCAAGTGATTTTATTATTGAGGTCCGCGGCTAAAGGGTACAAGCTTTCCCACCATAACCATAATAACCTTATCAGAAATGATAATTAGACACACAAAAAATCAGACACAAATTTGACAACGTATTTTATATGGTATTTTTTTTTTCTTTTCCTCTTTTCTTCCCTCTTGACTGCACTCTCTTTTTCCTAGTTCACTACAACTATGTCTGTGTCTCCGACTGCCGCTCTCACTTCCTCCTCGGGCGTCTTTCCTTGCACCTCGCCACAACCTCTGCCTCTCTCAGTCATGTGCTCTCTCTCATTGTTCTCTGGCCACCGGCCACCGTCTAACATCTCTGTGACTCTCTCTTCCCCATGAAGTCTCTCCCAATCGCCGACGACCAACCACCTCTACCACTCTGCAACTATGGCATTTAGACTGTTCGGATCTGACGAGATTTGGCCGGAAATATCAACGTCGACGCGCAGGTTAAGCTCAACGACGACATGGTCGTGATTGGTGGTTGTTCTTGCATGGAAGAAGGGTGGATGAAAACGGAAGAAGAAAAGGACGAAGGGATGGTGGTGAGTATTTTGGTGGCTCAGATCTGATGAAGAAGAAAGAGAATGCGAAACTGAGAATAAGGTGATGGTGGCTGATGAAAACATAGGAGGTGGTGGTGGCCATTGATGAAGAGGGAGGGTGCGGTGGCGACTGTGGCCGGGGAGGATGGTGTTGGTGAGAGATAAGACACGCACATACAGTAGAGAATAAGAAGAGAGGGTGTGTGGTTTTGACAAAACTGCCCCTGTTTTAAGTATGAAATGTCCAAATTGTCCATGGTGTCTGTATTGTGTCCAAAATTTTGTGGCTAGTTATCATTTATGTAACCTTATATTGTCTAAAAAAACTATTAAATATGTAAAATTATGGATGCTGTTTTTTTTATTTTTTAAATTAGGTATCTTTCGCGCGTAACTGTGGATACTAATTTCTCAAGCCTTATAAAACACAAATATGCAGGAAATTCTCTCTAAGAGTTTTAACGTTGCTGCATACCCAAGACTAGATTCGAACTAGAACTTTGGTTAAACTTGAAGAATGGAGTCCTTTTAAGTTTGATCCTTATTTTGGATTGATGTTTTAGATTTGTTTTTTTCGACTTTATGTTACATTATCTTTACACTATAAGTCTTTACGTTACTCTCTCCGATCCTTATTATTAGATAAATTTCATTTTTTAGGTTTACTGAGTTAGTTATATATATGGTCTACGTTATTGTATGTTCTTATTGTACTGTTGTCTTCTATGTTAGCATATGTTCTTTTATTCTAACAATTTTTATTTTATAGTTAGAGATAAACAACATTCAAATGTTTATTCATCACATTAAAATTCGAATGATTCATTTTTTTGAGTTCATAAATTCAAACGATTGCTTTTGAATTAAGGCATTATTGCAAAAAAAAAAAATATTAAGCACTCTAGTTATAAGGTTTTTGGTTTTGGAATGAAAAAGAGCGAATGGTTAAAGGAAATGACCAATTAGGAAGTGCTTTGTTTTAACCCAACTTGTTAGAAAGGCTAATAATGCTAACATAATATAACATAAATGACCAATTCCAAAGAAGAAAAAAACTAAAAGAGAAAATGATAAACTACATGCTATTTAAAGTAGCTTATTAAAAAAATAAGCGGTTGAAATTGTTGGTTTTGATAAAAATAAGCGGTTGGAACAGTTGATAAATATGAAATGACGTAAAAATATATATTTAATTAATATTTAATTTTTTTTCAATTAAGATAAAATAAAATTGAGGGAGGAAATGATAAACTACATGTTATTTGAAGTAGCTTATTAAAAATATATTATAATTTAGTAAAAAAAACTATAAGCTCATAAGAAAAATTGTTATCAAATATGTCTATTTTGATCGTATGAAGTTATAAACTATAAGCTTGAAATATCATCTTGTCAAACAAAACACGAGAAAAGTAAATAGCATATTTTAATGTGTCTATTTTGTATATCAACGTGTCTTTCTCAAAGTCTTTGTTTGGATCTTCGACCTTACCAATGCGTCACGAATCATTTTCGATCCTCATAAACATCATTGTCAATGTACCTTCAACTTCCTATTAAACTATGCAGTGTTTCTTATTTTTAATTTGTGCCGTGTTGGTTTTATCCCTCAACTTATCTCATGAAATTCCTTTCTCACCCCATACATCTCGCACCTCATGAAAATTTGAAAATACCCGTTTGCTACACACCTAGATTTTAAAATCCAGACGTATTTTTTTTGTATTTCAAAATCAAGACGATTATTATGAGAAGCCTACCATTTAAAAAGATAAAAAATTTGTCACGGTTAATTTAGCTACAATTGAACCATGACAACGTGCATTTTCAGGATTTACACATCCGAATTTTAAAATTCAAATGTGGAAATTGTTTGAAAAATAATACGCTGTCTTTTGGATTTGTTGGTACAATAATTCCTTATATATGTTTATGACTTGTGTTCCTTTTATCAACACTGCCACATTTATTTTAGCCTAAATTATATCTTAAGTCTTTTAAGCTATTTAATTGTAATAAGTTGGTCAGTGTTTTTCTTACCACTTAGGTTCTTTAAGTTAATTAATTGTAACAAGTTGGTCTTTTAACTTTTTTTCCCGTATCAATTAGGTCATTTAAATTATTTAACCGTAACAATTTGGAGGATTTTAGATTTTAAAAATGTAAGTTAGTCGATGTTTAAATGTTGCAATTAAATAACTTAAATGACCTGAGTGATATGAAAATATTTAAAGGACTAACTTGTTACTTAAAAAATAACTTAAAGAATGTAAGTGGTACGAAAAAACTTAAAGATCAAGTTGTTATAATTATATAACTTAAAGGACATCTGGTGTAATTTAGTCTTTACTTTATCTTGTATATCCTCGGAACCAATCAGTAACACAACACTAATTCACGGGTTCTCTTTACTATTTTTCTTTGTCTCAAATTATTTGTCATTTTTATAATACTAATACAATATTTATTACTCCCTCCGGTCCTTATTGTACGTTCTCTAAAAACGCTCGAGCGTACCAACGCTCGGAATGACTGCGGAGTCGCCACCAAAGTTTTATTTTTAAAGGGAAATGTTGATAAAACCCTTGACGATGTGGAAAGGATGGTCATCGCAACCATTAACGGGTTCTGGAGTCGATTATGCAAGGGAAAGGTATTAACACCCCACACATCTGTTGTACTCAACGGGAACCTCCTAGTTAGTTAGGGTTAAAAGTGTTTTAAAGGTTTGGTTGCTACGTTTTAATACTTCCAAGAAAAAGGAAAAGGGGAAAAAAAGTTTTTTACATTAGTGTGCTTGACAAGAGTGGGATCTTGCTCCTACGTATCTCCTGGTGCGATGGAGAATTCAAAGCTACGTAGTTCTTTGGTAGAAAATATTTGTTTGTTGGTTGATTTTAAAGAACAATGTTTTTGATCGCATTCTAACGGTTAAACGTAGCTTGTATGCTCGCACGTGGGAGGCTTAAGGGTTTGTTTGTATCGCGTTAGAATTGATAAAACATTGTCCGTTTGTGAAAAGAGATTTGAATTTTATTTGAACACGGGGGGCCAAGAATTAGTTTGGTGTGTTGGATTTGTTTTTTATGTTTTTGTATTTTTGAAAATAGAATAACGATTGTCCGAACAACGAGACATACGTCAAGTGCTTGTGCAACCGGGGAATAGGAAGTCATACGTCAAACCACTCCTTTTTCAATCAAGTTTATTATTGAAAGTAAATGTATTTTTTGTATTTTGAAAAGGAATGACGATTGTCCAAACAACGAGACATACGTCAAGTGCCCGTGCAACTGGGGAATGGAAAGACATACGTCAAACCACTCCTTTTTCATTCAAGTCTGTTATTGAAATTTAATAAATTACAAATAAAAGCAAAAACACTTGTTATATTTTTGAATAAAATGAGTTTCAGCCCTTGCAAAAAATAGTTCAAAACAGGTTCTGAACCTTCAGAAGCTGGGTCAGAAGCACTGTTCAGAAGCTCAGAAGATGCCTTCAGAAGCACTGTTCAAAAGCTGCTTCAGAAGCACTGTTCAGAAGCTGTTTCAGAAGCACTGTTCAGAAGCTGCCTTCAGAAGCTGCATCAGAAGCTGCCTTCAGAAGCACTGTTCAGACTCTGGGTTCAGAAGCACTGTTCAGACTCTGGGTTCAGAAGCACTGTTCAAAAGCTGCTTCTGAAACACTGTTCAGAAGCTGCTTCTGAAGTACTGTTCAAAAGCTGCTTCTGATTCTGATTTCAGAACCTCAGGGGTAAAAATATTTGAAAACAGCAGGAAAAAAATTATGTTTTGGTGATTATTGAAAACTTTGTAAAATTTTTGGGTTTTTGAATGATGTTTTAGTGCAAAAATGAGTTAAATTGACTAAAAATGTAGAAAAATAAATGCAGGAACAGCAGGACAGCAGAACAGAGTTCTGTGATTTTTTCTCAACTTCTGAGTTAAATTTCTCACTCAAAACTGAACCAAATACAAAAATAAAAATATCATTGTAAAGTTTGCCATGAATACTACATCTTAGTGGTTTTAGATCTACCAAAAGATGTCCTAGAACCTAATATATTTTGGCCTCAAGTCATGCCCAAGAACTTATGATGAAAAATGCATTATTTTTTAAGAAAAGCTAAAAACACTTAAACTGAATGCGAAAAAGGAGATAGAAAGGTTCAAGATACTTACAAACTCCTAGCCAAAAGCTTCAAATGCACAAAAAATGAAAGGGCCTTTTGAGTGGTTATGTTTTTTAAGGATGGAAGTGATAGAGAAGATGAACAGTAACAGAATGGTGTTTTGTTACTATTCTTCTCACTTTGTGTGATGTTTCTTTGTGGTTTAGTTGCTGTTTTGATTCTGTTTGATTTGTTGTGGTGGTTTGTAAAGAAAAAATAGAAAAACAGAGCTTCTTTCTTTTGGGAGGTTTTGTTATGATTTTTGCTGTTGTTTAGTTTTCTGATTCTGCCTCTCAAAGTCTCTCATTTCATTCATTTTCGTCCCCCTTATATAGGCAATTTTGTGATCATTTGTAATCATGAAAATCCCTTGAAAGTTGGGCCTTTTTGTGTGTTATGGCAAAGACTTTGGTTAACATTTATTGAAAAGGGAATGAAGTGACCTTGCCTTGTGATTTTAGTGAAGACTTGTGGCTAGTTCTGGACAAGTAGGGGCTGAATTCTGACAGAAGATAATGGAAAAAATGGAAATGCAGGGTGCTACCTGCAACTTGTGGTGCTTTTGGGGTTAATCCTTGAAGATTTGGGGTTGAGAAACAGGAAAGAAGGGCGCTGGACACAAGGGAGAAGCTTGCAACCTTCTTTGACTTGTTTTGACAGAAAAAATGGGAACAAATGGCAAGGAGAGGGTGCTGGCAACAGAGGCAGCAACTTGCAGCCTTCCTTGACTGGTTTTGATAAAGAAGAAAGGAAGAAAACGGTAAGGAGGAGGTGCTGGAAAAACAGGGGCAACATCTTATTTTGACTTTGTTTCCTTCTTTGTACATGTTTCTTTTTTTGAGACAAACAAAACATAATAATAATAATAATAGTAATAATAATAATAAAAGAATGATAAATAAATAATAATAAAACTTTTTATTATTATTTTTAAAAAAGAAGAAAATAAAAATTGATTTTTTTGTTTTGCATGATGATGATTTTTTTTTGAAGAAAAGACTTGGACAAAATTAGGGTACAACACTTATTATAAGAAACTTTTCAAAAAAATCTTTGAACCTATTTATAAGAAAATGTCACAATTTTTAAGTTGTATTTATTGCATAAAAGACTTTTTTAACCCTTATTTAATCCTTGTTTTTTTAATGTTAGTGGGTATATTTAATACTTCACAAATTTTTATGATGGTATATTTGTAAAAACATTTAAAAAGCTCCAACAATTAATGATTGTTTTGGTTTTGATGATTTTTGTTTTTTCTTCTTATATTAAGGACCGGAGGGAGTATTATTTTTCACTAACATACATTTATTTATTGCATTTCAATCATCTAACTACTCCACTAACTATAATTAATAAGGGTGTTTTAATAAATGAAACACATTTTATCACTGAAATCAACACTGCTAATCATTTCATTAATAACTGTGTAAAACTCAATAAAAATACCTAATTTGAGACGGAGAAAATGCGGAATTAACATAAGTTTAGAGCTCAATTTTGGCTTCAATGTAATCTTCCCAGTTTCATAAGCTTTGCACTTTGACTTTATAATGGTAGCAGAAACACGACAGGTTTGTAGAGCACCACATAGGCATGCTCCATCAAAATAAGCTCCCTCATCCTTCTTTCATCAATGAATTTTTTCAGTTGCATACGACAATTAATTCAGTTGCATGATAATGCTCTATATATAAAAATCATAGAATACGAGAAAACAATACATATGACAATTCATTCAGTTTCTCGATAGCATCATACAATACAATAAATTTTTTTAGGACTTTTACACATTTGAATTTTAAAACCCGAATATGTAAAAGTTTTGAAAAGTACTCTCTCCGTTTCAAAATACATGTCCATTTTAGAGAAATTGTAGTAACCAAGGACAAGCTAGTTTGACACAAATGTTTCTATTATACCCTTATCTTTGATTTCCTCCATTTTACATTTATTTACCCCATTTCATAATTACTCTCAATACCAATACAAAAATTAATTAAACAAATTAGTATCATTTAAACACCCTTGGTCATTTCTTGGGAGAGTCCAGTAGTCATTTCTTGGGAGAGTGCATGAGTAAATCCACTTAAAATTGGGTCAACATTTATTAGTATAAAATAATTATTGTAGAGAAAATCTAGAATCCAATTAATTGGTAGGTAAGGGTAAAATAGACAAAATGTATCCTTAAACTATCAAATGGACATGTATTTTGAAACAAAAAAATTCTCTAAAATGGACATGTATTTTGAAACGGAGAGAGTACATTTTACACATTTGAATTTTAAAATCTAAATGTGTTTAAAAATACTACTGAAATTCTATTTTGCCACAAGAGGGTGTGAACCAACCATGTATTGGACGCATTTAGATTGGATTCTAAAATTCATGTGTAAGACCATCCTTAATGGGAAGATCTCTTCCTTTTATGATTTGGTACCTATGAGTAGAGGTGTCAAATGAGTTGGTTCGGCCCAGCCCGTTTCGGATTGAGAGGTCCCTCAACATAAATGGGTCAGCCCGCCCAAACCCATTTGAGATTGGGCCACCCATTCTAGAGTCGACCTGATTCATGTGGGTCATGGGTCAGTTCGACCCTGACCATTTTAGTTTTAATTTTATTTTATTTATTCACTCTTTTTTTTCTTTCTATTTTTGATATATTATGTGTAAATAATTTTTTTGGTCACAAAAAATTTTATTTAAAGCTTTAGAATTTAATCAAATTAATAATTTATGAACTTTAGAATTTTAAAACATTGACCTAAATTTATCTATTTTTATTAAATTTAGGCTTAAAAGCACTTTTGATCGCTCTATTTACATATTTTTTTATTTTTAGTCCCCCTATTTTTAAAATCAACTTTGTGGTCCCTCTATTTACAAAGTCAGCAAAATTTTTTGGTCCCCCTACCCATTAAATAATGTGGCGTGTTCATTAATGACGCGGATCCACTTGACATTGATGATTTGGTTGAATCATTGGCCATGTCGTTATTGTAGGAATTGAAAATGAATTTATAAAAGATCATTATTGGTTGAACTCATATTGGCTTGCAATGAGTATGTCGATAATGATTATGTGTGAGAATGATGAATTAATGAGTAAACACATGTGTGTATGAGTATTGGGTTGAAGAGAATCAAAATATAGTGTTAAATCTAGGTTATGGTGTTGTTGGTGTTGACGTGTTGTTGATGAGACGGTGTTGATGATGAATGAAGTTTTTTTTGTTTTTTTATCTGAACTCCTCCGGATTTTGGTTTGTGTTTTTTTAGATTTGATGTTTGGATTTCAATGGTGTTGATGATGATGAATATTTGTTGGTGTTGATGATGTTTACGTAGGATTTTTTTTAATTAATTTTTAATATTTTGTTTGATAGATAACATTAATTACACTATAATGACATGGAAAATATTATTTCCAACTAAGACATGCCAACTTAACGTCACATTGTTAATATCTCTGCCGCACCACTTAAAGAGGAGGGGGACCAAAAAATTTGTTGACTTTGTAAATAAAGGGACTAAAAAGTTGTTTTTAAAAATAGGGGGACTAAAAATAAAAAAATATGTAAATAGGAGGACCAAAAGTGCATTTAAGCCTTAAATTTATTTATTTAAAGATTTTTTATCAATAAATTTTAAATTAGTTGATATTTTTTAAAAAATAGTGTTTTTTCTAAAAAATACAATTGAAGTATTGATAGTGGGCCGACTCGAAGCCCGACGGACTAGCCCGGTCCAACCCAATTTTTACATGAGCCAAATGGGCTAAGACCAAAAAAGCCCATATGTATTTTGGGCTAGTATTTTAAGGCCCGACCCGACCCGACAAAAATATGGGCTAATGGGAAGACCCATTAGGCCGACCCTTTTTTGATAGATCTACCTATGAGGTACCCCCAATGTGGAAAAATTATTTTGGGTAACTAATAGAAACAAAGTCTCAATGAAGACCTCAAATCTTAAGTGAAATTCACATTTTTTTAATATTAAAATATTAAAACGTAATGATATAAGGTTATTGATAAATGATTAATGAGTCTCATTTAAGATATCTGTGTTAGCTGCTGGGTTGGAGTAGGGGTGGGAATAGGTCGGGCCGAGGTTTGCTTAAATAGTTCAGGCCTAGTTGAAAAAACTAAAGCCTAAGTCTGACCTATTAGCCTGTCAAAGACTTTATTTTAAGTCTGACCTGACCTTTTTAAAAGTCTGGCCTGACCTATTAGCCTGTCTAAAAGCCTAGTTTGTGTTCAATATTTATCAAATAGAGTTCGTTCATCAATATAGATATAAACATTAATTAGATACAAATTAAACTAATAAAACACAGTTGAAAAATGTATAGATGGATAGAAACTCAAGAATAATCATGTCTCATAACAACAATGATTTCAAACTTATTCTAATAACCATAATTGACCTTAAACATATCAGTAGCAAGTCTTAACAGTTCACACAAATCAAATAACCATATGAGTCTTAAACGATAACTTAAGAAGCTTCCAAACCAAGAGTTGTGTAGTATTGTATCCCAAATACAAAAAAAAAAAACTAACATAATAACAATTGTGGTATGAGAAATTGAAGGATAAGTAATTCTTTTTGGTATTACTAAATATAAATAATAAATGTGGAAAAATGTAATATACTCATATACGGGCCGGCTTGATAGGCCTGATATGCTTTTTTATAAGCCTAAGTCTGACCTATTTTAATTAATATGCTTTTTAAAAAGCTCAAGCTTGGCCTATTTATTAAATGAGTTAGGCCGGACCGGGCTTTTAGTAGGCCGAACCATAGGCCCCTGAATGGTGGTCTGGCATATTCCCACCCCTAGTTGGAGGGATCGATACATTATTAGAATATATACTAGTATTAAAAAAATTTAAATGAATGATTTGTACACTGAAACTCATTTAAATATCAAAAAATTGATGTCTTTATTTTTTATATTTTTTTTGGTCAATGGATGTCTCTATTTTAGATGCTCTAACATTGCTTTTTTGCCGTTACGTTTTTAAAATCTAAAAGGGGTAAATTTGGCAAAAAGAAATAAATAAATTGTGGAGTACAAGTTGTACGGGTTGGAAAAAGAATTTCACATTTTCTTTTTCTCAAGTGCCACGAACTCTTTTGCAGCAAAGAAAAATAGAAGCTCTTTTGGACTTGTAAACAACTTTGGGCTTCCTCTAAGGAAACAATCTTGGGCTTGGACTTCATTTTTTCTTTCTAGAAAATACTCAGCATATAATTTTTAAAAATTGCTGTTCACACTTTAACATTGGCTAAAACACACCAGTAATTTACGTTTTTACCCCGGCGGCAGTTAGTTGCCGATGGGAAGAATCCGGCGGCAGCTAACTGCCGATGGGAAGGAAACCAGCGGCAGTTAGCTGTCGTTGCCATGTTTTGCCTATATTTTCTAAAACTTCACATTTTTCGGCAGTTAACTGTCGTTTCACATCTCTACTCCATCAGCACTTAACTGCCGTGGAGCATGAATTTACTTTTTTTTCATTATTTTCCACACATTGACTTATTTATATTCCATTATATGTATATATTTATAAATCAAAATTGCTTTTTAGAGTATAATTTTAATATAAGAGTATAATAAATAAAAATGCAATAAAAAATCAAATTATTTATATCTATAATAAATCATATCATATATATAATAATAAAAGAAAATATAATTTATGTTATTTTAAGAGTATAATTTCAAATTATTATCATTTTTATTTATTACTTTTTTTGTTGTTTTTAGCTTTTTCACTTTAATCACATGTCATTTTATCGTTTTTGTTCACTCATTTTATCGTTTTTGTTCACATTAAGATGAAAAAATGTGAAGTTTTAGAAAATATAGGCAAAATATGGTAACGGCAGCTAACTGCTGCTGGTTTCCTTCCCATCGGCAGTTAGCTGCCGCCGGTTTCCTTCCCATCTGCAGTTAGCTGCCGATGGGGTTAAAAGTGTAAATTACTGGTGTTTCTTAGCCAATATTGAAGTGTGAACAACAATACTCATAATTTTTTTCCATTTTGACAAATTCTTTTCACACCCTATTTCATCCCGCACATCCTATTTAGATTATAAAATCTGATAATAGTCATTTTAGTCCCTGAATGTGTAACGAGTAGTCACAATAGTCATTCAATGTATCAAAATTCCAAAATAGTTCCTGATTGTGCACTTCGTTAGTCAAAATAGTCTCTGACGTTAAAATAGTCACTCAATGCTGACGTTAACTCTTCTTATATAGAGACTAATATGACAGTAAGTAAGTATTTATAAGGACTCATATGACAATAAGTACGTATTTTGAGAGACTAATATGATAATATTAATGAAACATTTTAATGAAGGGACTATTTTGACTAATATAGTGCACAATGAGGGACTATTTTGAAATTTTGTTACATTGAAGGACTATTGTGACTACTCGCTACACATTCAGGGGCTAAAATGACTATTACTCCAAAATCTGAAATGTTTTAATGTGTTTTAAAAAAATTGTAGGGTATTTATGTTGTTTTCCCACCCTACTGCTCCCCCAAATTATTTCATAACATTTATTAGAGATATGAAAGTTAGTTACTCCTACATCTTAGTTAGACCGGTTATGAGTTAGTTTATCTAATTGACTATATAGACCTAAATGTATTATGATATCAAAGAAAATAATAATTCCGCTACTTTCTTTCTCAAAATTTTCTTGAGAAATTTTCATTGAAGATGAACTATTTTATTTTTCCTTTTCTATACGGTGCTGAGCATTTGTTGCGCTCTCTTTGTGGCGTTCCTTGCTTACACGAAGAAAAGAATCAACAAAAGGGGCAATGTGGGATCCAAATTTCCATCAAGAATCTCAGAGTATTGAAGAGTCTCGTAAAAGAATCATCATAATTTTTTTTTCTCAATGGTTTTTCCCCCTCAATTATTTGTTAAAGTTTCTCAAGAGCAACAAAAAGTTGGTGATATTCCTCTTTGTTTATTTTAGTTTTATTTACATTATAAAGAAAATGGATACTTACGAAAAATTCTTTATTTGATCTAATTGACTACATAAGCTTCTATCCATAAAGAAAATGAATGGTTAAACAAAATTCTTTCTTTCTTTTACTTAATTGACATTCTAGCTTTTATCTATAAAGAAAGCACAGCTTTAAGCAAAATTATTTCTTTTGATCTTTTCGCCTAATCGACGCTCTTGCTTCTACCCATAAAGATAACGAACAGTCAAACAATCAAATTTTTCATTCTTTTAGCCTTATCGATATTCTAGTTTCTATCCGTAAAAAAATGGATTATTTTTTTTCTAGTCTAATTGGAATTTTAGAGTCTATCCTAAAAGACATTGAATAGACATCTCATATTATTTTGGGTCGATATTTTTTAACATTTTGATTTTGATTTTGTTTTTCTAAAGCTAGAAGGTGTTTGCGGATTATCCCACATACGCAATTTAGTTATAATAATGCATTCTGTAAAAAAAAGGTATATAATTACTGTAATAGCAAAATGGCAATTGTTATTGATTGTTACACAAGCAAGTGTATTTATACACATAAAGGAAAGGAAACTAACACTTAAGTGGGATTTCACAACCGGCCCAACTTAAGCCCAATACCCAACAAACTCTCCCCTAATTGTACAATCATGAAACAACAATTACAAGAACAACCAGCAAATGAGGAACAAAAACAGATGGAAAAAACAAATGACAGATAATCTGATGACTTGTCTGCTAATCAACCATTCCCAACATTCTTCTTAGCTTGCAAAATGCTTCTAGCTTCAAGGGCTTGGTCATCAAATCTGCAACTTGATCCTCAGACTTGCAGTATTTTAATTCCACAGTTCCATCTTTGACAAGATTTCTTAGAAAATGAAATCTAACATCTATGTGTTTGCACCTTCCATGCATCACAGGATTCTTGGATAGCTTGATTGAAGAGCTATTGTCACACAGAATTATAGTGCCCTCTCCTTGCTCAACTTGCAAATGCTTCAGCACTGATCTTAACCAAATACACTGACACGCACACGCAGCAGCTGCCACATACTCAGCTTCTGTAGTAGATAAAGTCACAATAGGTTGTTTCTTTGAAGACCATGACACTGCACCTGTTCCCAACATGAACACATAACCAGAAGTGCTTTTTCTATCATTTAGATCTCCAGCATAATCTGAATCTGACCAACCAACCAACTCAAATCTCCTGTCTGATTTGTGCCTGTACATAACTCCATGAGTGAGAGTGCCCTTTAAGTATCTCAAGATTCTCTTAACTGCCATCATATGCATTTCTGTTGGCTTATCCATAAACCTAGCTACTAAGCACACTGAGTAGGTTAAGTCAGGTCTAGTGGCAAGCAAGTACATCAAGCTTCCAATTATCTGCTTGTATTCCTTAGCATTAACAGGTTTTCCATCTTCATCTTTAACAAGTTTGCAACCTGTTACTATAGGACTCTTTACTATGTTGCAGTTCTCCATGCCAAATCTCTTCAATATTTCTTCAGCATACTTATTCTGTTGAATGAAAATTCCCAACTCACTTTGTGTAACTTCCACACCTAAGAAATACCTCATTTTGCCCAAGTCAGTCATAGCAAAGTGTTTCTTCATTGACTCTTTGAAGTTATGTACCATAGTGAGATCATTTCCTGTGCATATAAGATCATCAACATATAGACTCACAATTAGTAGTTTTCCTTGATCAGCATACTTCACAAAGAGTGTATGTTCATGAGGACATTTTTCAAATTCTTCACTGATGAAGTAGTTCTCAATCTTGCTATACCAGGCCCTTGGTGCTTGTCTCAGTCCATAGAGTGCCTTTCTCAATTTATACACTTCATTTCCACTTCCCTTTTGATAACCAAGAGGTTGATCCACATAGATATCTTCAACTAATTCTCCATGCAAAAATGCACTTTTCACATCAAGTTGAAATACCTTCCAATTTTCTTTAGCAGCTAGAGCAAGGATAATTCTTATGGTATCCCATCTAGCAACAGGGGCATACACTTCGTTGTAATCTATTCCATGTTTTTGACTATATCCCTTAGCTACTAATCTGGCTTTATACTTTTCAATTTCACCCTTTTCATTCATTTTTGTCTTAAAGATCCACTTTACACCAATGGAATTAGCACCCTTAGGTAGAGTAGTTAACTCCCATGTATCATTACTTTCAATGGATTCAATCTCTTGATCCATGGCCTTCCTCCATACATCATATTTTTCTGCTTCTTCAAATGACTTAGGATCCTTATCTGAGACAAAGACAGCTAGATTATGTTGATCTTCTTCTTCACTCTCATCACTAGGCACTGGTACATAATCTTTGAAATGTTGTGGGGGTCTTCTCTGTCTTGGTGGAACTATATTGTCATCACTGCTTGAAGTATTCATGTCAAGCATTTCATCATTGCAGTCTTCTCCATGATTGCCATCATCATTGTTCATCACATCATCATTGTCTGCTTCATTTATGTTTTCATCATCAGTATTGACAGCATCTGCTTCATGTGAATCATCATTGCCACCATCACTATTCCACTTCCAGCTCTTGTTTTCTTCAAAAACAACATCTCTGCTGATCAAGATTCTCTTCTTTACAGGATCATACAGTTTGTATGCTTTGGATTCATCACTCACACCAAGATGAACACACTTGATGCTTTTATCATCCATCTTAATTCTACGACTATCAGGAACATGAGCAAATGCTAAACACCCAAAAACTCTAAAATAGTGCACTGCAGGCTTCTCACCACTCCATGCTTCTTCTGGTGTGATATCTTTGACTGACAATGTGGGACTTCTGTTCATAACATGGGTTGCCCATTTGATTGCTTCTGGCCAGAAGACTTTAGGAACATTTCTCCCAGCTATCATGCTCCTAACCATATCCATCAATGTTCTATTCTTTCTTTCTGCTACTCCATTCTGCTGTGGAGTGTATGCAGCTGTCAATTGCCTCTTTATCCCATGATTACTACAAAACACATCAAATTCATTGGATGTGAATTCACCTCCTCTATCTGTTCTCAAACATTGGATTACACATCCTGATTCATTTTCCACTAAGACTTTAAATTTTTTGAACAGATCTAGTGCACTAGATTTTTCTTTCATGAAATAAATCCAAGTTTTTCTGGTAAGATCATCAGTGAAGGTAATAAAGTACCTGTTGCCCCCATTAGATGTTGGATTTAAAGGTCCACATATATCTGAATGAACCAATTCTAGCTTGCTTGAAGCTCTCCAGTTGGCCTGCTTAGGTATAGGATTCCTGTGTTGCTTTCCAGTCAGGCAATCTGCACATTTATCTTCAATTTCTTCTAAATCAGGTAAACCCTTCACCATATTTTTCTTAACTAGAGTGGTTAGCCCTTTGATACTCAAGTGTGCATATCTGTTATGCCACAGTTGGGAATTCTCTTGTGTTGAGGTTTTCAAGCATCTAGGCAGAATCACATTTGCATTAAGCACATACATTCTGTTTGAGGACATGCGTGTTTCAAAGAGCAATCCCTTTTCATCATGATACAGCTTGCAGAGATCATTCTTAAAGACAATGGTTACATTTTTTTGCTGAATTTGACCAATGCTTAGCAAGTTCGTTTTTAGGCCAGGTATATAGAACACACTAGTTATGACATGAATCTTTCCATTAATGCACAGCTTGACATTACCTCTACCCACAACATTCATTCTTGAATCATCACCCAACCTAATAGAATCTTTGTAATTCTCATCAAATTCATATAACCAATCTTTATTTCCTGTCATATGATTGCTACAGCCCGAGTCTAAGAACCATACCTCAGTTTTTGATTCTTCATCACAAGCAGCTTTGGCCATAAGCAACATTTCCTCCTCATCATTAAATTGAGCATAGTTGGCATTTTCTCCCCATTCAGGGCATTCATTCTGATAGTGTCCCAGTTTGTGACACTTGAAGCATTCAATTGCATCTTTATTTTGCCTACCCCTGCCACGTCCTCTTGTTGAAGTTCTACCTCTTCCTCTACCCCTTCCACCATTTGTGACACGGAGAGCTTGTTCATCTTGACTAGTTTGATGGCTTTGACCTTTCATACGTTTTTCTTGAACTATGAGGCTGCTTTGCAATTCATCAATGGACAAAGATGTTACATCGTTTGATTCTTCAATGGAGCATACTACATAATTGAATTTTGCAGACATGGATCGTAAGATTTTTTCAACTATGGTGACCTGTTCAACGTTTTCACCAAAAGATTTCATCTTGTTGGCAATGGCTAGCGTTCTTGCGAAGTAATCATCAACGGATTCACTCTCCCCCATCGCAAGAACCTCGAAATCACGACGCAGAGCCTGTAACTGTGCCCGCTTCACCTTCGTCGAACCTTGATACTTCTGCCTCATTGAATCCCAAATATCTTTCGCTGTGCTGCGATTCAGAATGGTCTCCATTATCGTTCTATCAATAGCTTGGAAGAGATAATTCTTGACCTTCAAGTCAAGAAGTTTGAGGGCGTTGTGAGCTTGCAATTGCTCTGGTGTGGGATTCTCCGGCGCCGGTGTCATTCCATCTGCAATGAGGTGCCAATATTCTTTCGATCGGAGCAAATTCTCCATCATCATAGCCCAGTGATCGTAAAAACCATCAAAACGTGGAATAGTGAGCTTGAAATCGGAGCTCTCCGCCATTGTTAATGGTTAGAGAAACAAAGGTTGCGAAACGGAGAAGGATGATGACAGTTACGGTGGTTGCAACCAACCGTAACAGAAAAAACGGTTTCTGGAAACGAGGCTCTAGATACCAATTGTAATAGCAAAATGGCAATTGTTATTGATTGTTACACAAGCAAGTGTATTTATACACATAAAGGAAAGGAAACTAACACTTAAGTGGGATTTCACAACCGGCCCAACTTAAGCCCAATACCCAACAATTACACTATCAATTTTATAAAGCTTTTAATTGCGATATATTTTAACTGAAAAAAAAAATTACTAGCAAATCATAATCAATTGTATTGTGGAGGGTTGGATAATTCATCTGGATAAAGAGTTGAAGCCGTGGCGGATCTTCCTTGACTTCCCAAGTTTTCTATAAATACTATATTAGACGTAATATTGCTTGTGGGAACTTGTACCTGCATCCCCACGTTACATTCAAGCAAAATAAGCCACTACATCAGTTCATTTTTGACAATTTCTTTAAACAATTTAATATATTCTACAAATTTTTGGCACCTCCAACAAAATAACTCAAGATCTGCCACTGAATTGAAGGTCCTAATTCAAATTTGGACGAATGAGTAAATATTAATCTAACAATACGATTAATATTTGCCATTTAAAAAAAAAAACGTATGTGTAATTCTAAAAGTTGTACGTTAAATATATTCTTAACGATTTAAAGGTTATAATCGATGAGTAAATGGTTATTTTAGTCCCTGACTCTGCACCTCACTGTCACAAAGGTCTCTGGCTCAGGATTAAATACAAAGTAGTCACTGAATGTGCAGTTCCATTATCAGTTTAATCTCTGACATTAAAAATTTCGGCTTAATTACACTTTTGGTCCCTTAAATATTTTTCAGGTATCATATTGGTCCCCTAATTAATAAAAGTAACGTTTTGGTCCCTTAAATCCTTCTCTGTTAGTCACTTTGGTTCCTTCTGTTAGTTTGTGTTAAAAAATGTTAGGCTTAATTACACTTTTGGTCCCTTAAATATTTTTCAGGTTTCATATTGGTCCCCTAACAGAGAAGAATTTTATTAATTAGGGGACCAATATGAAACCTGAAAAATATTTAAGGGACCAAAAGTGTAATTAAGCCTAACATTTTTTAACACAAACTAACAGAAGGAACCAAAGTGACTAACAGAGAAGGATTTAAGGGACCAAAACGTTACTTTTATTAATTAGAGGACCAATATGAAACTTGAAAAATATTTAAGGGACCAAAAGTGTAATTAAGCCAAAAACTTATGTTAACCGATGAAGTGACGCATATGAGGTGTCACAGAGACTAAAGTGAAAGTAGAAAATAGTCACTTTGGGCCCTGAAGCAAAAATCAATATCTTTTCAAATTGAATCTCAAATCCCTAAATTTGTAAATCCCAAATTTCATCCCCAAATCCTTAAATCTCTAAATCTCATCTAATTCCCTCTTTGTTCAAAATCAATTTTTTTTTGTTGTTGTTGTTTTTTTTTACAAGATTTTTTTGTTGTTGTTAATTAGTGGAAATTTGTGATAAGAAATGAATATAGTAAACTTCAAATCTTTTGTGCTGTCAATCAAAGGAGTTTAGTTTATATGGTGTGGACTATTATAATTAATAATATGTCTCATGTCAAATGTGATTTTAGTAAAAATATATGTATGTTTCGTTGCTGTCAAACAATTGAGTATGCCTCCAAACTTTGGCTTAACTAAACATGATCAAAATAGCTTCAATCATATCTCACTGTTTATTAAAACAAATTTATCAAACATCCATGTAAAAACATACTATATAAAATAGCTTCAACCATATCGTACTTTCTACTAAAACACATTTATCAAACATGCATGTAGAAACATACTAATCAACTTCACTGCACTTACACTATAGAATGAGGGAAATATTATACTTTTTGGAACTCAGGAGTAAAATGTGGTGATTTCTTATATAAACATTATAATTCAGTACAATCCAGAGAATTAACAACAATAAAAAAAGAACTTGATTTTGAATAAAAGAGGGAATTAGATGAGATTTAGGGATTTTGGAATTAAATTCGGGATTTGAGATTCAATTTGGGAAATTCAGGGACCAAAGTGACCATTTTTTACTTTCACTTTAGTCCCGTGACACCTCATATACGCCAACTCATTAGTTAACAGAAGTTTTTAACGACAGAGACTAAACCGATAACGGAACTGTACATTCAAAGACTACTTTGTATTTAACCCTGAATCAAGGATCTTTGTGACAACGAAGTGCAAAGTCATGAACCTAAAGGACCATTTACTCTATAATCAATTGGGAGTATAGTAAATCTTCAAACTCGAATTGTATATGAAATAAATTCTCATATATATATATATATATATATATATATATATATATATATATATATATATATATATATATATATATCGAAAAGGACTGAGTTAGTAACTTATTACGGTATCCCTCTTAAAAAATTGATATTGTGGATTTGCTGAAGTATTGAGGACAGCCAACAACAACCTTAAAGTGGCAAGAGGCACTAAATTAAAATGGCTAAACTACATATTTGGTCCCTTAAATAATTTCTGAGTTTCGTTTTGGTCTCTTAAATAATAAAAGGTCCGCATTGATCCCTTAACTCTATCTTTGTCTACCAATTTGGTCATCTCCGTTAGTTTTTTAACGTCTATTATTCATGATATGATTTTAACCATTTGATTGCAGGTCCATTGTATGAAACTGTGAACACCCGACACCTAATTTTTTTTCTACTTGTCTTCATCTTCTTCCTCTTCTCCTCATCTTCATCTTCATTTTCATCAACTTCATAAAATAAAAACCAAAAAAAAATGATTAAAAGAATAAAAATGTTTCTCATCCCTTCTAGAAACAGGATTCATACTAATTAAGATTAACTAATAAGAATTATTATTACTAACTAATTTGCATCAATCTTTACCAACGTAGAACCCGAAATCATTCAATCTCTAATCTCATATATCAACCCTAATTCCCAGAAAAAGATGCTAAATTAAATTGTTGAAAGAAAATTAAATGATTTGATGTGTGTGAGGGAATGAACAGCGAAGCATGAAGAATTGGATGAGCATGGTGATTAGCGCAATGATCAAACTCCACCATTTCTTCTATCTTATTCTTCATACTTTCCCAAAACCATTTCCATTTTTTCTCTCTCACCAAAACCTTGAATCTAGAAAAACGACGGAGGATATTAGATCCTCACAGTACAACGTTGACGACACGACCGTCAAGCTGCGCCAGATCCTTGTTGATCGCCGACAACCGATCATTTTAAACAGTGGCAACAACACAACACGACCACCTTAACCTTCAGATTTTGCGCCAACAACGAGATCTGAATAAGAAGCTTTAAATTTCTCATTTTTCGATGGAAGGTGCTAATTTATTTATGGTTATGTATTGTTCAAGTTAAATTGAAACGGCGACTGTGACCGTTGATGATGAGTTATTGAACTCGGAAATGAATCAATGTCCTGTTTATCAAGATGAATTTGGGAATGGATGAATAAAAGAAGGGTTATGGATTTGGATTGAAGTGAATGAATTGAGAAGGGATGATTCAAAGAAATGATAAAAATGTATTATAATTATGAACACGCTGAAAAACAATTTTGAAGATGCTTGAATAATTTTATGTGAATAAAGTCTCTGTTAATTCTTCTTCTTCTGGGTTTCTTATGAAGGTCATATGAAGATGATGAAGGTGAAGAAGAAGGGAAAAAAGAAGAGGAAGAAGTATTAAGTAAAATTAGATGTTGACGGTCAATTGTTAGATCTCATAGACCTTCAAAATATAACGGTTCTCTAACTGAAAAAAGATCTAACGGTTAAAATTTTAAAAAATTAATAAGATCTACGATGGACAATCTACAATATTGATACACCTTATACATTTAAGATTAAAACTATCGGAAGATCGAGACCAAATTGGTAGACGGAGATAGAGTTAAGGGACCAACATGGACCTTCTATTATTTAGAGGACCAAAACGAAACTCAATAATTATTTAGGGACCAAACGTGTAATTTAGCCAATTAAAATTGGTGGCTTCTAATGGTTCGGTTAGACGGTGATGGCAAACTTAATTAGTTAGGATATTAATATTAATTAACAGAAGACTTACATGCATGGAGAATCTATGCAGCAACACAACAAGATATACTCCCTCCGGTCCTTATTATAAGAAGAAAAACAAAAAAATATTAAAACCAATACAATCATTAATTAATATAACATTTTTAATATTTTTACAACTATACCCTCGTAAAAAATTGTGAAGCATTAAATACATTCAAAAATATTAAAAAGACAAACATTAAATTAGAGGTAAAAAAATCTTTTAAACAATAACTATACATTAAAAGTTGTGACATTTTTTATAAATAGGACCAAAATATTTTTTTGAAAATTTTCATATATATATATATATATATATATATATATATATATATATATATGACCGGGAGTAAAACAAAACGCAGGTTTCCAGAATTTGAGGTACCCTATATGGTTTTGTTTCTCAAACAAGTCAACAAGCCTATGAATAAACAGAGCTTCTAGCAAATTAATAAAACCAAATCTCTGACCGAACACGCGTTTGCTTAATACATTAATCATACAAATTGGTACTTATAAATTATCTGTACCTTGTTCCCGGAGGATGCGGTTGGAGACTTGCAGGTACCGTGTTTTGTGGTTCATGCACATGCAATTAAGCTAGGAAATTAACATGCTGAATTATTTACTTAGTACTAATCTGGAATAATTATTTTTTTTCATTAGGTGCAGCTGTGTGTGTTCCAAAACAGGGGAGAAAAATGTCATCACAGCTATACGTGTCCAAATCAATAATAGTACTTATTTATAGTTTAATTTAACTTATATAAAACTCAAATACGCCACACATTAATCTATGTAGTGTAGGCCAGCATGTTTAATCAAAGTTTTTTTTTTAGGAACATGTTTAATCAAAGTTTGAGTCCTTAATATTGTACTATTTGAAGTATTTTACTTTTAAATTGATAATATTTTTGAAAATATAAATTGTTTCGGATTGGGTCGAGCTCACCCACAAATGAATCGGATCATAGAAATACATGTCATGCCATGGAGAGCCACTAAAGGCACATCCTAGGAAAGCCACTTATCATCTAGTCATCGTGTGATCAAGATCAAAGATCAGACGACGATCCAAAAATCATGTAGAATATCCTCTAACGGACTCACCGGTTTTTACCTAGTTCTCTTGACATCTTATCTATGAAAGAATACTTGACATGAAAACGTACATATATTTATACTTTTATCTAAAAATCTCAAACCTGCCTCGATCACAAACTTACTTAAACGTTGGAGTGTTTGCAGATACAACATTGTCGACGATGAATCAATGACCGTCCTCTCTCGTGCTTCACCAATTTCGGCCGTCGATCTAGATCCAATTCAGATCACAATAAATAATTTTTATCTAATAAATAATAACTTTTTATGGATCTAATCATGATAAAAAAAAAGTTACAAGTGTATCTAATTTTTTTATATCATTATGCCTCACAATTGCTTCACTCTGTTAAGTTTATCTCTTTTACAATGAAATGTGATTAAATGTATGTATATTTCTCTTTACATTGAGGTTACATATCAATCAAAAGTTCGGTTTATAACAAGAGAGAACAGAGAATGTAAAATGTGTCAAAAGAAAAACAGAATGTACAAAGTAGGAATACTATCGTATAAAAACTTTTAATAACTACTGAGCAATGTTTGGTTTCAATACTTTATTATAAAGTTCCAGCGAGATCGAGATTATTGCAGTTTAAAAGAGAATCACTGTCCTTTTTCTCTGGTGCAACTTGATGCAGTCCTTTAATAACCTAGGCCTCACCCCTTTATTATTAACATCATAAACAATGAAGAAAGGAGTAATATCTAACTCAATTCATATTACAGTAATGTGGGCATGATCCCCATTAGATAAGATAATAGTATGATACACTCTCTGGTCACTATTATAAACAAAAATCTACATTTTAAATTCATTCAATTAATGATGTATATGATCTTTATTACAGACCACATACATTATTTAATGAATAAATCTAAAAAGTTGATTTTTACTTATAATAGTGACCAGAGGGTGTGCTAAGCAAACAACCAACAATAATTTTCTGAGCTCCTAATCAAACAACAAATGAATAATAATAGTAATAACAATAGTTAATAAAACAAGGGTCTTGTTAATGAGTGTCCCTCAAACACTTTTTAAGTATTCTAAAATAAACAATTATTCTTTTAAAAAAGAGAATTACGAGAATTAAGAAAGTTGGTATTAGTATTAAACAATTACTACATCCGTCCCTAAATATATGACCCCTTTATCAAAATTACGGGAATTAAGAAAGTTGATATTAATATTAAATTTGTATATACTCTTTAAGAGAGAGAATTATCCTTAAGAGAGATAATTATTTTATGTTTTCAACATAATATTTATTTTTTATTGAAGAAAAAGATGCAAAATAAATAATAGTATGATGGTAAATAAATAATTAATTAATATAATTGAAAATAACAAAGAGATCTTATAAAAATGGACAATTTTTTTTCAAAAATGGTCTTATAACTAGGGACGGGGGTAGTAGATCTTAACATTTGCTTAGTTGTTCTAATTAAGATTTAAGTAGTCATAGAATCCTTAATCTAACATATTTTATGATAACTTCAAGGGATTCCCAGTTGCGTGTGGAATGACTCAAAGTTTAATAATCATTTTGTACTTATATATGTAAATGTAATCAAAACATTGATCGAATGATTCAAAATCTGATTAGAATGGGAGTAATAAACAAGTTCCACTATGGGGTTAGCGAGAGGGAGAGACCCAGGAAAAATGGGAAAAAAACCTAGAGAATGTCTTATCGAGATGTGGTCAAATGGTTAATTTATTTTCCGTGTACAACATGTCATTGCAAGAAATATAAAATGAAATGGGGATTATAGTACATTCGTACCTAAAAAAAAAAATTATTTCCGTATCTCAAATATAAAAACTCTCACGTCTATTAAAAAAAGTCAATTGTTATTAAAAGGAACTAAATTCTCTAAATTATGGAAATTAAATAGTTGAAAAAAATCAAACATAATATATATATATATATATATATATATATATATATATATATATAGAGAGAGAGAGAGAGAGAGAGAGAGAGAGAGAGTGTGTGGAAGTAGTTATGATAATTCTGTTTTGGAGCTCTGAATTTTTTTTTTTTTTTTTGCATATATTGACAAAATCTCAATTTTCTTTTACAATTGTATCACTTACATATCACTTACATATAAATGTTAAGTAGTCTGATTACATGAATCCCTAACCCTAATGCAACCCTAACACCCAAAATGACACATTTCTCCCTAACTTTTCTTTTGAAAGAAATTTATGAAAAATATTTTGATCTTTATATTTTTATGCACAATCTAATATATTTTGGTTTGTGATATGAAATATATTTTAATACTCAATAATATATTTTTATACTGAATATGATATATTTTGGTACTCAATTTGAGATATTTTTGAATTAAATCTAATATACTATTTTTATATTGAATATGATATATTTTGGTACTCAATTTGAGATATTTTTGTACTAAATCTAATATATTTTTGTACTTAATAATATATTTTTTTAAAATTGAAGAGTAAACCCGTTAAATAGTTATGAGAGAAACCTAGCTCAGTTAAAAGGTTATAAATAGAGGAGAGCATTAGAGAATTAGGGTTACAACAAACAAGAAAAGATTAGAGATCAAAGGAAAACTAGGGTTGTGGAGAGAAGAAGCAAGGAGACAAGTGAGAAGAACCTGGAGAGAGATTTTACCGTAGGAATATCAAATTCCACCCAATTGTGATTTCTCTTTCACTTTTCCATCAATAAAATTCATAATTTTCAATGGTTTGAAAATACTTTTTTTTGTGGATATCATTGTGTCTTTTGTTTTCTTAGTTTGAACTTGCAGGTTGTGTTTATAAAAGCCTCAAAGTGAATATGAAATATTTTAGCGGCGCCTCAGTGTGATATTGTAAGATTATTTCTTTTTTTTTTACTCTTTTTCTTTTAACATATTTGTTGTTTTTGGAAATCAGATTCTTAACATTGACAGTATATATGAAAGCTCGAAAAGGTGAAACTTATTATGATGGCAATATATCGGATGCTGGAGCACACCTTTAATAATTTTGATTACCAAAGTGACCAGTTTTGTGATGTTAGATTGTTTTAGATTTCGGTTGTAATACGTTTGTACAATACCCATTTATTTCATCTATTATTTTTGAGTTAATCATTGTATTTTTTTAATTGGATTGATTAAGTGTAACTAACTTTTGTATATATATATATATATATATATATATTTTTCTTTGATTTGACATTTTTATTGCAGTCCATCTTTTGTTTTTGTTGCTTTTTGAAGTAGTTTGATAACATAATATTGAATGTAACTATAAAAATAATAATATAACCAATTTGATAGTTATATATGAAACTCTACAAAAACTCATGCATCGCATGGGTTAATGTTAGGTAGTCTTGACAACCCTAATGACTAACCCTAACTTTTCTTTTGAAAGAAATTTATGAAAAAAAATCCTATTTTGGTTTGTGATATGAAATATATTTTAATACTCAATAATATATTTTTATACTGAATATGATATATTTTGGTACTCAATTTGAGATATTTTTGAATTAAATCTAATATAATATTTTAATACTCAATAATATATTTTTATACTGAATATGATATATTTTGGTACTCAATTTGAGATATTTTTGAATTAAATCTAATATACTATTTTTATATTGAATATGATATATTTTGGTACTCAATTTGAGATATTTTTGTACTAAATCTAATATATTTTTGTACTTAATAATATATTTTAAAAAATCCTATTTTGGTTTGTGATATGAAATATATTTTAATACTCAATAATATATTTTTATACTGAATATGATATATTTTGTTACTCAATTTGAGATATTTTTGAATTAAATCTAATATACTATTTTTAACCCTAACTTTTCTTTTGAAAGAAATTTATGAAAAAAAATCCTATTTTGGTTTGTGATATGAAATATATTTTAATACTCAATAATATATTTTTATACTGAATATGATATATTTTGGTACTCAATTTGAGATATTTTTGAATTAAATCTAATATAATATTTTAATACTCGATAATATATTTTTATACTGAATATGATATATTTTGGCACTCAATTTGAGATATTTTTGAATTAAATCTAATATACTATTTTTATATTGAATATGATATATTTTGGTATTCAATTTGAGATATTTTTGTACTAAATCTAATATATTTTTGTACTTAATAATATATTTTAAAAAATCCTATTTTGGTTTATGATATGAAATATATTTTAATACTCAATAATATATTTTTATACTGAATATGATATATTTTGGTACTCAATTTGAGATATTTTTGAATTAAATCTAATATACTATTTTTATATTGAATATGATATATTTTGGTACTCAATTTGAGATATTTTTGTACTAAATCTAACCTAGCTCAGTTAAAAGGTTATAAATAGAGGAGAGCATCCGTAGGAATATCAAATTCTGCAAACCAAAGGTAAGGGGGAGTCTCTATTCACCATAAGGGGGAGTCTCTATTCTCATGTCTTTTATTTTGGCCTAAAAAATAGGAAAATCTTCCAGGTCATGGCAAATAAGTTATTAACATATATATAAAGATGTGGCTTTGCAGTTTTTCTTTAAACCTTATAATGTGCCTTTGTTGTTGCCCATGTTCTGTTTTCAATAACTTCAAAAATCCTTGAATCTATCCTCTCTGTTAGAATAAAAAATCAGCCAAAGTATGTTCTAAAATTTAGTGAGATTAATATACTTCACATTTATAATTCACATTTTTTGTGTTATGTATCATAACTAATGTGGATCACATCTGTTTTAGGATGACATTGGTGAAAGTAACCCCCATCTCTGATATCGTGTGCGGTAAGACTGATTTTAATGTCATGGCTCGGGTCATTCATCTCTGGTCAATTCCAGACCGAAACAACTCTACTGAAGAAGGAAGCCGTGCATCGCACGGGCAAAGATTCTAGTATATGTTAAGTAGTCTGATTACATGAATCCCTAACCCTAATGCAACCCTAACACCCAAAATGACACATTTCTCCCTAACTTTTCTTTTGAAAGAAATTTATGAAAAAAAATCCTTGCTGAGAGTTGAACCACAGACCAACTTCTAATAGGTCACAGCTGTAACCACTGGATCACTAATGATTTTTGTGACTTATAATTGCTTTTATTTTATATATATCTACGGCAATTATAAAAAGGGGGGTTTGAATGAAGGAATTAAGTAGTGTTTTAATTAAATCTAAAATATTTTTATGCACAATCTAATATATTTTGGTTTGTGATATGAAATATATTTTAATACTCAATAATATATTTTTATACTGAATATGATATATTTTGGTACTCAATTTGAGATATTTTTGAATTAAATCTAATATACTATTTTTATATTGAATATGTTAGAAAGTGATTTCTTAGTCCCCAAGTTTTGCTAAAATATTTTTATGCACAATCTAATATATTTTGGTTTGTGATATGAAATATATTTTAATACTCAATAATATATTTTTATACTGAATATGATATATTTTGGTACTCAATTTGAGATATTTTTGAATTAAATCTAATATACTATTTTTATATTGAATATGATATATTTTGGTACTCAATTTGAGATATTTTTGAATTAAATCTAATATACTATTTTTATATTGAATATGATATATATGATATATTTTGGTACTCAATTTGAGATATTTTTGTACTAAATCTAATATATTTTTGTACTTAATAATATATTTTAAAATTGAAGAGTAAACCCGTTAAATAGTTATGAGAGAAACCTAGCTCAGTTAAAAGGTTATAAATAGAGGAGAGCATTAGAGAATTAGAGTTACAACAAAGAAGAAAAGATTAGAGATCAAAGGAAAACTAGGGTTGTGGAGAGAAGAAGCAAGGAGACAAGTGAGAAGAACCTGGAGAGAGATTTTACCGTAGGAATATCAAATTCTGCAAACCAAAGGTAAGGGGGAGTCTCTATTCACCATAAGGGGGAGTCTCTATTCTCATGTCTTTTATTTTGGCCTAAAAAATAGGAAAATCTTCCAGGTCATGGCAAATAAGTTATTAACATATATATAAAGATGTGGCTTTGCAGTTTTTCTTTAAACCTTATAATGTGCCTTTGTTGTTGCCCATGTTCTGTTTTCAATAACTTCAAAAATCCTTGAATCTATCCTCTCTATTAGAATAAAAAATCAGCCAAAGTATGTTCTAAAATTTAGTGAGATTAATATACTTCACATTTATAATTCACATTTTTGTGTTATGTATCATAACTAATGTGGATCACATCTGTTTTAGGATGACATTGGTGAAAGCAACCTCATCTCTGATATCGTGTGCGGTAAGACTGATTTTAATGTCATGGCTCGGGTCATTCATCTCTGGTCAATTCCAGACCGAAACAACTCTACTGAAGAAGGAAGCCGTGCATCGCACGGGCAAAGATTCTAGTAAATGTTAAGTAGTCTGATTACATGAATCCCTAACCCTAATGCAACCCTAACACCCAAAATGACACATTTCTCCCTAACTTTTCTTTTGAAAGAAATTTATGAAAAAAAATCCTTGCTGAGAGTTGAACCACAGACCAACTTCTAATAGGTCACAGCTGTAACCACTGGATCACTAATGGTTTTTGTGACTTATAATTGCTTTTATTTTATATATATCTACGGCAATTATAAAAAGGGGGGTTTGAATGAAGGAATTAAGTAGTGTTTTAATTAAATCTAAAATATTTTTATGCACAATCTAATATATTTTGGTTTGTGATATGAAATATATTTTAATACTCAATAATATATTTTTATACTGAATATGATATATTTTGGTACTCAATTTGAGATATTTTTGAATTAAATCTAATATACTATTTTTATATTGAATATGTTAGAAAGTGATTTCTTAGTCCCCAAGTTTTGCTAAAATATTTTTATGCACAATCTAATATATTTTGGTTTGTGATATGAAATATATTTTAATACTCAATAATATATTTTTATACTGAATATGATATATTTTGGTACTCAATTTGAGATATTTTTGAATTAAATCTAATATACTATTTTTATATTGAATATGATATATTTTGGTACTCAATTTGAGATATTTTTGAATTAAATCTAATATACTATTTTTATATTGAATATGATATATATGATATATTTTGGTACTCAATTTGAGATATTTTTGTACTAAATCTAATATATTTTTGTACTTAATAATATATTTTAAAATTGAAGAGTAAACCCGTTAAATAGTTATGAGAGAAACCTAGCTCAGTTAAAAGGTTATAAATAGAGGAGAACATTAGAGAATTAGAGTTACAACAAACAAGAAAAGATTAGAGATCAAAGGAAAACTAGGGTTGTGGAGAGAAGAAGCAAGGAGACAAGTGAGAAGAACCTGGAGAGAGATTTTACTGTAGGAATATCAAATTCTGCAAACCAAAGGTAAGGGGGAGTCTCTATTCACCATAAGGGGGAGTCTCTATTCTCATGTCTTTTATTTTGGCCTAAAAAATAGGAAAATCTTCCAGGTCATGGCAAATAAGTTATTAACATATATATAATGATGTGGCTTTGCAGTTTTTCTTTAAACCTTATAATGTGCCTTTGTTGTTGCCCATGTTCTGTTTTCAATAACTTCAAAAATCCTTGAATCTATCCTCTCTATTAGAATAAAAAATCAGCCAAAGTATGTTCTAAAATTTAGTGAGATTAATATACTTCACATTTATAATTCACATTTTTTGTGTTATGTATCATAACTAATGTGGATCACATCTGTTTTAGGATGACATTGGTGAAAGCAACCCCCATCTCTGATATCGTGTGCGGTAAGACTGATTTTAATGTCATGGCTCGGGTCATTCATCTCTGGTCAATTCCAGACCGAAACAAACATACTTAGCTATTTCGCATTTATTTGATTAGATTAGATATCTCTGTTTATGTGTTATGCATTTCTTTACTAAGCCAAATTCGACACTTTTGTAGGAAAATCAATGAAGATGACCCAGATCTCAGAGTCAATTTAATAGTTTTATATGAAGCTATACAAAACCCGTGCATCGCACGGGTTAAAGTCTAGTTATTTGAACATTAAAATATAGACATTGTATGCAACACCGTATATGTTTATATGTTGGACACACAAGATGGATTTTCAGTCGAATAAAGTATTAGTATTTTAAAAAATATAAAAAGAATCAACAATGAATTGATTCAAGTGGTAATGAATTTAAACCCTTTAAACATTTGAGGGGAGAAAACCTCGTACCAATATCTTGGTAAACAAAAAAAACACTTATATAAGATGATCATCATTGTGAACACTAGTATAAGGGTGGTGCTTAAAATACACAAGCTTTTATTAACAAAATAAATTGACTCGGTGCATGTTGGTTCTGAAGTGACATAAATTAATTTTTATTGGATTAATTTTATAAAAATGATTATGATTAAAAATAAGTTGAATATTAAATGATTTATATTTATATACATTCGTGTAAAAGTGTATGGAACAATGAATTGAAAACTAAAATGAATTGTAGAAGCAAAAAACTTTAAATTTTAGTGCACGTTTGGCTATGTGTTGTCAAAAATTGATTATGTATAATTGTTTCTAACTTAAAATAAGTTAAACAATAAACTTGAGCACTACAATCAATTTTAGAATAAAAAAACTTCAATTATTAGTCGAATAGAATCAATTCTTGAGACAAAATCATTTTTATCCGAGAACAACCAAACATGATAGAATCAATTCTAGATTTTTTTTTACAAATAAAAATCATTATGTATATAATACACACACACACAAAATTACAGATGAGTGGAAGGAAAACGAGCAACAACATGCATAGTTAAGTCCATCATAAACACAACATTTATGGACCTAGGAGACATATTAATATGTATGACACTTTGAACTCTATGAAGAAGGTCTACAACATCTAGTGTTAAGAAGTCAAAAGTGTCAAACGGAAATGATATAAAAACATGTTGATTGTCAGAACACGCTTTCTCGTGTTTGGCCACTTTGCTTGACATGACTTTAATGACTGTCTGTCCCACCATACAAGCCCCGGTCCCCAATCCCACAAGTGGTGAAACCCCAGTCAAATCCATACATGCATGTTTTCCTCCAACTCACTCGTAAAACTTAACATCTATTTTTCAATGTGTCGATCTTTCATCAAGTGAGTCAAACAAGAAGTTCACACGTGTCTCCGTCTTCACAAATACTCTAACCCGCCTGAATATATCAAAAAAGGCATCCCTATAAAAGTCAGAAAATTGCTCTTCTCCCATACAAAATTGTTCACTCCCATACAAACTGATCAAAATACCGCTAACGTAAGTTAACTCACGTTCACGTTGGATTGTATTCTTGTCTAGATCATGATTCAATTATGGAGAATTGTCAAAATTCAACAAATACTTGAATACCCCCAAGTATCAATGCGTCAAAGCACGTATTCTTGTCTAAATGAATCCTAGTTATTACCAGTTTAAACTCAAAACTTTCACTAATACAGAATCTACAGATCCTGTGAAACATAATTTGCACTTCAATTTTGCTAGCTAGTGTGGAAAAATAAATCAGAAAATCTTTTGCAGACCGCTAGAAATACATATAATTATAAATGGATGTCATTCATTCAAACATATAAGAATAACCATAACAAATAGTTGAACTCTGTCATGTATCAATGCATCCCAACGTGTCAGCAACATATATTACATAAATGATAATTTAGACAAGAATGCAACCCAACGTAACTCACGTTGGGGTTCGGCGTGCGTTAACTCACGCTGATATCCAGCGTGAGCGTGAGTTAACTTACGTTGGAGGTATTTTGGTCAGTTTGTATGAGAGTGATCAATTTTGTATGAGAGAAGAGCAATTTTCTAAAAGTTATGCTTGTATTTGAAGTTGGGAAGCACCTTACAATAAACTGCATACTCTCCAAACGTATCCAGACACGCCATACCGCAAACATGACACACTTCATAAATAGAAAATAATGTAATCATGAGGCCATATTTGAGGATAGTGTGGTACTCTACTGGTGACATTTGTTGACATAACCCATCATTATGGATAACTATAAGAAAATCATGAGCATTTGCTGCTTGCAAACACGCAAAAACTGTTTTTTGTCTTGTGATTACGTCAACCTTCATCTGAGCATATCTTGAATACTTTTACTAAAAAGAACACTCGTCAAAAGATGTTGTTCTTTAGGAGAGACGATTTTCATGCTATTAAAACCACTACAATCAAAATCTTTAATCATACCAGGAAGACCATCTAAGACATTGCCAAAATCTAGTTAAAATTTTTGTCCTTCTAGAAGTAAAACCAAACATTCATTTAACTTCAAGCAAACTCAAGTCTACAATTAAAATCAAATCTACTTTAAAACATTCAAACAAGTCAAAATCAATTTAACATCTCTAGTTCTCTAATTTTGATCCCTTCGAGCAACATTTGGTACTGGCCAATTAGTATGTAAAATTAAATTAAAATACTCACTTTTACATTACATGAAATATTAAAGTACGTATATACCCCCTTCTTCAATTGGGAATAAGAGAAAACAGAGTACAAAATCCTTGGGAAGGGGAAATATAGAGATGAGCACCGAGTGAGTTCACTTCATAGTAGATGATTAGGAAATGGCCCGTGTCTGGTCACATGGATTCCTCTGAACTTGTTTGTCCAACGCCTGAACTTGCCTGTTATGTTTCTGTTCTTTTATTTTTTTATTGTCTATGTTTTTTCTTCTTCCTAGCTCCTTTTGTTCTGTTAAAGGATACTTCTTTCAATCTGCGATTCATCCACCAGCTTTTCGTCTTCTTTCTCTTTTCATGTCCTATATCACCATATTATTATCATTACCAAATGAACAAAGATCGAGGCACATACATCTACGCTGATAAATTATTCAAGGGTGAGGTTAACCGGTGCCCCGGAGCACTGGTTAAGAAAACAAAAAAAACGAAAGTTTTAAATTAAAAGTAATATTTTTTAGACTTTCAATGAGTTGACTGCACAAGTTTCAATGTGATATTACTATATTTGCTTCCTTAACTAGTGTCCCGGGGCACCGGTTAACATTTCCCATTATTTCAACTAGTCGATAACCCATGCTACAGCACGGGCCACGCGGCTGCGCCGCGCGGTGAGGTTTGTGACGTTTTGTCATGGTGTGAGATTTAGTACTAAATAAAAGTAAAAGTTAAAAGGCATACATAAAAATTACCTTGAAATAGTTATAAATATTTACACAACATATATCCTTCATAAACTAACCAACATAATTGATATCTTACTTAAATTACATAAATCAAACACCCTTAAGTAAGACATAGGAAATGAAATACAATAGATACTACCACCCTTAAATTACAGAAATGAAATACAACATGGGCTATGTGTTGCGTCTATCATAGGAGAATTATTAATATGGGTCTCGTGTTTCAATCGTACGCTCCAATTATTTTTTTAGCGATCGATCTATAGAAAAATACCATATAAAGTTAAATCCTAAAAAAAATTCACTATGAAGCATAAGTTTAAGATATGATGTGATATTTTATTTTCTCCTGGGATAAATATCATGTAAAGTTCTTTATATATAGAAATCATTCATAAGTATATGCTTATCAAGCAAAGTATATAATATCTGAATATAATTAGTCTCGATAAACATAATTATATATTAATTTTAATTAATACGGATAATATCTGAATACAATTAAAACATTGGAAGCCATTACAAATCTTCAGACTCTGAACTTCAGACTCCAATCTTCAGACTCTGAACTTCAGACTCCAATCTTCAGACTCCAGTCTTCAGACTCTAAACTTCAGACTCCAGTCTTCAGATTCTGAACTTTATATTTTGAATATATAGTTCGTACACTCACACATATTTTATTAATATATAGTTCATATTGACTTTCATAAATAAAGATATATTGACATATTTCCGTAAAAAAAAAATATACTCATATATATTTTATTAATATATAGTTCACATTAAATTTCATCAATAAAGATACACTGACATATTCCCGTAAATGGATTTCATACAAAATTTCGTACAAAATAAACGTCTCTCTTCTGATAAAGACATACTGGATTTCATATATGTTAAGTTGATGATGAAATTATGTGTAATTTTTTAATTAATATATCGTTTAGGGTAAAGAAAAATTAGTGGTATAAGACTAATTGTAGTTTAGGTCGTAAAACATATAGTATAAGACTAATTGTAGTTGAGGTCATAAAACATATAGTATATATTTTTAAAAAATTAGCATGAAATTTGTATGTACATAAAAATGAAATACTACTTATGTCTCAAATTAGATATAAAAAATATCACTCTCTCAATAGCAGAACAATGTAACCTATATAAACTACCTTTAACTAATTATCAATTTGTCTTCATAGTAGATAACACAGTGTATACATTATTTTACGTATTATATATAAATATTTATATATAACTATGAAGCATAAGTTTAAGATATGATGTGATATTTTATTTTCTCCTGGGATAAATATCATGTAAAGTTCTTTATATATAGAAATCATTCATAAGTATGTTTATCAAGCAAAGTATATAATATCTTAATACAATTAGTCTCAATAAACAGAATTATATATTAATTTTAATTAATACCGATAATATCTGAATACAATTAAAACATTGAAAGTCATTACAAATCTTCAGACTCCAGTCTTCAGACTTTGAACTTCAGGCTCCAGTCTTCAGATTCAGACTTCAGACTCCAGTCTTCAGACTCTAGACTGCAGACTTCAGTCTTCACTTTATCTTCGTTCTTAACTTGATCTTTCAGAATATAAAAGTAGAAAGAAGTAAATAAATAGATCTAAAAAGTTATTTCTTCTTGCTGTCTATATTTGTTATTATTTGAACATTGATGATGAAGCTAAAGAAAGTAAAGATGATTGTTAAAGTAATATGGTTTCTTCACATGACCAAAGTGTTTCATTTTTTTTCTAACAAAGAAAGTGCAGTTTTGTTTTTTTACAAAACGTGTGTTTTTTTTTTTATCATAAAAACCTTTTAAAATAAATCCATAACAATCTTCTTTGTTGTGTATAGAAAAGCTATGGTTGTTTTTGCTGTCTGTATTTTTTATGATTTGTACATTGATGATGAAGCTGAAGAAAATAAAGACGATTGTTAAAAGTAATATGGTGGATCTCCATTTCATCTTGTGTTTTTCTGTATTCACTTTTTCTGCAAAAATAAAATAAGTAGTAGAAGATGAGTAAGAGAGGATTGAAATGAAAAAATTAAAGAACAGAAAGAAAACATTACAGTTGAAGATGAGAAGGAAAGATGAGAGAAGTGAAGAGAAAAAAAAATGAGAAAATAAGGGAAAGGAGGGAATATAAAATGAATGAAGGAAATTTGAAATTTGAAATTGATGAATAGTTGGTGAAAAAGTTGGATTAAAACTGACATTAATGAAAAAGGTGTCTTGATCAGAGCAAATGACCATAATAACCCTTATAGTGTGGAAAAAACAACAATAACAAAAACTGAAACTGGACAGTTATGTAAAATTGGCAGCAAAAATGTGATAAAATGACATTTGTAACGTTCAGCTATGAAGAAAAAAATCAGGGACAAATATTAGATATGGACAGATTAGTAAATTCGGTAGTTATCTCTTTTCATATATTGTAGGTAGATTGTTATGTTGATTAGTCTACATTTGTGACAAGTGACATCTACTATTTTTTGTTTTTGTTTTTGTTTGATGAAACTACTACTACTCCTAACACATTCACTTCATTCAAAATGAGATCAATAAAAAATATGGCAATTGCACTTGTGCTTCATAAAGGATCACACTGACAAGGGAGATGACCTTCCTTGCGGTGGAAACTCTTCATCTTATCCTTTATTTTCTCTCTTAATTCATCTTTTTTCTCTTCATTATGTATTAGTTATTTAGTTTCTTATATTCTCTTTTCTCTCTTTTTATAAAATTATATTATATTCCGTGGTAGAGTAAGAAGAAAAGATTCATTTTGGATATCTAATCTAAGTATATTACCTAGTATGATATAGCTAGATAAGTTTATTATCAACAAAACAAAAAAGTATAGATAAGTTGCCAATGCCAACCAACCATTTTTTGTTTTGCACAACTTTGATTAAATTATTGAATTGTTTTCAGCTATAGTTTGATTATTCTTTTCCATGGACAATTTAATATGGTGGAATTCACAAAACGGTGTTCACGAACGAGATTGAAGTTTGATTTATTTTATATGATAGATTAAAAATGACAATCATCCGCCTTCAAAGCATATAGTGCATAAAACGAGAATAGGGAATTGTTTTTGTTGGAGGACGAAAAGAATATATTCCTCCTTGTGAATAATAACATGACTAAACACATAACCGATTTCAATAAAAACATTAACCGACATGTCGTATCGAGATGTAGTGATTGGTTCGAGCGGTAAGAGACTCAATCATGAAAAGTTTCAAAAAGTTATTATACTTTTGCGGACTATATTGTATAGAGAACATTTAGTTGAGAGGAAAGAATTCTACTTGTCCATCCAAAAAGTTGTTTAATATATATTAATCATTGTTACACTGGAATCATACATTAGATGAAATATGTCATGGACATCTCTATATAAGTGGTGAGAAATCTTTGTCTTATAATGGTATGTTTGGTTTGGCGTTGTATCATTCATTCTTGCGTTTCGATGCCAATTTGGCCATGATATTAAGAAGCTACAAATTGGAGCTTCACTCCAAACACACATTACTATGTATCCTACCGCTAAAACAAACAGACACGCAGTCGATTTTGTAAATGATGAATTAAGTTCAAACCCAAACTTTAAGATGATATCAAAATCAAGATGTGTTGGATCGTCTGCTATTAGGTCACTCTTATCTGGTCACTCAAATCACGCTCAAAATGTCTAGTATTTAATGTGAGATGTATATGTTAAGAATCTCACTCGAATCCAAACACATTTTATAATTATAAATGGGAGACAATACTCATTTTAAATGATTTTATAAAGGTTAAGTTGGGCATAAATCAAACTTTAAGAAGGATTGGATTGCAGGAAAGCTGATTTAATTATTAGTATTATCACTAGGAATTATAGAGAATGAATAAAGTGGCAAGGGAATCTATCTGTCAGCTATCTCTATACGTTGGTGTATGTTTCATTTCCCATTGGGTATGGTCAAGGAATTGGTCTACAATTACAAATGAAACCTCACGTGCAATAGGCTGAGGCTTTTTGTCTTTGTATGTTGATTGAAACTTTGAAACATCCTATTTAAAACCCATGTACAAACCTTTCTTCACACAACAATACCATGTTAAAAAGGGTCACTTTGTTTTCTCTTTCGGGTATGTAATACTTTTGTTTGGGACTTTTATGTTCATTTCTAAGTTTTTCTCATTCTACATCACTCTCAACTTTTTCCCCTCTCTTCAATAATTTTTCTTTAGTTTTAGTTAGTGATTAGTCACAAATTAATAATGGCTCTTGAAACTGTGGTTTTCCCACAACAAGATCCATTCACATATAGTTACAAGGACAATTACTTCAACTCTTTGAGCAATGACTATGATCATCTTCATGCGGAAGAACAAGAGAATGTTCTCCTAGGAATCATCAACAATAACACCAACGTAGAACAACAAAATCTTCATGCAAACTGGGATTCTTGTTCTGTTAAGGATAAATGGGAATATTCACACTCTTCCTCTCCTGAAATCTGCACCGTTGATCAAACTATCACGGCACCTACTACCTTCACTCCTCCTCCTTCTTCCACCGTGGAAGCTACAACAACTGCAACGTGTAGGAGAAAACGACGTCGTATCAAGAGTGCAAAGAACAAAGAGGAGATTGAAAATCAGAGGATGACTCATATTACTGTTGAACGCAATCGAAGAAAACAAATGAATGAGTACTTGAATGTGCTTCGCTCTTTGATGCCTTCTTCTTATGTTCAAAGGGTCAGTTTCAATCACAATTTAACTAATTAATTTGTTTCTTTTTAATTAATTCTATGTTATCAATCAATTCAAAATAAAGAGCATGACATAATATGATATGACATGAGATGAGTTCTCAACTAATCACACTTGTATTTTAAAATTACTTAATTATGGCCCGTTAACTTTCTAATTATATTTTCATTTGTTTTCTTCAATTTTCACTTTGAATGTATGTGGGTGGGTAGGTTAAATGATCTTTATTTATTTATAATTTGTTTTACTTATGATAGAGGAAAGATGGAAGCTAACAAAAAAAAACTGTCTTTAAAGATTTGTGGGCTATTTAGCTAACACTCAATAAAAATTGGACACATAAAGGCAAATCTAATGAAGTGGCATTTTTTTGGGTGAGCTTTAGGTTGTTTGGAAGTACTCACAAACTAATTTTTATTGATTGTTGGTAAATTATCTATAATTTTTCAGATAATTTACCAAAGACAACCTATTTTTCTTTAAGAGCTTAAATGTGAAATTATGACACTAGTGCATAAAAAGGGATAGTATGAGTTCGTGTCTAATTACATCAAATATTTCCATAAACTTTTATCATAACAAGTGCACTTGCATAAAAAAAAACATATTTAGAAAAATTGAAAACAAAATTTTTACAATTTTTTTTTTGTTTTGCTAAGGACAATTTTCAAAAAATTTTAAAAACAGTCAATCTATTTTTGTAATGCATTTAAAAAAAAACGCAATTTCTTCTCCAACACTAATTGTTATGTGACTTAAAATGGTAAATATAGTGAAAATGACAATACAAAATTCCATGTGTATTTGATTGAAAAAACAGGGTGACCAAGCTTCTATTATTGGAGGCGCAATAAACTTTGTGAAGGAGTTAGAACAACATTTACAGTCCATGGGGGGCCAAAAGAAAACGAAACAAACGAACGAGAACATAGGCTTAAATAATGGACCACCTTTTGCTGAATTCTTCACTTTTCCTCAGTACACAACAAGTGCAACTCAGAACAACAACAACAACAACACGGTCACAATGGAACACAATTACCAAGAACAGAAACAATGGGCCGTAGCAGATATTGAAGTCACAATGGTAGATAGTCATGCCAACATTAAAATTCTATCCAAGAAAAAACCAGGACAACTTATGAACATTGTTGTTGGGTTACAAAATCTTAGGCTCACCATTCTTCATCTTAATGTTACCACAGTGGATGATATGGTTCTTTACTCGGTTAGTGTCAAGGTTGGTGTTTTTTTTTTAAAAAAAAATTATTTATTTCTGCTGGCATCCATTTAATTTTTTTTTTGAAATTTTAATTAGAAGTTAAGTAATTTGGTTACTTAATTTATGAGTTTTGGGTATGAATTGATTGGAGCAGGTAGAGGAGGGGAGTCAGCTGAATAGTGTGGATGAAATTGCGGCTGCTGTGAATCAACTATTAAGGACGGTCCAACAAGAGCTGGCTTATCAACTAAATTGAATGAATGAATGGAACTTGACAACATTAATTAATTTAATTTCCTTGCTTAATTTATTTTAAAATTTGCCTATCAAATCTTCTCCATCGTTAAGTGATTTGGATATATAAATGTGACTGTGTTTATTGAGAATATTAGAGGGGGTAAGGTAATATGTGTAGCACTTTAATTATTTTGTCCTAATTTTTTCTTCTAATAGCAGCATTTGTGGCAAACAACTTCAATGCCTAGTTGAAATGTGTTAATTAAGATGTGTGTACAACCAACAGTACCTCACAGGTCTATGTGAATTACAAGTTCATTTCAATAATAAGCTACCGATAGGTCTGCTTGATCAAAGTTGACATTTTACATTATTATGATGATCTCGTGTTTATCATGATTTTTCTTCTTTCATTCAAAATTAACCAATATTGACTTCTTAACGGTCTACATAAGACATAATATATCCCCTATGCTATAAAAATCCGTGAAATGTGTGTGTATGTTTGATTATATGCTGATTTAATTTGATCATGATATGGCTTCAATCCAAATGAATTAATTTATGCCTTGATAGCACATGTTAATTTTTCAAACATAGTGTAACTCACTCAACCTCATTTTATTTTAATGTAAAACTAGTAGGACACCCATGCACACATGCACGGGGTCGCATGTTGCGTTTTGTTTTTGAAATATGACGTAACTGTGTTAAATTTAAATTATATTGAATGATATAATTGAAGAGGAATAAAAAATTGACAATTACAAAATATTGAAACTGGGTACCCATGCACAATCTCAATGGTTAAATTTAGCGATATTTTTAAATTCAAAATTGGGTACCCGTGCGTGATAATGAATTACGTGATTTAATCAATGATTAAACATAGTGATCTTTTTAAAGAGAAATATGAAATCTACAATTTTCAAACTCAAAAGTGGGTACCCGTACATAATCTCAATGGTTAAATTTAGTGATCTTTTTTTAAGAAACTAAATGTTAAGGAAATAAATATATCAATATTGTCGTAAAAGTCGTGCATTTAATTTTTCAAAATTTTGATTTTTTTAATACAAAATGTTTACTTTTTATTTTTTTAATATGTGTCTTTAAAACACAAGTTAACAAATTTTTTATTGTAATTCTAATAATATATACATGTAAATTATCACTAGTTATATTCATTTTGTCTTTAACTGATATGTTGTTAATGCAGTAGTTGGTAGAACTTATTAACAAGAGTTTAGATTTGATCTAGTTATCTTGAAAAAAAAAAAGTAATCGATATCGTTGTGTATATTTTTAAAAGGATAAAAAAATTGAGACAAACAAATATTGTAAAATGTGATAAAAAAAAGAGTAATAAGTATATCCATGTGAACGATTTTGGTCCACTATTCATGCATTTCACCCGATAATAAATCATATTCGAAAGTTCACATTGAGTTCAATCCTCTCAAACTTGCTTCCTCACCAACTATAATCCAATAAGTAAGAGATTCAAAACGAAAAATGGTATATGCCAAAAATGAGACGAGTTAACTAGCAAACTCCACACATTCTTAACGCATCCATGAAAACAAATTACACTTTTGGTCCCTTAAATATTTTTCAGGTTTTATATTGGTCCCCTAATTAATAAAAGTAACATTTTGGTCCCTTAAATCCTTCTCTGTTAGTCACTTTGATCCCTTCCGTTAGTTTGTGTTAAAAAAACGTTCACTTTTGGTCCCTTAAATATTTTTCAGGTTTCACTTTTGGTCCCTTAAATATTTTTCAAGTTTCATATTGGTCCCCTAATAGAGGACCAATATGAAACCTGAAAAATATTTAAGGACCAAAAGTGAAAGTTTTTTAACAAAAACTAACGGAATGGACCAAAGTGACTAACAAAGAAGGATTTAAGGGACCAAAACGTTACTTTTATTAATTAGGGGACCAATATGAAATCTGAAAAATATTTAAGGGACCAAAAGTGTAATTTGGCCTAACAAATATTATGAAGCTTAACAAGACAACATGTTATTGTGTATTAAGTCAGTTTGATTGTTTTTATTTTCGTCATATTTAGGTTGCAGTACCCTTATACATATTTTAATTCAATTTTGATTATTAAACAAAAATCAATTTTTATCAATATACACTTAACCCAACCAATCTGGCAAGCTTCGAGATGGCTCATTTACGAGGGTAACGTAACTAAGCACTTCCTTTCGTGCCTTTTACTTGAAAAGGACAAGAAGAATATGGGTACTCAACGAAATTCAGACCTATATGTGTTATGATTTTGTAAGCAATCAAGTACTCTACTGAAACATCACATATTTATTATTGAAATAAAAATTCAAATTTCATAGTGATTCATTAAATGAAATGGTCATAATATATACACCTTCCTTATTGTCTTTCACGTGTGAATATTCTTCTACACTTTTTTCTTCCTTTGTCTGCTTCACAATTGCACAATGTATAATGATGCCTCGGTTTGGAATTGTGAAAAACAGAATATTTCTTGATCAATAATTACCTTCACATCTGGTATTTGCAATTTTGTCCTTGTAAAAATTGCAATTGTGTGAGAGTTGAGAGTTTGCAATTTTCTCCTCTAAAAAATATAGCAGTTTGAGTAATAAAATAATTTTTTGAGATTGCGAATTTAAGTATGAAGTGGTGAACCACTATATATATATATATATATATATATATATATATATATATATATATTACGCAATATAAGTATGAAGTGGTGAACCACAATAAACTTAAACTACAGAAAATGTTCGATAATTTTCTCCTTGTAAATATTTAAATGTTTCATTCTTTTTTTCTTTTTCCTTCAATTCCCCTTTCTTTTCACTTTCTTTTAATTTTATATTTTCTACCTCTTTCACCTTCTTTTGTGTAGTTCTCTAAGATGATAATAAGGTGCATAACACCTTATCATAATTCCTTCATCTCCTCCCAAGTGTGAGTCTTAATGTTGTGTCTGAGTTAACTTTTCGCGTTTGATGAAAGAGTCAAAGTTGAACAACATATAATTGAGAGAATCCATAAACTTAATGTCTTAAAGTTTTGGGTGAAGATGTGGTGACCAACTCACTCGAATAGTTGCTCTTAGCACAATGTTATGATCTAACCTAGTGAGACTCCCCCTCTTGGCTCAACATATAAGACCTACTATAGAAAGTGGAATTATGATGGTAGTAAACAATATCAACTATTAATTAAATTTATATTAAATGGTTATGTTTTTACTGAAGTGGAAGAAATAGTCACAAGAAAGGGGGGTTTGAATTGTGACCCTTTTTAAATTTAATTATGAAAGTTAACAAGTTTATGTACTCAAGAAAATTCTTGGTAAATGTTAGATAAAAGATTAGAAAGTCTTTAAATATTTATACAGTTGTTTTATCAAGGACCAGAATGTTTTGGATAGAGTAAGGTTAAATAGTTAAGCAGTTTTACTAAGGACCAGAATGTTCTGGATAATAATTATATAATTAATAAAGAGACTGAAATATAAAGTCATTATAACGAGGACCAGAATACTCTGGAGAATAATTAAATAAAGACAGAATGATAAAACAATATAAATATAGGACCAGAGAACTCTGGATTAATATGGTTATTTAATTAGGACCAGATTATTCTGGAGAATGATTATATTAAATAGCAAGAGTAATATTAAAGATAATTTTGGGACCAGAGCACTCTGGATTAATATTGGTTTATTTAATTTAGGACCAGATTGTTATGGAGAATGATTATATTAAATAACAAGAATAATATTAAAGATAACTTTAGGACCAGAACACTCTGGATTAATTTAATAAGGACCAGATCGATCTGGAGAGATATGATAAGTATTAAAACTGAAATTAAAAGTGTGTGTGCGTTGTGTAGACAATTATAAAAGATAAGGGAAGAGAAGAGAACACGAGAGATTTATCCTGGTTCACCAAAACCGGCTACTTCCAGTCCCCACACTTCGTGTGAGATTTTCCACTATAGTATCCTGCTAACAGAAACTTCTGACTAGCACTATAAGGTCTTGATCACACCAGATCAGTCCGTTGTCTTGATCACACCAGGTCAGTCCGTTACAAACCGTATTATCAACCTCGGCAGGCTTCTACAATTCTTTGCTTTCGCACAAGAAAGGTTGTTACAGATTCCTTCTCAAACTATCGTTACGAATAGACTTGAGAGTATAGTACACTTTTGTATGATGAGATAGTTTTTCGATCAAATAAAATACTCAACACATGTTTGAGATTTTACTAAAAAACTCTTAAGAGTATGATCTAGAACTTTTGAGAGAGATGTTGTGAAGAGCTTGAGAGAGAGTGATCATTTTATTTGCAAACTTTTGGTTTTTGTCTTCCAAGCCTTCCTCTATTTATAGGAGATAAGAGTCTTGCTATCCAAGCCTTGAAACAGTTGTTTATGCTTTAATTTGAAAGAGTCTCGCGCTCCAAGTTAAAGCCTTGAGAGAAAATGTGAATTTTACACTTGCAGAATGATTACCAGAACGTTCTGGGATTTCTAGCTTTGCACAAGATGAGATTCACGCGTTTTGCAAGCTTTGCAGCCGTTGGAAAATGCTACCAGCTGTATAAGTGACTTTGAAGATGTCATGTGATGACCTATTTGCTTATGTCACTTTAGATACTTTATGTAGATGACCTTTTCCTTTAATGGATCAAAAGAAGCATTTAAGGCCCATTAGTGATCTTGTCTTTAATCATATGATTTTTCCTTTTATGGTGAGACAAATATCATTCTTGAATTTGTTCCTTCATGATGTATTCTCATTAAATTTCATTCTTGTCTTTTTGCGATCTTGCCTTTTTTATTATTTTTTGTTGTGAGATGAGATCATTCTTGAGATCATTCTTGAGATTATTCTTTATGAAACATTTCTCACAAAAATCATTAATAGATAACAAGATGAAATGATTTTAAATATGTTTGTTATCCTTTAAAATATCAAATGAGGATGTTCTCTTCACTTTGTATGACCAGAATGTTTTTTGTAAGAACACGAGAAACCTTTCTCAAAGTCAAAATTCCTTTGATTGATTTCTATTCTCCCAAATCATATCTTGAATAATGATGGAAGATTTTTGGATCATCCTAATTCTTTTATGATAGAATCTTCGTGCTTTATCATGAATTTTCTTTCTTGATAATTATCCAATTAATGAATGACTTTAATGAATAGTTCATTCATGGATTGGTTTCTTTTCAGAGTTGATTCTAATCATTTCGATGAAATAATGAGAATAATTTCGAGTGTAATAATCGTCTTCATCATGAGAACATTCTTTTCATCAAAGTTGATAATGTTCTCTTCTATATGAGAAGACAATATCTTCTTGGTCAATTAACCTTGAATTATTTTGTTGATGATGCAATTCTTCTCATAATTCCTCTAAGTGATTCCACACAATGTTTCTTGTCCATTGAGTATTGTCATACCCCAATTTTTGACCTAAGATTCTTTTTTTACTCGTCTCTGGGTTCGAAATTTTTTCGTCGTTTCAGACGGAATTTCGGCAGGGAGGTATTTTAAAATACCTCATTTTTTGGTTCCGAAAGCGACCCTTTTTTTTATTATTATTATCGTTTGTCACTTTTAATTATTATTTCCTTTTTATTTTTAGTTCCATTTTTTTTTCTTCTTTTCTTTTTCCTTTTTTATTATCCTTTTTTATTTTTATTTTTATTTTTATTTTTCGTTTTTTATTGTTTTGTTTTTTAAGAGGTCTGACTTTGGGTTTTTAATGAGTTTGATGGCAATTTTAATGGTTGCCATTTTGATTGTTTGCTGATTAATTGTGATAATTGTCCATCAATGGCTTTAATCAGCATTTACCATCACTGCACTATAAAAACAGAGAAAAAAGGCCAGGAAAATTCATCAGTACCCAGCAAAGTAACAACAACCAACCATCCCAAAACCAGAAATCACTATCACACCATACGGCAACCACCCAAATATAACACAACCACCACAATCGGCCGCATTCAACCACACACAACCATAACCCTTCATACGCCCTCAAACCCACCCTCACGCACCACCCTCACGCATCACACCCACAACCCAAAACGTGAGCCACTCTCAAAGCGTGAGCCACTCTCTCAAACACACGAAACATAAAAAATCACAAACCCAAAAACCCTCAGAACCCACCAAAATCAAACAACACAACCCCACACATCTCAAACCCATACGCCCCTCAACCTCACTCCCACAACACCATACGGCCGTACGGCACAACCTGGCCTAACCACCATAACACTCCCAGAAATCAACAAACAGCAAACCAAACCCAGCCATAATCACACGCGGCCTCCTCCACACAACCATCCAAGGCCGCACCACCCAAACAACCTATAACAATCATCTCTACCCATTCAAAAGCCAGAACCGAACATAGTATATCCACAAGAGGTAGTCTTCTTCTCTTTTGTTTTAAAAAATCCCAAACCTAGATCTAGGGTTTTCAAAAAAGAATTTTAAAATCTTGAGTTGATTTTTAGTAAGGGGAAAGAAAAGGGTTTCGGAAAAAACATAGTTTTTTTAAAAAGGAGAGGTTTTGTTTCCTCCGGCACGGTGGCGCCGCCCCTAGGGCTGGCCGGCCGCCGTGCCTGAATTGTTGTTTGCCGGCGAGGTTTGAGAGAGAATTGAGAGGAAGAGTGGAGAGAAACAAGGGAAGAAAGAGAAAGAGAAAGAGAAGAGTAAAATGACATGTTTTTTTTTTTCTGAAATTTGGTTTTAAAGCATCAAACTCTGGCCCAATACCTGTGGCCCAAACCTATTCTTTTCATCAGCTCTTGCTGATTGCTTCCCCATACCCCCCTTTCTGCCAGTAGCACCCCCCCTGTTCCCTTTTCTATTCTTTTCTTATTATTTCTTGCATTTTACTTTTGTTATTTCTTTATGTATTTCATGCATATTATTCCATTGCATTTACCTCATAGTATTTCATGCATTTTTTTTTTATTATTTTCCTTTTATTTTCATGCATTCTTAGTTTTATTTATTTCATGCATTTCTTTTTAGTTTTATTCTAGCATATTTATTTTTTTTCATACATTTGCAATTTGTTTTTTTTCCTTTCGTCATTTTTATTTTCGTTTTATTAGAATGTAATTAGGATCAATGTAACAAAAAATCAATGAGAATATCGCACCGACACCACACTTTATTTATTCTGCTTTACGTCTTTTATTTATTTTTACTTATTTCGCTTTTCGAAAAAATACAAAAAAAATTAGGTTAGTTTAAAAGGGTTCCGCGGTGATCCAACGTCACCACGGAATTCCCTCGCGTATTAGCTTTTAGTTACTTTTTCGTCTTAGTTAATTAAAAACAAAAAAAACATGCAAATAATAATGAAAAACTCAAAAAATCTTTTCTTAATAAACCTTGATTTTCAATCAAGTGTCCGTTTTTTTTTCTTTTTATTTTCGTTAAATAACCATTAATCTGCTTTAATTACACTTTAATCATTTTCAAAATAAAAAACACAAATCAATCCCATTTTGCCACTTGGCTTTTATTTTTAAAACTTTTTTTAAAACTAATAAAAAACACCAAACAAATCAACCGTCTTTTTACCCCGAACTACGAGGTTTTGATCCCTCACGGGTACGTAGGCAGAGGACCTTGTCCTTCCAAATCATAAAAAATACAAAAAACATTTTTTTTTTCTCACTATTCCAATTCAGTCTTTTCTTTCTTTAAAAAAAAAATAAGCAAGTTATAGCCGAAATAAATAAATAAAATCAAGAGGTTCTCGTAGAGTACTACGAACGTTTAGGGTGCTAACACCTTCCCTAAACGTAACTAACCCCCGAACCCTAAATCTTTAAATTGTGGTAATTTAGAACTTTTTCCCCCTTTCTTTTGAAAAATTAAAAGTTCAGTCGTGAATTAAAATTAGTGAGTCAACGCTAATCAATAGCTTGATCTCCGAAAATCACCGCGACAGAAATGGCGACTTCACTGGGGAATAAACACAAGAGGGTTGAGCCTAACTTGGTTTTGTTTAGTTATTTTGTGCTATAACTTGCTTAAAATAAAAAAAGTGTAAATATGTGCATATGTGTTTTTTTTCCTTTTACGTGAGTGGTGAGATAAGTCCTACACCCGGACTTGAGGGAAACATAAGATAGGATGGTGGTATAATCAAAGTGTCTTTCCGAGAGTGAGTTTCGGATGTGGCACATGTGATAACCCCACTCAATGGAGGAATCTTGAAAGTATCACTATGTTGACATGAGTAGTCGTGTTTGGCATTGTTATTTTCAAGTGACCTATGAAGTTGAGGACCTTTAGTTACCTTTAACCCATCTTGGCCTTTTAGGACGTAGTGCGGTGGCTAATCAAGAGTAGTCTTGAATTGGTTGATACGCGATACTACACTCGAATGAGACTTTCCTACGAATGTCGTTGGACCGGGAGTCAGTCCCGTAATCCGACAGTATTCGGAAGTGGTCAATGACTTTGGGAACTTGGTAGAACCCGTGATACAGGTACATTTAAAACCATAGTCCTTACCAAATGGCGTGTTTACCCTTGACTCCAACATTTTGGACTTAACCTCACCATGTTTTCTCTGTTTCTTTAACATAATCATGCATACATGCATCCGTGCATAAACTCTTTTCTTTTTTTTCATCTAATTTATCGAAGGACTAAAATAAATTTTTTTCGTAAACATCATAGATATGGACATTCCAAGAAGAAGCACTAGGAAGTACCTTTTCAAGAAAACAGACTTGTCGAGATTAAGGGAGCTAGCATCTTTAGTAAGTGATCCAGTTGATTTTCAAGCTCATCATGGGAAGTTGCTCAGAATTCTTAGGGTAGATGTTGAGGAAGGATGCCTAGAGACCCTGGTTCAGTTCTATGACCCGCTCTACCATTGCTTCACATTTCCTGACTACCAACTTATCCCCACGCTTGAAGAGTACTCCTACCTAGTTGGTTTACCCGTACCTGACAAGATACCATTCCACGGCCTTGAACCCGTCCCTAGACACTCAGATATTGCAGCTGCCCTTCACCTCGAAACTTCCCTTATCCAAGCAAACCTTACCTCTAAAGGAGGCCTCCAAGGTCTTACCACCCACTTCCTCTACCAACAAGCCTCCATATTTGCTGAAGCAGCTAGCACATATGCCTTTTATTCCATCCTAGCCCTCCTTATATATGGCCTTGTACTCTTCCCAAATATTGACAACTTCATCGATATCAATGCCATCAAAATCTTCCTCTCCAGAAACCCTGTACCCACTCTACTAGCCGATACTTACCACTCCATCCATGACCGTACCCAGGCTGGCCGTGGAACCATCTCTTGCTGCGCATCCCTACTCTATCAATGGTTTACCTTCCACTTACCTCAATCCCGTGCCTTCAAGACCAATGTTGACAAACTTTCTTGGCCTCACCGAATCATGACCCTCGACCCATCAGACATTGTTTGGTACCAGGCAGCTAGTGACGTTGGAGAGGTTATTGTGAGTTGTGGTGAATACCCCAACGTACCTCTTTTGGGTATGCGTGGCGGAATTAGCTACAACCCATCTCTCGCTCGACGACAATTTGGGTACCCAATGAAGTCAAAACCAAACAACCTTACCTTGACTAACGAGTTCTATCTTAACCATGGAGACCCCTCAAATAAAAGAGAGAGATTCGCACAAGCTTGGAGCGCTATCCGCAGACTCAGCAGAAGTCAGTTGGGGAAGAAATCAGATTATGTGCATGAATCTTACACTCAGTGGGTTATTGATAGGACCATGAGCTTTGGCCTACCCTACCATCTACCAAGATATCTGTCCTCCACCATCCCCCCACCATCATTACCCCTACCCTTTGACACCAAGGAAGAATTTCAGGAGCAACTGACCAAGGAAAGGCTTGAAAAAGAAACTTGGAAGAGAAGGTACCAGGAACTTGAACGTGAGCATGAAACCTTGAAAGGGAAGTTAGCGCAGAAGAATCATGAGCTTTTCATTCAGAACCAACGGATGATCGAGAAGGATGATTTGCTTCAGCGAAAAGATGCTTTGCTCAGCCGGGATTCTAAAAGGAAGAAGAGGCTTATGGATTCGATCTTTGGTGCGCATTCTGATTCTGAGGATTCATCTACTCCAGGAACTTGAGTTGAAGGTTTTAGAGTTTTATGTTTAGATTCTAGTTTCCAAAATCTTGTAATCTATCAAAAAGAACTACTTTGTAATATCTTAATGCTTAAACGGAATGTTCAAACCATGATGTTTACAATTACTTCAATAAAGTCCTTCGATAAAATATCTTTTTTTTGCATACGCATAATCATGCATCATATTGCATTCATAGTTTCTCAAGCCGAGTCTCACGTCTTGTTTTTTCCAAAGGTCCATCTGCCTAGTCCAAGAAAGTGGCCCGACGTCCTCGGCAGAAACCGACTTACACATACAACACTAAGGGCATATCAGAGAAAAATAATGGAACATTTGGAGCAAGAAAACCAGAACCTCCGGGAAGAGGTGGCCAATCTCCGGGAAGGGATGGAGAAGTTGACCTCCATGATGAATGCTCTGTTGGCTTCCCAAGCCCAGACGTCAGTTCCTCAGCCTGCTGTTACTACTCTTGAGCAGCCAATCTTATTTGCTTTACCAACTTCTACCATACTTGCTCCACCGCCCGGCACGGCTAGAGCTTACCCATGGGGGAGGCCATTTCTGTCAGATGAAGGTTTTCATCCCACTTCTTTTGGAACCCCAACTCCGGCTATCCAGAAATCAGCTCCAGCCCCAACAAAGGCCTCGACAACAGTATCAACAACAGCCTCGACAACAGGCTCCCCAACAGTCCGGCAACAGAATCGGGTTCAGCGGATATCCCATTTTGATCCAATCCCCATGGCGTATGCAGAGTTGCTTCCCGCTTTGCTTGATAAAAATCTTGTTCAAACTAGGGCACCTCCTAAGGTACCTGAAAGATTGCCAAGGGGGTATAGACCTCATCTTTCTTGTGCTTTCCATCAAGGGGCACCCGGTCATGACGTTGAGCATTGTTATGCCTTGAAAGCCGAAGTCCAGAAGTTGATCCAGGCCAACATCCTATCCTTCAAAGGGTCGAGTCCCGATGTGCAAGCTAATCTACTACCTGACCATGGGACCCCATCTGTTAATTTGGTGCAAGATTGCTCAGAAGCTCACCCTGGTGAAGAAGGTGGCAGTGAATTTTGTAACACATGGCAAAGGTTACTGCAATTGGATCGTTGTTGACATTCCCTCAATTACTCATGGGTCCAAGGAATGTGTTTTCGTTGTCTTATCTTTTCAAAAATCCTTTCGTTTCGCCCGATACGAAAGTGAAATCATGTAGGGCTCTACTTTTGTCTTCAAGTTACCACTATCAATGAAAAATTGTCGTTTCTTTCGCGACTTTTTATTTTTATTGCTTTTTCTGGAAAAATGGTAACACAAAAAACCCAAAAAAAAATATTTTATTTTATTTTATTTTAAATCAATTTCAAAAGGTCTGCATTTTTCACTCATTTTCTAAAATCAATCATCAATCATATGCAGACTAAGCATCAATAAGCCCGTTGAACACTGTAACCCTATGCTCTCTCCCGACTTTGAGTTCCCTGTTCACGAAGCTGAAGAGGAGGAGGATGAACAGATTCCCGAAAAGATCTCTCTGTTACTAGAATATAAAAGAACATCATTCAGCCTCATGAAGAAGCATTCGAAATGATTAACTTGGGTTCCGAAGAACTGCCATTACAGTATTCCCGGTCAAATCCCAGATGAATGGTGCCATCGAGGCTGCAAAAAAACAAAAACAAAAAAAAACAACAAACAAAAGCAAAAAAGAACAAAAAGAAAGAAAATACACCAAAAAAGATGGTGCAGAAGATGGTAACCACTTACAAGGACCTGCATGGGATGTTACCGTATGCTTTACATGGACATCGCACTTCAGTACGTACCTCAACAGGGGCAACCCCCTTCTCTTTAGTGTATGGCATGGAAGTAGTACTCCCTGTGGAGATTGAGATTCCATCAATGAGAGTTTTAATGGAACCTAAGTTATCAGAGGCTGAATGATGTCAAAACAAATATGATCAGAGAAACGCATGAATGTTTTGTGTCACGGGCAGTACCCGTGTGTTCCAAGAGGGAGGTCTTGTGCTCAAGAAGATCCTATCTTTTCAACCCGATTCCAGGGGCAAATGGACGCCTAATTATGAAGGCACATATGTCGTCAAGAGAGCGTTCTCCGGTGGTGCAATGACTCTTACGACTATGGATGGTGATGAGCTTCCCCGTCCTGTGAACGCCGATGCAGTCAAGAAATACTTTGTCTGAAAAATAAAAGAACAGCTCGGTGAGTCGAAAACCCGAAAGGGTGGCTTAGACAAAAATGAGCGTCTCGGTGGACTGAAAACCCGAAAGGGCGGTTCAGGCAAAAATTAGAGACATGAAACAGAAAATAATCATCCTGATAGATCGAAAACCCGAAAGGGCGATCTATGCAAAAGTTAAGGATCAAAAGACAAAATAACTGCATTGGTCTGATCTCTACTCACTTGGGGCACATTAAATGTCAAGGAAACTCTGAATCTGAAGCATCTAAATGGTGGAATTCAAAGTTGTTAGGGAGAATAACTGTTATTGTGTTCAATGTACTTTCCCCTTATATTTACCATTTTCCAAACTTTGTGAGGTCCGTGGAGCCACGCCATTGGCGGGTCACCACTCTGTTAAATAAATTTGAGCCTATGCCTTTTATTTGGAATTCCCATTTATTCTGTTTATAAAATTTCTTCTATTTTTGATGGTAGTACTTGAAGCAGAATATTTTTCAAAAAAAATCATAAATCTTTTTTATATTTTTGGAAAGCATAAACAACAAACACATTCTCTCTGAACTCATGAATAAGTGAGGTGTGCGTCAACATCTGTCCCAAGAACGGGTAGACTCTGCAGGTTAAACATGGTCAATTGCTTAAAAAAAAGAGAAAAGAAAAAGCTCGGTAAGTCGAAAACCTGAAAAGGCGGCTTAAGCAAAAATGAGCGTCCCGGTGGACCGAAAACCCGAAAGGGCGGTCCAGGCAAAAATTAGGGGCATACAAAAGAACACATTCCCGGTGGATCGAAAACCCGAAAGGGCGATCCAGGCAAAAATTAGGGGCATACAAAAGAGTATATTCCCGGTGGACTGAAAACCCGAAAGGGCGGTCCAGGCAAAAGTTAGGGATTCAAAAGAAAAGGAAAAAAGAACAAAAAAGCATGACCACAGAAACGCCAGTTCTTCTGCCAGGTCTATGGATTAACACGTCTCCCCCAGGAAGTGTTTGCTCCCCACCGGTTGTGGCATACGCCGGGCTTTACCCCGTCAATGTTTTGATATGTTTCCCAATGGCATCATTCCCAATGAAGATTGCAGAGTGCTTGTACTGCGCCGTCGGTCCACTTTCCATCTTACCTGTCCAGTTTTGTCTCATCAAGTCTGTCAGTTATACTATCCCACAAGTCAATCCTCCATACGGTCATACAAGTCGTATTGTCTTACATACATTCATACATTCATGCATATACACATTCATGCATACACAACATGCACATAACATCATTCAATACATGGTTGCATTAACCACCCTGAGTCTTGCTTTTTCATGTCAATCAATCATGAACAATTTGTGACTCTTTTTCCCCAAGTGTCATCCCCAGTGTGTCTGGTCCAGAGATGTCACCCTCTTTATGCCAAGTGGCAGTTCTTTAATGAATAGCTTGTGCATGTCTTTACTTCATTTTGTCGTCAATGGCAGTTTGGCAACAACCCGAACAGTTGGCATCTACCTTTATTTCTTTGTCGTCAATGGCAGTTCGGCAACAACCCGAACAATTGACATCTACCTTTATTTCTTTGTCGTCAATGGCAGTTCGGCAACAACCCGAACAGTTGGCATCTACCTTTATTTCTTTGTCGTCAATGGCAGTTCGGCAACAACCCGAACAGTTGACATCTACATTTACCTCTTGTCGTCAATGGCAGTTCGGCAACAACCCAAACAGTTGGCATCTACCTTTATTTCTTTGTCGTCAATGGCAGTTCGGCAACAACCCGAACAGTTGGCATCTACCTTTATTTCTTTGACGTCAATGGCAGTTCGGCAACAACCCGAACAGTTGGCATTTACCTTTATTTCTCATCGTCAATGGCAGTTCGGCAACAACCCGAACAGTTGGCATTTACCCTTTATTTCTTGTCGTCAGTGGCAAGTTCGGCTACATCCCGAGCAGCTGACATTCACCTTTGTTTCTTGTCGTCAGTGGCAGGTTACTTTTATTTCCATCTTCACCTCAAGTGACAAGCTCTACAAACGGGCAACTTGTGGTCGGTGTCTTTTCCCATATCATATTTCCTTTCTCAGCTGTCAATACGATAGTTGATGCCTTCCCCAGTGAAACTGTGTTTATTCCCCAGTGGAGTCGGATCCCTTTTTCTTCAACGAACTCGGGTATCATTTCGTTTTGTTATCCCCAGTCAGGTCAGCTTCGCCGTCTTGCATTCACATTTGCACCACGAGCATTTCATATTTTTGTTAGGCCCAAAATTGGCGTACTCTGTATTTAAGTCCCTTCGACCCGTCGAATCCAAGCTTTTCTCTTTAAATCTCCGGACGAAGAGACTTAAATAGGGGCATCTGTCATTTTGACCTGATATTCTTTTACTCGTCTCTGGGTTCGAAATTTTTTTCGTCGTTTCAGACAAAATTTCGGCAGGGAGGTATTTTAAAATACCTCATTTTTTTGGTTCCGAAGGCGACTTCTTTTTTATTATTGTTTGTCATTTTTAATTATCATTTCTTTTTATTTTTAGTTTCTTTTTTTTCTTTCCTCTTTTATTATCTTTTTTTTTATTTTTATTTTTATTTTTCGTTTTTTGTTTTATTTTTTTAAGAAGTCTGACTTTCTGTTTTAATGTGTTTTAAGGACCATTTTAATGGTTGCCTTTTTGATAATTTTGCTGATTAATGGTGATTATTGTCCATCATTAGCTCTTTAATCTGCATTTATCATCACTGCACTATAAAATCAGAGAAACAAGAGCCAGAAAATTCATCAGAAAAAGCACAGAAAAATCAGTAACAACCCATAACACAAACACGTGAACTCACAACTTTAACCACACCCAAATACACATATTCGGCTACTTCCTCCACACACCACCACAACCGTACGGCCTCCCACCCAAACCTTCACACAACCACCACCTCACACCAACACAAACAGTCACCACTCATAACCCACAAATCCAAACAACACGCCACTAACAGCCTCTATACCCCTTCTCCTCCATAGCCCACATACAAGAAACACACAGTCACCAAACCAAAAAAACATAAACCATACACAACACAAAACTCCCCAAACAACAACCAGCCACGCCCTCTCCCAACACACACTCACAAACCCACGCCTCCACTCTTCTCCCACACGACACGCACTCGCAAACGCGCACCACCACCAGCAAACCCCCAACCACCCAACAACCCACAACACGCCACCAAGCCTAAACCACACACACACCATTTACGGTCTCCAAACCCACAAATCACGCAACCACCACCTCCACAGTAACACACTCGGCCATCAGAAAACCAACGCCAAAACAGCGCCTCTCCTTTCCCAAATGCCACCCACTCACGCGGCCAATCACCACCTTCAAACACCCTAAGCCGAAGCCAGGCCAAGAAGAAGATAGGTAGTTTTTTTTTTTTCTAAAAAAAAGTTTGGATCTAGGGTTGTTTTTAATTCTGAAAGTTTTTTGGATTGGTTTGAGAGAGAAGACAGAGGGAGGAAATGAGAAGAAAGAGAAATTTTGTTATCAAATGAAAAAACCAGCCCTTTTCCTTTTTTATGAGCGCTGAACCGGTTCGGTTCGTTTGAACCGGACCGGTCCAGCTTTCTCCTCATTTCAGCCCACTGGGCTCAGCGCCCCAGTCTTCTTCTTTTTTTTTTTCTGTTTTTACTTTCTGCTAGTAGCACCCCCCCCTGTTCCCTTTTTTCTATTTTTTTTCTTCTTATTATTTCTTGCATTTTATTTTTGTTATTTCTTTATGTATTTTCATGCATATTATTTCGTTGCATTTACCTTATAGGATTTCATGCATTTTTTTCTCTTATTATTTTCCTTTTACTTTCATACATTTTTATTTTATTTCATGCATTTTAGTTTTATTCTAGCATACTTATTTTCATACCTTTGCAATTTTGTTTTTTTCTTTCCTTGTTTATCATTTTGTCATTTTTATTTTCATTTTATTAGAATGTACTTAGGATCAATGTAATAAAAATAAATGAGAATATGCACTGACACCACACTTTATTTATTCTGCTTTACGTCTTTTATTTATTTTTACTTATTTCGCTTTTCGAAAAAATACAAAAAATATTAGGTTAGTTTAAAAGGGTTCCGCGGTGATCCAACGTCACCACGGAATTCCCTCGCGTATTAGCTTTTAGTTACTTTTTCGTCTTAGTTAATTAAAAACAAAAAAAACAAAAGAACATGCAAATAATAATGAAAAACTCAAAAAATCTTTTCTTAATAAACCTTGATTTTCAATCAAGTGTCTGTTTTTTTTTCTTTTTATTTTCGTTAAATAACCATTAATCTGCTTTAATTACACTTTAATCATTTTCAAAATAAAAAACACAAACCAATCTCATTTTGCCACTTGGCTTTTATTTTTAAAACTTTTTTTAAAACTAATAAAAAACACCAAACAAATCAACCGGCTTTTTACCCCGAACTACGAGGTTTTGATCCCTCACGGGTACGTAGGCAGAGGACCTTGTCCTTCCAAATCATAAAAAATACAAAAAACATTTTTTTTTCTCACTATTCCAATTCATTCTTTTGTTTCTTTAAAAAAAAAATAAGCAAGTTATAGCCGAAATAAATAAATAAAATCAAGAGGTTCTCGTAGAGTACTACGAACGTTTAGGGTGCTAACACCTTCCCTAAACGTAACTAACCCCCGAACCCTAAATCTTTAAATTGTGGTAATTTAGAACTTTTTCCCCCTTTCTTTTGAAAAATTAAAAGTTCAGTCGTGAATTAAAATTAGTGAGTCAACGCTAATCAATAGCTTGATCTCCGAAAATCACCGCGACAGCAGTTATGGATTAAATCTTAACATCCTAATATTAAATATATATTTACACATGAACATAAATATTATTTCTTACATGCTGTTGATCTAATGGAAATATGGAACTTTTCTTTCCTAAATTTTAGAGGGGCATCTTTTTTCACATTCTTATTGTGATCCTCTTATGTTACAAAATCTTAAGAGAGCAACACCTAAATAAGATATTAACATCATAAACTTAGGCACAAGTTTTCAGTTACTAGTAGGTCGGTAATGCTTTGTTTGCTGCTACAAGCTAAAAGTAGTGGAAAAGCTAAACAGTCTTGGCCACAATTTAGGCCACAAATAATTTTCTTTTTAAGACTGAAATGAAAGAAAAATGCGAGTATTGATTCTCCTTTATTCCATCCTATTTTAAACAATTAAAATAATAAAACCTAGTATTATTTTCTATTTCACCTTTCAATCCCTTTTTAGAAGTTCAAATTGGACTTTAATATATCACTGTTGGCTAGTTCACAAGTGTTTTTGAATGGTTTCCTATATATAAACCTATGGGTGAATCACATGTTCATGAATTATATTATTTCTAATATTTCAGCTAATCTATATACATTTGTGGATACTCGCATTCGCTCATTCGCACAAGTTATCTCGCCAACATCCACTGTCGTAACCGCACCACTTCCCCAACCGGTTGTGAAGAGCGATTCTTTGTCTATCCAAATTACGGAGGAAGTGTATGTCAAGGGTATTGCAACATGTAAGACCAATTTGCACGGTAGACTTGTTCTGAACAAGGGCGATAAACCCTATACTGCGAAAAAAATCGCAGATAAATTATCGAAACAATGGAAAACTACCGCACCATAGAAACTGATTTCTCTTGGGAAAGAGTTTTATGAGTTCTCCTTTGCCTCTTTTGATGATATGCGATTGGTATGAGATTTGGGCACGGTCAACTTGAAACTGGGGTTGTTGCGTTTGTCTCAACGGACAAAAGATTTCAATAAACACACGCAAATACATACACATGCACAGGTGTGGGTACAATTAATGGAACTGCCACAAGAGTATTGGTTGGAGCGCACACTCTTAGAGATTGCTGGTGCTATAGGTACTCCGCTTCTCATTGATACAACGTCTCAAAAACGTGTTTTTGATCATTACACACGTGTACTTGTTGACATTGATTTTTCCCACCTTTTATTTCATGAGATAATAGTCGAAAGGGAAGGTTTTGCGTTTCCTACGGAGGTCGTTTGTGAATGGATCCCGGACTTCTGCTCTCACTGTCAAATTATTGGGCATCATGTCTCAAATTGCCGCTGGGTGCACCCTGAACAGCCTGCGGCGTTGGAAAAGTAAAACAAAAAGAAAATATGCAGAAACCTGTTAAGCAACGGCAACACTATGAGAAGACCAATCCGGACGGCATAGGATCGTCAAAAGCATTTGCGGAACCAGTGAGTGTACCCATTACCAACGCGGCTGTTACTAATGTTATTAATTTTGAACGCAATTCTGCAAGCATTGAACCTTTTGCTGTCGTGGTTCTTTCCCAAGGTGTTATGACAGGTTCATCACCTGCGCAGCCTGAAAAACCTTAAATTGCCGGTGTTGCTTTGGCTCCTCCGGCTGAACAACATTCAGAAAAGGATAGAGCTATGTCCGACACTTCATTCCACTTTGCTTTGAATAATGTGACCGATGAAATAGCAAGGCCTACATCCGAAAATTTGTATGAAATCCCAGTTTTGGAGCTAGTTACATGTGACCAGCAAGATGTAACATCGCAGGAGGTTGACAGTGAGGCACGCGCTAGTCAGCATCCTTTTTCGGTTTTTAAAAAGCATCATTGTCCGACAATTAACAAAGACTTAGAAATCATTCAGCAAGCTTTAACAGACTCCGGCAGCAACACAGAAGAGCCCTTCACTCCGCATGTTTCCAAGGCGTAAAAAAAAAAAGCAAGCCGCACAACAATTAAAACCCTGTCTCAGGGTCCTCCAACTCCGAATTCCCAATGAAGATCTTTTGTTGTTTCTACCTTATTTCAGAGGGTTTTGGTTTGGTCCCCCCTCTCTTGTACATATTTTTCCTTTTTTTCTAATAATATTTATATGAGAGAGGGGCAGAGGATGGAGTTTTCTTGGGGGTGTCGACCTAGTCGGGATCTCTAAGCTTCTCCCTGATATTTTCCCCACTCTTAGTTCAGTAAAAAAAAACTAATATTTCAGCTAATCCATATATAGAGAAAACATAATCCATTTTATTTTGTTATAAAGTTATTTTTTATGTAAACAATTAGATTAAAAAAAACTGCAAACTACTTTGATCATAGAAATTACATATGATACATTTTGTATATCATGACTTAATTTAAAAAAAATTACTTCATTAATCATCAATAAAAATAAGGTTTATTTTTTAAAAATTGGGGAAGGTGAAAATTATCATTAACTAAAAGTGGCGATTATGTCAATTTTACAACTTTTCTAGATAGAATTAAAACTCCATCTCTTAAGACTATATCGTCAAACTCTTATCGCTAAACCAACACCTAAAAAAAATGAGGTTATTACATAACTCATTTTGTTCAATAGATTTCCATTTGTGTTCCATAGATTTCCATTTCATTGGCAGGGTTTTGAATCAAGTGGCAATAGATGGGCATGTGTTTTCTTTAACCAACCAGGAGTCATATATTTAATCATATAAGTGAAGCCCATGTTGGAGCATTAAAATTTCATTATATTTTCAATGTGTATAAGTATGGATGCAATAAGGAGCTTTGCTACAATGTGTGTGTGGAATTGATAGTGTTAAAGAGTGATTGAGACTCAAGATTGATTTTGGGCCTTGAGTTTGAATTATAAAACTATAGATAAGTACTGTTTAATTTTTTTGGGCTGCTATATATGATGATTGACATAGAGTGGAATCTTAAACACCACCTCATGTTTTCTATAGTTTAAAAATGGCTTAATTGCATATTTGGTCTCTTATGTTTATTTTAGGTTTCAAGTTGGTCCCTATTGTTTTAAAAGTTTCAATTTGGTCCAAAACATGTTCTAGGAGGCATTCTCTTCGTTTTCCATGCAATTTCAATTTGAATCTGAATGTGAACATAATTGGAGCTCAAATTTTAATAGAAAATCCTACTTTCAGGTGTAAAAAATCAACTTGAAAGGGACCAACTTAAGCTAACGTTGCAAACATAAGGGACCAACTTGAAAACATTTATAACAAAAGGGACCAACATGAAACCTAAAATACACGTTTTGGACCAAATTGAAACTTTTAAAACATAAGGGACCAACTTGAAACCTAAAATAAACATAAGGGACCAAACATGCAATTAAGCCTTTAAAAATTAAAAACATGTGCTAACTTACCTACTTACTAGTTGGTCATATGCTTAATTTTATAATAATCTTTTTACCTTTTTTTTTTCCTCTTACAAAAGGCAAGTAAAATATTGAGCCAAGCCGTGAAAGGACCGTTCAATATTGGGATTACGCCTAACATTCATGAAGCAAAACTTGAGTAATTATTTAGAACTAAAAACATAATGATACTTTAACCAAGGCTTCCGAATAATTTTTCTGTCAAAAATGCCTTGAAAAATAAATAAATTAGTTTTTGTTCTTATTAGATTTTTGCAAATCTCAAACCTTAGTGTGACACTAATCTTGTTTGTGTTTTTATTAGCTTAAGGTTGCATTTTTCTATAGGGTGATTTTTATCAAAATTCAAATCCTTTAGATATCACAAGTAAACCTCATTTTAACAACAATAGAAACACGGTGAACCTACCTAAAAGCAATTTAACTCCATAAAAAGTGTGTTTGGTAACTTTTTTTTGAAGAATCAATTTTGGTGGATAAACTCACTTCTACATCAAGCTACAAAAAGTCAGATGCATGATGTCCCTCAGAAGACTCGTATTAAGTAGTCTCCAAAGTCAATCACTTCTTTTCACTTTCCTTTATCAAATGTCACCGATGCAATGGTGGATACATTTGGTTTGATTGGACAAAATGGTCATGAGCATCACCTTTTCATTTTGGAACCTCTAGATCAACAGACTAATATCATGTCAGAGTCAAAAACTGTGATGGTTACGTCTCTTGGTACAACCCCCTTTTCAACAGGCTTTGGTGACGGCTCAAGAAAGAGATACAAATGCTATTGCTCTTGGGCATTCAGATGCGCCAATTGACCCAACTCTCCAAAAGAAAGTTGATCTTGTTGAGCATCTGTTGATTCAAGGAAAAATTGATGAGGTACCATTTGCGCTTTATCTTACCAATAGTCAGAAAAAGAAAATCAGCAATGCAAATTATCACACCTGTTCTATGGATCCCCCTCCAGAACCGAAGGATGGTTGAGCAACTCCATTTTTTTTCTTCTTTCGAACCATTTTTTCTTTCTTCTTTTCATTTTTCTTATTTTAACTTGCTTTTCGTTTACCAGGGTTTTGGTTTGCACCCCCTCTTGTATAGATCCCCCCCCCCCCTTTAAATTAGGAGTTCCTTGAGATGCCAACAACATTGAGATTTTTCAATCTCTCTTTGCTGTTTAAACTCACTATGGTCTATCGGAAAAAGAAATAAATAAATAATGGTTATGGCGAAACTTCCATATAATGCATATGTGGTTATGGCGAAACTTGATTTTGAAATAATTGATTTTAACATAATTGATTTCAGTTAAATGTGAGTTGAAATAAATTGTCAATTTAAGTACAATGTCCCACCCGTTATATGTAAATAAATGGTGCTTATAAATATTCAGAATTTCGTTTTTAGTCCCTACAAAAGAATCACATTTTTTAGTCTTTGTAACATTTTCTTTTAGCATTTTTAGGGACCGAAAATGTTGACATGAAATTTTACAGGGACTAAAAATGTTGCCGGAAAATTCTAAATAGACTAAAAAGTGCGATTTTCTTAGGGACTAAAAACAAAATTTTGGATATCTATAAACATCATGTACTTACTTAATTAATCCATTAATTAAAAATAGTATATTTTTATAATCTTTTGACGAAAATTCTATTTTTATAAATTACATACCTAAATGTACCTACAATTTATGGGTTAATAGTCTTTTTCATCCCGTGTGTAACGAGTTGTCACAATAGTTCATTAATGTATCAAAATTATAAAATAGTCCTTGATTGTGCCTGTTAGTCAAAATAATTTTTGGTGTTAAAATATTTTATTAATACTGTCATATCAGTGCATCAATAGACTTACTTACCGTGATATCAGTCTCTATAAGTACATATTGACTCTCTTTTTTTTTTTTTTAAGGCTAGTGAGGTGCAAGGAGCACCCTCACCCAAAATATATACCAAAAAAGATTGTTACAAAAAGGAGAAGGGGGATCGAGCCAAAACCTTCTTAAGAAAAGGAAAACCTGTAACTAGGCAGCTGATGTTTAGCGGAAAGCAAGTATCGTTTTTATATCGTTCCACAGGGATTAATGTGATATCATAAACCGTTCAACGTCGATTATCGTTTTAAGTTAGGGTTTAACCTTTTGTTTTATACTACACTACTCAACATTTGAAAACTTAATAAATAAATAGTAGAGTAATAGGACATAGAAGGTGTTAGGATTAACTTTCATCAATCAAACATCGTTTGTATTCGATTGATTATAAATACGGATTCTAGCTTTTTCTTATATATGACATTATTACGTATTGTTCAACAACTTCATTGATTTCCCAAATGACGTCGTGAGATCGATTGTTCAACATCCTCATCCACATAGCCTCCTCGTTATTATTACGTATTGTTCAACATCCTCATCCACATAGCCTCCTCGTTATTCTCCGTCTCACCAAGGGTACCCGCTATCTCGTAAAATTTTGTGAGATGTTGGAACGGGTCTTCATGGTCCAATCCTGAGAAGGGATTAGCATATAAGATTTGTAAGATCCCCGTCTTCATCTCGGTTTGCTTGATAGTCCGCGGCGTTTTCCCCAATTGTGCGAAACGGCGTGGACTATTATTACATGGCATTCCACGACCGCCTGAACCTCCAGGATCTTCTACTGCAGCCATTTGCAACTCTTGGCTTGGACTTGGACTAGATGAATGACTAGAAACAGAAGCCTCCTCTTGTTGCCTTTTCTTTGCTTGTTGCTTCTTTTTCCGATTCTTGCTATTGTTTCTACGAGCTGTTCTCTCTATCTCGGAATCAAAAAGAAGTTGGTCCTACGAAACTTGACCTCGCATATACGATATCAACAATCTGACCACAAAGAATTAGCAAACAAGATGGATAAGGAATATTAGTTATATACATAAAAGAATTTTGTGCAAAATTGCTTAAAACCATAATTAAAGTTGCAATGATTATAATATCATAACTTTAATCCCCGGCAACGGCGCCATTCTGATGTTTAGAGGAAAGCAAGTATCGTTTTTATATCGTTCCACAGGGATTAATGTGATATCATAAACCGTTCAACGTCGATTATCGTTTTAAGTTAGGGTTTAACCTTTTGTTTTATACTACACTACTCAACATTTGAAAACTTAATAAATAAATAGTAGAGTAATAGGACATAGAAGGTGTTAGGATTAACTTTCATCAATCAAACATCGTTTGTATTCGATTGATTATAAATACGGATTCTAGCTTTTTCTTATATATGACATTATTACGTATTGTTCAACAACTTCATTGATTTCCCAAATGACGTCGTGAGATCGATTGTATCGTTTAATCGATGATTTCTCAATCTATTAAACGATTCAAAAGCTTTACGATCCAATACTATAATGTAATTATCAAAACCAAATCCCATTTCTAGAATTTCTTATCTTGATAGAAAATCATTCTAAACCTAGATTCAAAAGTCTTTTTCAACAACATTTAAATCAAACATAAGATTGAAAATCAAGAAGAAATTCAATGGTATATAAAAATGTTAGAATCATATATTTAATAACCAAAAGTTTACAACATGGAATGATTGATTACCTATTAATCCCAACAAAGGAGATTAGTTGATCATTGTCATGACAACTATTGCAAAATAAGAAAGGAAGATGAAGATATAGTAGAGCTTGATGTCTCAAAGCTTCTCAATGTCTTCTTCAATCCAAATCAATTTGCTATTTGAAGTTTTTCTCCTTCTATGCCTATTCTCTCTCTTAGATAACTAATATTTTGAGCTCTGGAAATTATGAAATCTGATAAAAAACTATATCTCTGAAAATGAGCTTCAAAATCTATAAATATGCTGAGAAAATGTTCGCTCGCTACAAGCGACCAGCCTGTCGCTTGTAGCGAGGAAGTCAACTGGCCAATGGATGCTCTCCACGTCATCACCAAGCATTAAACCTCCCTCTGGTCGCTGTAGCGACAAGGTCTGTCGCTACAAGCGATGGATCATTGAAATTCCCTGCCTAGGCTCGCTTCAAGCGTCCGGTTCATCGCTTCAAGCGATGAACCCTTGTAAATCCCTGCCTAAGCTCGCTTCTAGCGATGGAAGTTGCGCTTCAAGCGATGAAACACTGGAAATCCCTGCCTATCCTCGCTACTAGCGATGGCTTCTGCGCTTGTAGCGATGGCATCAAGAAAAGCTTCATTCTTTTGCATCAATCAGGTCCAAGCATGTATTTCCTGCATAATCACATGGGGTAAGGCTTAGGATCACAAATATTGCATTTTTAACACAAATATGCTCTAATCCTAAGGTAACTTGTACAACAAGTAATCATAAGTGCCCTAAAATGTATCAAAATATAACAACTTTTAGGCACTTATCAAACTCTCCCCAACTTACATTTTGGTTTGTCCTCAAACCAAAGAATCAAAAGGAAATTTTCATAGCTTTTAAACCACAGTATTGAGCAATTAGCAAAGGATTCAAAAGTGCGAAGAAATAACCATCAAATGAGTGATTCAAATGTGATTGCGCAAGCTAAAGTTCAGTTTCTCATTAAACAAGATACATACTACAAATGTGAACTAGTTCTAAACACAAGGAATCAAATCATACAATCCTAAACAAGCAACATGTTTAAATTTGAACCAAACCTAACACACTTCTATATAAAGTATATGAACAATTTGAATTCTATTGTGAGGGTATGAACACTCATCCAACAATCATGATAACATTCCAATTAAATTATGTGTCCATCTAATTATCATTTCCAAAAGCATAAAAGGCATTGATCTTAAGGTCTTTAAGGGTTGTAATTGGGCTAGGTTACAAAAGAATTGTCATATGTGGGATATTTGAATTCAAATGGCCAAGCAAAAGGAACATTCAATCTAATTACAAACTTCCTTCTTTTTCCAATACAACACTTGGTGAATTTCATACATTTCTTTTCTTGATTGATCTTGACAACTTTTTTTTTCTTTGAATTATTGCAAACCTTTTCATTTTTTCTCTTTTCTTTTTCTTGGTTTGCTTTTCTTTCTTTTTTTTCTTTTCTTTTCTTTTCTTTTTGTCAAGATCAATTATCACATTCACCATTACATTGACATAAACATAACCTCCCTTTCTCCCCAACTTATCTCAATGACACTCTAATCGAATGTTCCTTTATCATTATGGCAAAGGTCAATAAAAACGATGGATAAGGGTTCACAAGAAAACAACTATCAGAATTCAATAAAGAGTTAACTATGAACTGAATTTTTTTACAAACTCCGGCAATTTAAATAAGCAGATGAGCTTATTAAAATTGACAGTCCACAGTTAACAATTCTGATTCAATAGGCTCAGATGGGTTAACAGATACTCACACATCTCACAGGGTAGGTTTATTTGGTCAAGTATTTCACTCAATTTCAAAAAAAAATTGCCTTGATCACTTCAATGCTTTTATACAAATTAAAACAACAACAGATTTAACATAAACTAACTGAGTTAAACATGATATTGGTCTCCTGCATATATATACAATGGTTGAGGATACCTCACATTTTGGCTAGTTCTATATTGGTTCAAAACTAAACATATGCTTGCGTAAAACTGAATAAATTAACTTGTGTGTAAAGAACTTATTCACATTCAAGACTATACCTAGAAAAACAAGAAAACGAGTACCTTAGCTGCGCGCTTTAACACTCATTCTATCATTATCACTCAATTGAATCTAAGTTCAAGCACTGGCTTTTGAATCTTTCATCTTTCTTTCAACATTGTTGGGATAATTTCAAAAAAATTTAACCAAAAAATAACTAAACATAAATAAAAATATAAACTATACTAAACATGTTATAATCAAAAATAAATAACATAAACCAAAAAGGTACATCATCCATGATACACAAAACATAAATAAAACAAAGTACAAAGCATAATGAAATGTTAAAGTACAAAGCTTAATAAATAAAATGAAAGGGATGACAAAACAAAATCTGCAGCTCTGCATCATCAGTCTGAATCTGAATCCATATCCTCAGAATCTATCATAGCTGCTGCCATACGGTCTAGGCTATTAGTAGCCTCCGATGAATCATCTCCAAGATCGTCATCAACATCAGCGTCGTCGTCACCATCATCACCGGCATCCTGATCACCAGCATCTGCTGCAGCTGCCCCTCCAGGAAAGAAAGGCTTGTCCCCAGGCCAAGCTATGTGCTCAGAGAAGAAGGCTGGCGTCCATGGGCTTTGGCCACTGTCATGCAGATGACTCTGAATAGTCGTTAGAGCCCGGTGATTAGACGCATTCTGCGCCAACAGAAAAGAGCTCACCATAGAAGAGTCCCAACTCGAGAAATCCAGTGGAGGAATGGTCGGGCCCTGAGGGTGGCTAGTATGCTGAGGTGGTGGTGGTGGTACATGAGAAGGACCGGCTGATGTGGATGGTCCAGCTGAGGAAGGAGGTGGGGCAATAGGTGTGGGGGTAGAGCAGTACCTATTGATGTACCTGTCATCAATAGGGTTCTTAATTTCTTCATCTACCTGTGGTGGCATGTGTACCCTAGCCCGTCTACAGAGTCCCATAATCAATCCGGGAAAGGTCAGTGGGCATTTGGGTTTGCCCGGGGGTAGAATGCCACTCTCAGCTACTACCCTCATCTCATTAGCTATCAGCCTAGCAACGTCAACCTGACGTTGAGTAAGGATGTAATGAAGAAGAGGGGTAACGTCGAGGGTGGTAGAAGAGGTATGAGATTTAGGCCGGATATTATATAAGATAAGGGTAAGAACTACCTGAGCCAGAGTGGTCATATCATCCCTAAAGGCTCGGAAAGGCTTACCCGAAGCCTTACTCAAATCATAGCTCTTCCCCTCCTGGAAGATGTCTCGTGCAATACTCTCATGATCCCAATTCCCGCTCCTCTGATGCTCACAAAAGTCACATAGCATAGTAGGTGCTAGTGGATTATCCTCTTCACAGAGCTCCAGTGGCTTACCCAAGTATGCATTAATGGACATGCGATCAAAGGCAATAGTGCGCCCTCGCACGTATGTAGTCCATGTGAACTCGTCAGATGGGTCAGCTGGGATCGCATTCGCGTAGAATTCGTGCACGATGTCGTAATTTATCCTCCTTGGTGGCGTGCACAGAATCCCCCATTTCCTTTCGTTGATCATGTGAGCTATGCCTCCGTACTCTCCCTCTTCTGATATCTGGAACTGCTTCTCAGACCAGATTCTTCTTGTTTTCAACTCCCCATACCGTTCTTGATTTCTGAAGCTTAAGAAACGGCTCGTGTCGTGCGGTTGAGGGTTGGCTCTTGGTCGAGATGATGAGCTCTCAACGTTCCTTTGTCGTTTGGACGAGGATTTGGGTGCCATACCTACAAAAGTATCAAAACAGATAAAAATTAGGTAGGATGCAAGTTAGGATCAGAACAGAAGAAAAATAAAACAAGTTTCTGGTTTCGTCGCTACAGCGACAGCTTGGTCGCTTGTAGCGAGCGAACCCAGAAATTGCTGGTTCCTGCGCTACAAGCGCACTGTAGCGAGGAAGACCCTTTTCAAAATTTTTGATTTTTCTACATTCTAACCTACTTGTAGCATGCGAAATTAACCCTAAAGCTAGTATAAATGAACAGAAATCATTTAAACTTCCTAAATCCTCAAAAACCCTAAATTATTTTGAATTTTTACAAAGGTTTTTTCCAAAATACGAATCTTATGAACAAGAGGATGAAAGAGGAGTTTTCCTAGTGATTCTAGGTCATTTATTACAGCTTAAACTAAGGCTAATCATTGGATAAATCAACAGGGAATAATCGAAGTTTAAAATTTTCAAAACCCTAAACCCTAAAATGTGTAATCAGCATGCAAGCACCAAAAATCAATAAAGAGCACATAAACAGCAACAGATAAGTACGAATCACATACCTGGTTGATGATCTTTGTAGATTGCAGAAGTGAGATGCAAGATTTTTCAGAAATTTGAAGTAAAATGCAGAAATAGAAAGCAAAATGTAATGGAATGTATGTACTGATGTAAGGTTGCGAAAATAAGAGACAAAACGGCTAATGCATTAAAGAAAGTGGTTGGGAGGTATGGGAAGAGTCAGTAGTGGCCCGGGTAATATAAAACTGTTTTCTGATACGATCGCTACAAGCGTGCGACCTGTCGCTACAGCGACAGGCTTTAAGCCCATCGCTACAAGCGTGGTGTGGCGCTACAAGCGCAAGTGTGAAATCCATCGCTACAAGCGACAAGTGCGTCGCTACAGCGACGTAGTGCAAATTCCATCGCTATAGCGATGAATTGGTCGCTGTAGCGACCATGACAGGAAACAGAAAAATAAAATTTTGAGTCTTTGCCACTATCCCTACATGCATAAATAACTGTACAGAACTAAAATAACACTAAAAATGCAACGTACTTACAAAATTGGGGTGCCTCCCAACAAGCTCTTGTTTAACGTCATTAGATCGACGCCTGATTCGCTTATGCATAAGAATCGATGAGTGAAATCGTCGTCGTGTGCCGAACAACTTCACCTCCAAAATATGGCTTCAGCCTCTGTCCATTCACTGTCCATGTTGACTTAGTGATAGGATCTTCTAGCTCCACAGCTCCATAAGGTTTTACTTCCTTGATCATGAACGGACCGAACCATTTGGACTTCAATTTACCCGGAAATAGTCGTAGCCTTGCATTGAACAGCAACACCATTTGACCAGGCCTGAATTCCCTCTTCATGATCTTCTTGTCATGATACCGTTTGACCTTTTCCTTATAAAGCTTGCTTGACTGATAGGCTTGGTCACGCATTTCTTCTAGCTCATTCATTTGAAGCTTTCTCTTCTCCCCAGCTTGCTCTTGATCAAAGTTCAAAAACTTGAGCGCCCAAAACGCTTTGTGCTCCAACTCGACCGGCAAGTGGCATGCTTTCCCATACACCAACTGGAATGGTGTGAAACCCGTAGGAGCTTTGTATGCGGTCCTATAGGCCCACAACGCTTCGTCCAGTTTCATCGCCCAATCCTTTCTTGATGATGACACGGTCTTCTCAAGTATCCGTTTGATTTCACGGTTGGATACCTCGGCTTGACCGTTGGTCTGTGGATGATATGGTGAAGCTACCTTGTGCTTTACCCCATAGTGCTCAAGTGCTTTTGCTAACTGTTGATTGCAGAAGTGAGAACCTCCATCACTTATTAGCACTCTTGGAGTTCCAAATCGGGAAAAGATGTTTCTTTTCAGAAACTTGACCACCGTCTTGCTATCGGCTTTCTGAGATGCTATTGCTTCTACCCACTTTGACACATAGTCAACAGCCACCAGAATATACTCGTTGTTCAAAGAGGATGGAAATGGCCCTACAAAGTCAATACCCCAACAGTCGAAGACTTCGACTTCAAGGATACTTTGTAGAGGCATTTCATTCCTTTTTGAAATCCCTCCGGTTTTCTGGCAACTCTCGCATTCTTTCACATGTTCGTATGCGTCTTTGAACAAGGTGGGCCAATAAAAGCCAGCCTGAAGAACTTTTGCTCCAGTTCTTTCTCCACTGTAATGACCACCATATGGCGAGTTGTGACAGTGCCACATGATGTCCTTGGCTTCTTCTCTTGCAACACATCTTCTTAACAAGTGGTCTGCTCCAATCTTGAAGAGGTACGGGTCATCCCAAATGAATTGAGTGGCGTCTCTCAACAACCTCTTCTTCATTTGCCATGTGTAATCCTCCGGTATGAACCCCGTTGCTTTGTAATTGGCCATGTCAGCGAACCATGGTCTTTCTTGCACCATAAGCAACTTTTCATCCGGGAACTCTTCAAGGATGTCCATCTCATTCTTCGTTATCTCATTGTTCACCAATCTTGACAGATGATCAGCTACTAGGTTCTCAGTCCCCTTCTTGTCCTTAATCTCCAAATCAAACTCTTGGAGTAGCAACATCCAACGGATGAGTCTCGGCTTTGAGTCGGGTTTGGTAATTAAGTACTTGATAGCTGCATGGTCAGTCCAGATAACAATTTTTGAACCTATGAGATACGAACGAAATTTTTCTAATGCGAACACTATGGCATGTAATTCTTTTTCAGTGGTAGCATAATTGACTTGTGCGTCATTTAAAACTTTACTTGCATAGTGTATAGCATGAAAAATTTTGTTTTTGCGTTGACCTAACACCGCGCCTACCGCATAATCACTTGCATCGCACATAAGTTCAAAATCGTATGTCCAGTTTGGTGCGGTGATTATGGGTGCGGATGTTAAGCTATCCTTTAAACTATTAAAAGCATTTAAACAATCAATATCAAAATCAAAAGACTTATCTTTGTTGAGCAAGTTGCTCAATGGCTTTGCGATTTTTGAGAAGTCTTTGATGAATCTCCGATAGAACCCGGCATGGCCTAAGAAACTTCGGATTCCTTTGACATTGACTGGTGGTGGAAGTTTTCCTATCACGTCGATCTTAGCTTTATCAACTTCAATACCCTTGGAGGAGATCTTGTGACCAAGGACTATTCCCTCGGTTACCATGAAGTGACACTTCTCCCAATTGAGCACCAAGTTGGTTCCTTGCACCGTTTCAGTACCGTGTCCAGATTCTTCAAGCACAAATCGTATGATGACCCGAAAACTGAGAAGTCGTCCATAAACACTTCAATGTTTTTCTCTATCAAGTCTGCAAAAATGGCTTGCATGCATCGTTGAAATGTTGCTGGAGCGTTACATAAACCGAACGGCATGCGTCGATATGCAAATACCCCAAAAGGACATGTGAATGCAGTCTTCTCGTGATCGTCTGGATTCACCGAAATTTGATTGTAACCTGAATACCCGTCAAGGAAACAGTAAAAAGCTTGTCCTGACAGCCTCTCTAGCATTTGATCCATAAATGGTAGAGGAAAATGATCCTTTCTAGTTGCTTTGTTAAGTCTCCGGTAGTCGATACACATCCTCCAACCGGTCACGGTTCTTGTCGGTATGAGCTCATTCTTCTCGTTTGTGATAACCGTCATACCTCCCTTCTTAGGGACAACTTGAACCGGACTAACCCAAGTGCTATCCGAGATAGGATATATCATGCCGGCTTCAAGTAGCTTAACTACTTCTTTCCGGACTACTTCCTTCATGTTTGGGTTTAGCCGTCTTTGAGGTTGTGCTACCGGCTTATAATCCTCTTCCATCATGATCTTATGCATGCAATAGGAAGGACTTATCCCTTTTAAGTCGGATAGTGTCCAACCTATTGCTTCCTTGTTGGACTTCAAAACTTCGACCAATTTTTTTTTTTCATGGTTTGACAAGGAGCTACTTATGATTACCGGTTTGGTACCCTCTTGATCAAGAAACACATACTTCAAATGTGAGGGCAAGATCTTCATCTCCGGCTTCACTTCTTCTACTTTAGCTTCATTCGTCAATTCCTCGATTTTGGCTTTGTGAGGAGGAATTTCCTTAAACGAATCGAGCTCCTTCAAACACTCTTCAAGCTCCTGCTCATCTTCTTTTCCTAGGATACTTAGTGCGTTTGTCAAAACTCTTTCAAGATGTGTCAAATGATGCAACTGGTTTCTCGTATCAACTATCAATTCTTCCGTTGCATCCATCTTGAAGCACGCAGCTTTATCACTAGGAAACTTCATTGCTTCGTGGATGTTGAAATTGACTTCTTCATCGTCCACACGGACTTTCATTAAGCCTCTGTCAAGATCAATCATCATCCGTGCCGTTTGCATGAAAGTTCTCCCAAGAAGTAGCGGCACATCATCATCCTCCGGTATGTCCATCACTACAAAGTCGACGGGGAACAAGAACTTGTCGACTTTCACCAACACGTCTTCAGCAATTCCCAATGGACGAGTGTAGGATTTGTCGGCCAATTGCAAGGTTAAGTTGGTTCTCTTCACAACTATATCACCAATCCTTTTGACAACGGATAATGGGATTAGGTTGATACTTGAACCCAAATCAATGAGTGCCTTGCCGACATCAACATTGCCAATGGACACGAGCAGTGTAACTTTGCCCGGATCTCTCTTCTTTCTTGACAATGTATTCTGGATGATTTCACTACAATTCGCGTCTAGCTGAATTGTTTCTTCTTCATTAAACCTCCTCTTCTTGGAGAGAATTTCTTTCATAAACTTGGCATAGGTCGGCATTTGCTCTAGGGCTTCCGAGAATGGTATGTTGATTTGTAAACGTTTGAAAATGTCAAGGAACCTAGCAAACTGCCTTTCTTTCTCTTTTTTGGCTGGTGTAGTTGGGTAAGGTAGGTGTGGTGTCGGTGCATTCTTCACTACTTCTTGCTTCTTGCCCTTCTCCTTCACCACATCCTTCTTCCATACTATGTTCTCATTTTCAACTACATCCTTTTTATTTTTTTCAACTTCTTCCTCTCTATGTACATCTCCCGTTTCTTCCTCACGTCCTTCATCATCATCCTTCTCCTCATTCTCAACAACCCTTCTCTCTACTTCAAGGTTGTCCCCTATACCTTTACCAATGACCTTCCCGCTCCGAGTAGCAATTGCCTTGCAATTTTCGTTGTCTCTTGATGCAAGGACTTCCTCATCAAAATGACTTAATTGTCATTTCGATGATGATGCATGATCCTTTGGGTTGGTTTGTGTGTTGGCGGTAAAGGTTCCGCCTTGTTAAGTACCTTGAGAAAGTTGTTGTGCCAACTGGCCCACTTGCGTCTCCAGATTTTTGATTGACGCATCAGTGTTCTTCTGGTTAGCCATTGACATCTGCATGAATTGATTGAGGGTTTCATCGGTGGATTGGTTGCGGTTTTGTTGTGGAGGTTGATATTGGTTATAATTTTGGTAAGGTTGTCGGTTATATTGCCCAGCTTCTGGCCTCCAACCTTGGCCATAATTCGGATTATTCCCTCTTGGGAAGTTGTTTGGATGGCTTTGGAATTGGTTTGGAAACTGTTGAGGCCTTGGTTGATTACCGACATAGCTTACCTCTTCTGTAGGTGGCGGACAAAATCCGGTTGGGTGGTCTCCCGAACAAAGCTCGCAAGATGCGACTTGGTGTTGTCTTCTTTGTTCGTTGTGGATGTCCTTCATTTGTTGAGGAAGGTTGGCCATTTTCTTTGTAAACTCTTCCACTTGTTGCGTGAGCAATTTGTTCTGTGCAAGGATAGCATCATTTGTTCCCAAATCTAGGATTCCCGCCTTCCTTTGGCTTTGGCTTCGGTTATGATGAGCTTGGTGATCATTCAATGCCATTCTCTCTATAATAGCAACAGCATCCTCGACGCTCTTGGCCATCAAAGAACCACCAGCAGCAGCGTCAAGCAATAGCTTGGATTGTTGTTGCATCCCGTTCCGGAATAGATGAATTTGTGTTAATTCATCAAATCCATGATTAGGACATCTTCTGAGCATTGACTTGAAACGCTCCCACGCTTCACATAACGTCTCACTAGTACCTTGTGAGAACACAGCAATAGTTGTCTTCGCCTCCATGAAACGATTCTGAGGGAAGAACCTCTCAAGGAATTTCTCCTCAAGCGTGTTCCAATTCGTCATTACCGTCGGTGGCTGGTCCAAATACCACTCCTTAGCTTTGCCAATCAATGAATGAGGAAACATCCTCATCCACATAGCCTCCTCGTTATTCTCCGTCTCACCAAGGGTACCCGCTATCTCGTAAAATTTTGTGAGATGTTGGAACGGGTCTTCATGGTCCAATCCTGAGAAGGGATTAGCATATAAGATTTGTAAGATCCCCGTCTTCATCTCGGTTTGCTTGATAGTCCGCGGCGTTTTCCCCAATTGTGCGAAACGGCGTGGACTATTATTACATGGCATTCCACGACCGCCTGAACCTCCAGGATCTTCTACTGCAGCCATTTGCAACTCTTGGCTTGGACTTGGACTAGATGAATGACTAGAAACAGAAGCCTCCTCTTGTTGCCTTTTCTTTGCTTGTTGCTTCTTTTTCCGATTCTTGCTATTGTTTCTACGAGCTGTTCTCTCTATCTCGGAATCAAAAAGAAGTTGGTCCTCCGAAACTTGACCTCGCATATACGATATCAACAATCTGACCACAAAGAATTAGCAAACAAGATGGATAAGGAATATTAGTTATATACATAAAAGAATTTTGTGCAAAATTGCTTAAAACCATAATTAAAGTTGCAATGATTATAATATCATAACTTTAATCCCCGGCAACGGCGCCATTCTGATGTTTAGAGGAAAGCAAGTATCGTTTTTATATCGTTCCACAGGGATTAATGTGATATCATAAACCGTTCAACGTCGATTATCGTTTTAAGTTAGGGTTTAACCTTTTGTTTTATACTACACTACTCAACATTTGAAAACTTAATAAATAAATAGTAGAGTAATAGGACATAGAAGGTGTTAGGATTAACTTTCATCAATCAAACATCGTTTGTATTCGATTGATTATAAATACGGATTCTAGCTTTTTCTTATATATGACATTATTACGTATTGTTCAACAACTTCATTGATTTCCCAAATGACGTCGTGAGATCGATTGTATCGTTTAATCGATGATTTCTCAATCTATTAAACGATTCAAAAGCTTTACGATCCAATACTATAATGTAATTATCAAAACCAAATCCCATTTCTAGAATTTCTTATCTTGATAGAAAATCATTCTAAACCTAGATTCAAAAGTCTTTTTCAACAACATTTAAATCAAACATAAGATTGAAAAGCAAGAAGAAATTCAATGGTATATCAAAATGTTAGAATCATATATTTAATAACCAAAAGTTTACAACATGGAATGATTGATTACCTATTAATCCCAACAAAGGAGATTAGTTGATCATTGTCATGACAACTATTGCAAAATAAGAAAGGAAGATGAAGATATAGTAGAGCTTGATGTCTCAAAGCTTCTCAATGTCTTCTTCAATCCAAATCAATTTGCTATTTGAAGTTTTTCTCCTTCTATGCCTATTCTCTCTCTTAGATAACTAATATTTTGAGCTCTGGAAATTATGAAATCTGATAAAAAACTATATCTCTGAAAATGAGCTTCAAAATCTATAAATATGCTGAGAAAATGTTCGCTCGCTACAAGCGACCAGCCTGTCGCTTGTAGCGAGGAAGTCAACTGGCCAATGGATGCTCTCCACGTCATCACCAAGCATTAAACCTCCCTCTGGTCGCTGTAGCGACAAGGTCTGTCGCTACAAGCGATGGATCATTGAAATTCCCTGCCTAGGCTCGCTTCAAGCGTCCGGTTCATCGCTTCAAGCGATGAACCCTTGTAAATCCCTGCCTAAGCTCGCTTCTAGCGATGGAAGTTGCGCTTCAAGCGATGAAACACTGGAAATCCCTGCCTATCCTCGCTACTAGCGATGGCTTCTGCGCTTGTAGCGATGGCATCAAGAAAAGCTTCATTCTTTTGCATCAATCAGGTCCAAGCATGTATTTCCTGCATAATCACATGGGGTAAGGCTTAGGATCACAAATATTGCATTTTTAACACAAATATGCTCTAATCCTAAGGTAACTTGTACAACAAGTAATCATAAGTGCCCTAAAATGTATCAAAATATAACAACTTTTAGGCACTTATCAGCAGCCCTAGTCTATTCTGAGTATAAGCTTCTATGATTTCCATAGGTAAAGTATAAAAATACTGAAAAGAGGTTAAAGAAAGGCCTATGTTAGCTAATTTGTCTGCACAAGCATTCCCTTCCCTATAGATATGAGACACTATGAAATTAATGTTAACAATGTAGTCCAAACAATTGAGCCATCTATTTCTTATCTGCCAAGGCACCATGTCTGCATTCTTGAAGGCAAGGACTGCTATCCTGGAGTCAGTTTCCAACCAGAGGTGGGAGTAATTCCTTTGTCTAGCTATCTCCAAACATCTCATTATTCCACATAGTTCTGCAGATAAAGGGGTTCCTGCATTCAAACCTTCAGCAAAACAGCCTAAAAATTGACCATGACAGTTCCTGAAGATTCCACCACAGGAAGTGACTTCAGGAGAGATTGCACCATCACAATTGGCTTTTATCCAGTGCAAGATGGGGGGATTCCAAAAGACTTCTTTGACAGTACTAGATCTAGGAGGATTGATTTTGCAATTGAAAGCCTTTAAAACAGAAAATTCTAACATTGAGAAGCTTGCAGACAACTTTGAGTTACTTACAGATAAAGCAACACCAGGTATGATTGTAGAAATTGCAGATCTCCATGGAATGAGCTTGTTATTGAACTTGGCAGCATTTCTTGAGTGCCATATAGTATTAAAAATGAAGATTAAAGCAGCTTTAACTGCTAGATGACAATGAGGGGACCAACCTTTATTGCAGAGATGCCAAACATCTTCAAGAGATGAAAACTGGATTATTAGATGAAGGGCAGAAGCCAGCCATCTCCAAATTTGGGTTGAATAGCTACATAGGAAGAATAAACGGTAAATAGATTCCTCTTGATTACCACAAAGGTTGCAGACAGAAGCCAAATTGCAACCTCTTTCCTTAAGCTTTTCATCACAGGGTAGTTTGTCATGCATCACCCTCCAAACTAGGAAAGACTTGGAGGGAGGAATATGTTGGGACCAAATAAGCTTAGCCCAGTTCAATTGTTTGTATTGATGAGATTTGAACTGGTAAGCCTCTTTTAGAGGAAGTGATCCAGTATTTGAGTTCTTCCAGACTAATTCATCCTACCTGTACTGAGTTGGAATAGTTACCTGTTGGATCAGCTGAGGTAAGTTAAGGAAATTATTGATGAAGTCCTGGTCAAAATGTCATTGAGCAGCGTGTATGAACTGAGATACTCTTGCATTTATATCAAGGTTTACATTAGTCACATGATTGATGAGAGGAGTTCCACACCAAGCATCAGTCCAAAACTTAATATCTTCTCCACTCCCCAAGAGCCAAGTAGAATTTTCAAGAACAACATCATATTCAGTTTTCATACTTGACCAAAGAGAGGAGAAAATATGGTGATTGATCACCGTGCCGTTTCTAATAACTCTGCTAGATAGTAAGGCTGCCCAGCTTTCCTTTGAATGCAGCAGATTCCAACACAATTTCAGATTGACTGCTGAATTTAGACTGATGATAGACCTTAAACCTAACCCTCCTTGATGTCTGCACATCTTCTTCCAAGCCACAGTTACCAGCTTCCTCTTTGATATATCCCCAGACCATATGAAGTTTCTGATGCTACTCTCCAAGTCTTTGAGCAAAGATACTGGCCAATTATAAACAGTAATGGAATGAGTTAGCATACTTTGGACAACAGATTTAACAAGTTGAACTCTCCCTGCAATGGACAACAAGGAAGCTTTCCAAGCTGATAATTTTGATTTGATCCTGTCTGATATGGGTTGCAAGTATCTAGTTTTTGGTCTGCCTTTGAAGATTGGAACTCCCAGATAATTGAAAAGTAAGGTGCCATGTCTGAAACCAATAATATTAATCAAATGATTCAGTCTAGGAGTGGGAATTGAGCCAGAGAAGACAGTTGATTTGCTCTGATTGACTTTCTGACCATATTCTTGTGCATACTTGGTAAACAGGTCAATTAAAGCTTCCACACAAGATCTCTTTCCTTTACAAAATATCAAAATGTCATTAGCATACAAGATATGAGAAGGAACTTTGAAGCTTCTGGTGCCAGACATCTGATCCAGGTGGCCATGATCCACCAGTTTAAACAAACTTCTGCTAAGAACATCTTCTGCTATGCAAAAGAGGAGGGGAGAGAGGGGGGTCTCCCTGCCTAACCCCTCTAGTGCATTTAAAGTAACCATGATGAGTGTCGTTGATGTTAATAGAGAGAGTAGTAGAGTGAAGGATGGCTTCAATCGACTGTTTAATATGACAGTATTGACTCTCATATTAGTCTTTATAAGAAAAAAGTTACTGTCAACATTGAAAGACTATTTTAACGTCAGAGACTATTTTGACTATAAGAGTAATGTCACACACCTATTGTCATTGATCAATTAATTAAAATTAGTTTTTTTTTTTTTTTAAAACTCACGCAGCTAAATTTACCTTAAATTTATATAGAAAATTGAATTTGTCAATGATATATAAAAGATCACAAGAGAAATTGTCATTTTTAAATAATAAAAAATCAGAGGACAAATATATTCCATCAATAATTATAAAATACGTTGATATGGTATAAGATAGAGTCTTATCAGTAGCATAGAACATCCCTAAAAGAACTAATTAAAATAAATTGAAAATAGTTTATAAGTTTAAAATAAGTTGAAAAAAAATCTTATAGTTTATAATGTATCATTTTACCCCACATTGTTTTTTTTTAAAACTCGGTATCTGATCTAAGGACGGACTAATCCGAGGGAACCAATCCAACCGCCTACTTGTGGGGTCCCATTTAAAGTCAGATCAAAACTTTGTATGGACTTGCCCACCGAAATTGGCACCAGAGGAAATCGAACTTGAGACCTTGTAAAGAGCACACTCTAAGATCCCAACTCAACCACTAGGCCAACCCCAAATGGGTCCCCGCATTGTTTTCTTATCTTAATATCAACTAAAAATATGTTTTTATGTCATTTTATATTTATCAGATAGTTTAACTGTTAAGTTTTTTAGATTACTCAACTCGTTTTAGTTAAATGATTAAAAGAGTTGAAGAGTTAAACGCTAGCTCATATATCATTTGTTATCAACTAATTTATATACTATCAGCTAGCTTATTTACCGGTTCGTGCTACTCCACTCTCGTTTTCTTTTATTATTATAAGAACCTCTAACAAAGATTACAAATATTAATAAAAATTGTTGTAGTAGAAAATTTGTTTGAAATGTGTGTTAATTTTACACTTTTATCTCTATAATTATTAAGATCATAAGAGAGAAATATATTTTTGTTTTTCATTGGTAGATTAAATAGGCAATTTTTGTAAAAAAATCATTAGTGACAAGTGGAAATTTGGAAAGGTTCTTATATATGATTATTGGTAGATATATTTTAGAAAGAATTTAATTAGGTTATTCTTTCGGTGTACAATTATTTTATAAATGATGGAAAAACCCTTTATACATACATCAAATGTTTTGTTGTCATGTCAATTAATGAATATGCAAACACATATGTTTGTGTTTTCATATCCATTATTAATTGACATGAAAACACATCATTTAATGCATGTATAAAATAATTATATACTGATAAAATATACTAATTAATACCTTTTAAAAATTAATCTAAAAAAAAATGATATCATCAAATGTTTTGAATGAATACATGTGTAAAAAAACCACACCTTCGGTGTATACAAGTTAAATCCATCCTAAAGGGAACAAATCTCTTATAATAAGTGCCAAGAAAGATTTTTTATAAGTCACACGTACTTGTACATATATTAAAAAATCTAAAAGAAGAAACATTCTTTTAAATTTTATACATTCAATAATTAAAAATTTAAAAATTAAATTTATTGCACCAATTCCAACAAAATATTTTTACATTTGATTTATTAACTTATTAACTTATGCCTTAAACATAAGTTAGCTTTTCCCTTTTTTTTCTTTACCAAGCCTAGCTTAATTGTACACTCTATGAAGTCGGCAGATTGTAAAAATGCATAATCACATTAATTTCAACCCAAAAAAAGTCTTCCCTAACACATTAAATTGGTGCATTTGTACTTACCACTACAAACAAAAACACCACATAAAAGTCAAAATAAGAAAAGAAAACAAATCCCTCCATCCATAAATAAATTACAGTTACCAATTGTGATGATGGAGCCCATAATCAAACAACAACTTGGATTCAACCTCAAAAACATTAACTAGCCCACCTTTAATTAATTCTTCACATCCCACACATAAGTCAGAAAAAAAAAACACTCACACACACATAATTCAATTCATTGCATGCTCTTATCTGAATTTTCCATTTTGTTACATTAATTCAATTCACTATTTCAACAAACAAAAACACTGAAAAGTGAAAGAAAAAAAAAAAGAACAAGACAGTTTTGTTTTTGGATCTGACACTGCTCTGTTCCAAGAGAGTACAAGATCCAATGGCGGTTTCTGGTAGAGGAAGCAGAGGGGGATCTACCCTTCGTGGCTTCTTCTCTTACCGGATCTTTATCTCTGCTATGTTCTCTCTCCTTTTCATTGCAACTCTATCTGTTCTCTTCACCACAAATCCTTCTACAGAGAATGATGACTCTGTAAGTTCCTCTGTTTTTGTGATTTTTGTGTGATTTTGTTGTAAAGTTTTGATTTTTATGGAAACCCTTTTTTTATTTTGGAAATTGGAAATGGCCCTTTATTTTAGATTCAGTTTTGAGCATAATCCATGTGTTAATTTCATGAATTGAATGAATGAATCTTGTGGTGTAACCTATGAAACACCGACACGGACACCGAATACGATAATGGAGTGACGCATTGACACTAATAATTTGGAAAAATGAATTATTTGAACGTAATCATATGTGTTAGTTCGGACACCAATTCAATTCATCAAATTTTGTGTGTTTTTGTTTCAAAGTTTTGATTTTTATTGAAAACCATTTTCAATTTTGGAAATTGGAAACGACCCTTGATTTTAGATTCAGTTTTAAGCATGAACCATATGTTAATTTCATGAATTGGATGAATGAGTGAATGAATCTTGTGGTTTAACCTAAGAAGCACCAACATAGACACAGACACCAACACAAGTAATTGACAATTAGTAATTTGAGCATAATCAGGTCGGACACCGAACACAGCAATCAGGGGGTGTAAGGAATAAGGTTTCAATAAAAAATTACTAAAAGTGTTCAAATTTAATTCAGATGTTAAGATTTTAAATTTCAGAATTTAATATGAGCAATATACAATAACTTTATAAACTTTTGGAAACGTACCCTTTATTTTAGATTCAGTTTTAAGCATAACCCGTATGTTAATTTGATGAACTGAATGAATCTTGTGGTGGAACCTATGAAGCACTAACACAGACACGACACGACACATGAACATCGGTAATAATTTCAGAAAATGAATTATATAAACATAATCACATGTGTCGGTTTGGGACACCTGGCAGACCTTTGATTAGAGGTTTCAGTGCTACAGAGGGTGTAACAAATTAGGTTTTTGTTTACATGATCTTCCTACTACTGGTAATGCATATGTGCATAGAACATTTTTGTTTTTGTTTAATCTTATCCGCATGCTTAGAAAAAGGCGATTGTTACCGACACATAGATCCTGGTAATAATTTGAGAAAATGAATTAGTTAAACGTAATCACATGTGTTGGTGTTAGACACTTGACACACCTTTGATTAGAGGTATCGGTACTACGGAGGGTGTAACGAATTAGGTTTTTGTTTTTGTTTACAGGATCTTCCTACTACTGGTAATGCATATGTGCATAGAACATTTTTGGCATTGAAATCTGACCCACTTAGGACAAGAGTGGATTTGATACACCAACAAGCTAAAGATCATATTTCATTAGTGAATGCTTATGCTGCATATGCTAGGAAGCTTAAGCTTGATATTTCTAGGCAGTTGAAGATGTTTGATGAATTGGCTGGTAATTTTTCGGACATTGCTTTGAAACCGACGTACAGAGCGTCGTTGTTTGAGTCGGATGGTCCGATTGATGAGGATGTGTTGAGGCAGTTTGAGAAAGAGATTAAGGATAGAGTGAAGATTGCGAGGATGATGATTGTTGAGGCGAAAGAGAATTATGATACTCAGTTAAAGATTCAGAAGTTGAAGGATACTATATTTGCTGTTAATGAGTCACTTGCTAAGGCAAAGAAGAACGGGGCATTGGCGAGCTTGATTTCTGCCAAATCAGTTCCCAAGAGTTTGCATTGTTTGGCTATGAGGCTTATGGGTGAGAAGATTTCGAACCCGGAGAAGTATAGAGATGAAAGTCCTAGGCCGGAGTTTGAAGATCCGAGTTTGTATCATTATGCAATATTCTCAGACAACGTGATAGCTGTGTCGGTGGTGGTGAGATCTGTGGTGAAGAATGCAGCTGAGCCATGGAAGCATGTTTTTCATGTCGTTACAAACAGGATGAATGTTGCTGCAATGAAAGTTTGGTTTAAAATGAGGCCAGTTGAAGGGGGTGCATTTTTAGAGATAAAGTCGGTTGAAGAATTCACATTCTTAAATTCATCGTATGTACCGGTGTTGAGGCAAGTTGAGGCAGCAAAAATGCAGCAGCATTACATTGAGAATCAAGGTGATAAGGCCACAAATGATGCACGTGACTTGAAACTTAGAAACGCCAAGTACCTGTCGATGTTGGACTATCTTCAGTTTTATTTGCCAGAGATGTACCCTAAATTGCGGAATATCTTACTTTTAGATGATGATGTTGTGGTGCAAAAGGACTTGACAGGGTTGTGGAAGATTGATTTGGATGGGAAGGTGAATGGTGCCGTAGAGATCTGTTTCGGTTCTTTCCACCGATATTCGCAGTACGTAAATTTCTCTCATCCTTTAATCAAGGAGACCTTCAATCCAAAAGCATGTGCTTGGACTTATGGTATGAATATATTTGATCTTGATGCTTGGAGGCGTGAAAAATGCACAGAACATTACCATTACTGGCAGAACAAGGTAAATTTCTCCTGCTTGTAGTTATTATAACTTGTAACTCTTTGCTTCTCTATGTGCCAATAATTTTGTACCGGTAAACCTTTTCAATTGCTTTTTCGAAAGCCATTATCTTTTTAATATATTTGCCTGCACGGTTATTGAATCGAGATTCAAATCATAATCAGAAGACCAGTTTTCCAAAATTTGTAAGCTAAATTACCAAAATTTGTCCTTTTTAAGTAAAAACAAGTGACATAGCAAAATCATTAGCTTATATATCATATATGACTATGAGCCTCAAAATAATTCAAGATTAAAGTCATAAATTAAATGACAAAAGAAAAGTGGTTGGCTATATAAAATTGCCAAAAAAAGGTGTTTGACTACACTGAGTTTAGGCAGTAATTCATTAGAACGAATCAAGATTTATCATAGTGAATTGAGTTTCATCATAATGAATCGGGATTCATGTTCAAATAGATACACAGTAGAGATTTATATTGATTGGGTTCAGTTTAGTATCGAATAGAGATACAATTGGCATGTATTGTAAGATACTGATAACCATGGTTTCTTGAATAATGACCAATATGTTTCTTTGTACAATTATTAAATGGGTTACCGTAAAGTGGAACTCACTAATTCTTGTTTGTATTCTGTTATCAGAATGAAGACCAAACGATATGGAAATCAGGGACGCTTCCACCTGGTTTGATTACCTTTTACTCAACAACAAAGTCACTGGACAAATCATGGCATGTACTCGGATTAGGATACAATCCAAGTATTAGCATGGACGAGATCAACAATGCTGCTGTTATTCATTACAATGGAAACATGAAACCTTGGCTAGATATTGCTTTGAATCAATACAAAAATCTCTGGACTAAATATGTCGACAGCGATATGGAGTTTGTCCAGATGTGCAATTTTGGCTTATAGTTGATATTAACACATGATTGTTACTATAGTCATAATCTTGAGATGAAGTGTCCACTGTGGCTTACCATATTCTTACAGTATTGAGAAAATCTCATGTTAAATGGTGCTTGCCACAGGAAAGTTCTGCAGTGTCATCAAGTATTGTCTATGCTTTGAATGCCATCTGAGAATTGGTTGTTGATAATTGTCAGATGCTACAAGGCAGTAATTTTTATTTGCTGAATTTGGAAATGTACACGAAATAGTTTTTTTTTTTCATTTTCTAGTTTGGAGCGTATTTATCATTTATTCATTTGCTGATAGTATTGTTATGACTTTAATTAATGAATAATGAGAAGGCACTACTTTTTATTTATATAATATATTATACACTTACTACATATAATATTTTGTATGTTTCTGGACATGCCTCTTTGTATTTACATTATTGATAATTGATAGGCTACTTGTCATAAGGAAAGGCTATATGTGGAAGCATATACCATTTGCAGGAATTTTGTTCATTTGGTTGGTGTATAGTGCATTTTCAACCAGGGATTTCTATTCTTACAACTTTGAAGATAGGCTGTTTTTCAGGCTTAGTTTTCTGCAATGTGCTTTTTTTAGGAATATTTCATCTATGTATATAGCTTCCAAGTGATGAAGAAAACTTCTCTTTATATATTATGCATATGATGGTAAGTTAAAGAAGTGATGGGTTAAGCCATGAATGTCGGCTTCTCATCCCCTGACATTGTCACTTGTATCCTGGACTGTACCAATGTCTATTGGGATTGGGATCCTCTCCAGTGATTGGATAGTTCCAATATGAGATAGAAAGACACACACTACAAATAAAATGATAATATTTTCAAGTATTATCATTTTATTTATTGTCTTTCTCTTTACTATTGAAACCCTTCTGTAATTGGAGAGGATCCACACCATGTTGTATACTGTCCAGGGCCACAACATGTTTTATGTTGGAGAAAAAATAGCATGTCCACCAACTCAGAAGTAGCATTCGAGCTCATCCTCCGAAAAGGAAAGGTAAGGAATTCATAATTCAAAGCCTATTCCCACATGCTGATGTTTATTTTTGTTTATTGCTCTCATCTGGCTTTAAATCCTCTCTATATGAGTAGTTTTACTGCAAGTGCAGTGAAATGAAGTGAGGTGATCGTTATGCAACTTGAGTAAGTATTCTTGTTTGGTATGAAAATAAATTACATGAATAATATGACAGCATTTAAAAAGTGTTTACTATGCCTTTTTCTTACTATCCTTCAACTCATGCTTTTTACTTTTATTTGTATAACATGTTTTGATTTATTCTTACAATGAACTGATGGTTTCATGTAGAAAATGATTGTGCAATTTTCAGTAAAATAGAAAAACACATTTGGATACAGGAAAGTAGTACCCTTTAGGCATGAACTTTTTGATTCCATTATGTGCTTAGTTAAATGCTTCATAGAAATGTCAAAAGCGCGAAAAATAGTTATCCGGATCTCATCTCAAAAGTTCCTAACAAGATAAAGCACTAAGATTTGTTTTTAATACCAGCACAGATTTATTTATTTTGATAGATATACTAACACGGACTTAGATCCCCTATAATTGCAGCGTGGTGCAGCTTCTGTAGGAACCTGTTAGATCTAGATATAATGGTTCTTACGGCTGCTGCAGGGAATTTATATCCAATTTTTGTTGCCTTTTAGCTTCTGGTTTACCAAACAACATGCAGTGTAATTTCTGTTTTGAAAGTTCATATGGATAAAGCAGTTGTTTCATTAACCCAACTATGGAAGATGTTCGACACTTTGTCATCATATCTAGAAACCTCTAGTCATAAGGTAATTGAAATGACACATCAACCTTCCCTTTTTGCACATCTTTAGAAAACAAACAAGATAACTTGCATAATTACACAAGCGTGCTATTAGAGGAAACACTACATAACTTCGCTTACATTATCTTCGATCAATCTTTTGTGGAATTACCATGATATGTAAGTGCTACTTTCCCTACCTTCAACTTCTGTCCAGAGTTATACATCTGAAAAAACCACCAGATTTTGTGCATCCAGGTATGTGCTTCTGGACAACTTATGCAGTTAGGATGCACACTTTTTGAAACATAAGAACTTTTCAGTTGCAAGGGCAGGGAAATGGTGCTATATATAATATTTTTTTAGATGAGAATTTTATTTTTTCGCCTTGTGCTATCAACATTATCCAGAATTTGTTGTTCCATTCTAACTGGTCACAACCAACTCTTCTTTCCTTCTACGTAATGTTTCTGGATTTCCTAATTTAGCTTTAAGATGCTAATTGGGATGTTAAGATATCTGTTTTTCAAAAACCTTTCTACCATGTAGCTTGCTGAGGTTGTGCTGCTGTGATATAAACACTTGTGAATAATTGGGATGTATGACAAGAGTTTTTAAAATCCTTGTGATATACTACTTCATTTTCATTTCTTCAGTTTAGTGCAATTTTAAATTTAATTAAGAAAATAGAGGGTGTTAACACAAGCATACACGTCTATCCATGTCCATGAGATATTAGTTCAATGGTAAAAATTTGATCATGTAACCTCAAACAACGGAGTTCATATTTATTTAGAGACAGTTTAAAATGTTCATTAGTACACTTCAATAAATAATAATTTTTTTCTTCACAATTTCTTTATATAGCCTTAAAATTAGTTGATAAAACAAAATAAGTTTTTTTTTTTTATAATGAAGAAAGAAACGAACAAAAGGAGCAAAGAATCCAGACTAAGGTCTTAGGTGAATAACACCCAAGGCATAAGCTTCAGGACAAACAGACCAAATCTTGAGGTGTTCATCAAATGAAGCTTTGTTTGGCTAATCAATCTGTATATTGAAAGAAAAGTTGATGTGGTTTATGAGAGAAGCATGTAGGTGATGAGGTTGAGTCTCTTGATTAATGCCAGAGTTGAGGATGAATCCAAATCCAACATTTTCGTTCATGTAATTCATGCCTATATATGACTTCAATAAGTTCTAATTGTCCTTATTTAGGGCTTGTTTGGATTGACTTATTTAAACTTATTTACCGACATAAACACTTTGTGACTCTTTTTGAGAGCTTATGAAAACAACTTATATGTCCACAAGTTGTTTTCAGCTTATTCCTATAAGCTCTCTAATAGCTTATACATAACCACATATATGATAAGCGCTTATGTAATAACCTCTTAATTGAGTTGTTTATCCAATCAGGACGTAAGACTGTAGTTTACACATTACAACTTTGTTTTTCTTCATAAGTCAGAAGTGCATGCATGCTTAATGCTTTTGTACTTCTTTTCTCATGTAAATTATTGAACATTGAACGGGAAATAAACTATGGCTATGATTGAACCTACAAACCTTACAAGAATAGTGCTTTTCTACCTTGAATGTTAATGAAACAGCAAAAACAAAGGAGATCACAAGTAAGCTAGAGCTAACTATAAGATCATAACAAGTTAAACTCATTATTCAATCTCGGTCATTGATTTGATATCAGTCCACATTACACCTTCATAAAATCATGTTTAAACAAAATTTACTATTATATTAATTTAAAATTTAATAATCAACATCAATAAATGTCACACCGTTGTTACTGCTTAGAATCCAAAAACATACGATAGTGGAATCAATGGCCTCAATTCCATTGAGCATCTCAACCTAACCAACTTGTCAGTTGGACAACTTTGACCTGCTTACATCACAATAAAGTGCTTCTTTACTTTGTTCTAAAAGAAGTTGCAGTGTTAGTGAGTCCAATACCATTATACCAAACTGTAGCTTACATTGTAGTTGTTTATAAATTTTCTAATACTTGTCCTTATTTTGTAGCTCACTACTAGACATACATTTTTTTAGTTGCTAAATTTTATGCAATTCCATTCAAGTTACAGGTTTTTCTTTAAACCTTGCTTTTTAGATTTAACCTTGTATGTATATGCTATTGAGTTATTGTTGGATTAGTGTATATATGAATTATAGATGAAATAGTAATTGTGTTTGTTTTCAATCGGCATATTGGATTGTTGAATTTTAACATTTTGCCAGTTCTGATTATATGCCTTGCCAGTTCAGGTTAATACTCATATTTTGAATAATTGAAGAGGAACATATCCATTTGGATAGGGAAATATTAGTTATTAATTTGGTAGGGGAGGAGGATAGTGATTAGATTGTTCGGGGGGAGGAATTTGATACTAGCAGGGATCAAAACCTAGACCTCCTTAATACTCCTACAACCAATTCATACCACTTGGTACACCTTCGGGAAGACTAATCGAAAAGAGTAATGATATTTGTACAACTTTGTGACAATTTTAGGATAACCTTTGTTCTCTTTTTTTATTGGTCTAAAACAATAGAGAGAAAAAGAAAGAGAAAGAACACGAATATGATGTGAGTATGAGAGAAAAAATTGTCCAAAAATTGTATCAAAATGGTTATACAAATATCATTTCTCAATTAAAAATGAACATATCTCTCGTAATTGTTGGCACAATCTTAAGAACCATATTTTTATGTAATTTAATGTCATGAATTTTGATATCTTAATACCAATTCATTACTCTCTTTACATACTTTGTGCAAGTTGTTTATGATTTAACTTCATCTTTTGTTTTCCCTAAAAAAAAAACTTCATCTTTTGTTTAAATGTTTCAACCAAAGTTATATGGCTAATAAATAACTTATCTTTTTGTTAAAATGAATTTAATAAAGACTGAAGTTTACCTAAATCTATGTCAAATCAAGAAGATTTAAATATGGTTAACACAATTTAAACCCTCATTTTTTATGTTTTTCATCACATTCATAATTAACCTCCTTCTCTTTCTCATATATTCAATTCATTTCTTAAGAATTTAAAATTTTGAAATGCTGGCTTCGACCCTCTTTATAATAAAAAATAAATGAATTTTGAAATGCTAAAAATTACACTTTAGACAATGATTAATAAAACTAATATAGAAATATTGTACTGAGAAATAGTGAAAAGTGTTATATTTAACTTTTTGAAAGTCAAAATTATTGTTTTCAATAAATAATATCTACTTTTTACTTTTTTTAACTAGTTAGCATGACCTGTTTTAGTAACATAAATTACCAAGTGGATATGTATTTAGAATAGGGAAGACCCAATTGAATCATTTATAATTTTCTCGCGACTAAATTTATTGTCCGACAAAATTAAAACATAAAGTAATCCGGACATTTACATTCCAATGCCATATTAGTCTTTAACTCATTATAACATGGAGATTAATTCGTCTTCGATATGAAAGAGCCATAAATTACTTTGGATATTATGTTTGTCAAAACTAAATTGAATCGCATGAAAATTACGAACGACTAAATTGGATCTTCACTCTATTTATAAATACTTGTTCCATCTATGAGTCCATTCACAAGTGGATATAATTTTAGGCTAAATTGCTCTTTTGTTCCATTAACTATTTTTTTGTACCGCTTTGGTCCCATAATTAATTTTTGGTCCGTTTTAGTCATTTAAGTTCATTTCCGTTACACATTTTGATTCCTTCTGTTAGTTTTAATTCAAAATCATTAACTTATGCACACATGTCATTTTGACATTGGCTGAAAACTCTTATTCATCTTCTTCCCTCATCTTCATCAACATCTTCATAAACCTTTGTCATCTTCATCAAATAAATCTAGAAAACAAAAACAAAAAAATTAGTAAAAAAAAAGGACTTCCTCCATAATCATCACCACTCTTGAAACCAAATCTATATTCTGGATTTCATTTGTGAAGCTAATCAGATATCCTCCCTCTAATATCCTAAGAGTATGTTTGGATGGGGGAATGTTTTGAGGTAATGTAATGTTTTGAGAGAATTCAAATAATTTTAGATGAATTCCATTGTTTGGATAATAATAATATGGAGAATTTTCAAAATGATGGAAATTTATGAAGTATTTTGTTCAAGTTAAATTTAGAGAATTTCAAATTACACCTAAAAGCTACGAATTTCAAATTTCTTCATTAATTTTCAAATTTTGCATTTTGGTCCTCAAATTTTCCAAAATTTTCAAATTGATCCCAATAAATTTACAAAAAATTACAATTTAACCCCTAATATTTTTTGGAAATTACAAATTTACCTCTCAACTTATTCAAAATTATAAATTGACCCCTCAATTTTTTTGAAATTTACAAATTGACCTCTAATTTCAATTTTCAAATTTGGCAAAAAAAAATAAATTTTATAAAAGTTGACCAAAATTGATGACAATGAAATTTTTGATTACTCCATCCAAACAAGAATATTTAGAAATGATGGGAATTTAATTCCATCATTTAAATTGACTAGAATTCTAAATTCTTCAAAATTTCTTAATTTCTTCATCCAAACACACTCTAAAGAATAAAAAAATCCCCAACAACTTCTTTTCCCTTTCTAGTTTTTCCTTTACGTATTCAAAACCAACAGCAACAGAATCGATGGCAGATCTGGGTATCGATAACAACAACGCGAATCAAAGTCTTTGGGTATCGATAACAACAACTTGAATCAATAGAAAATCTGAACCAACACAACCAGATTCACCAACAAATTACTTGGGTTGAAAACGAGAAGAGAGAAGAGAGTTTAGCTTCGAAGAAATTTTAGACGAGAAGAGAGAAGATCTGAACCAACATAACCAGTTTCAAAGTCTTACTTTTGACAAAACCCAAACATTATAAAACCCATAAATTATAGCTGATTTTTTTTATTCAAGATAACAAGAAAGATGAATATAGTTTAGCTTCAAAGCTTTGAAAACGAGAAGAGAGATTGATAAAGAGAACAAAAATGAGGGAGGAGAGATTAATAGTGATTCGGTTTTGTGCGGTTATGTTGAGAAGAGAGATTGTTGTTTTTGGATTTAAAATTATTGTATTTGAATTTTCAAATTCTATTTTGAAAAAAAATATCTATCGAAGTTGTTATTAGGTTGAGTCACGATCAGATCGCTTTTTTTGAGACGTTTTGTGACACTGTCCAAAATTGTGCAAGACAGACTATCAACTACGCCGCCTCCAGAATAAAACAAGTTCAGCTACAACTGTGCTGTTAACTACTGTATTGTAGAAAACCGTTTGAGATTTACGCCTTCAATATGGTATTTAGACCACTCTTTAATATTGAAATCATTTTAATATGGTATTGTGACCACTCTATTATGGTGCTAAGACCACTCAAATATGATGTTATCACCATTATAACATTTAAGTTCTCCAAAAATTCAATATGGTACTACGACCACTCAAATATGGTGATACAACCATTCTAACTTTTTAACTTCTCCAAGAGTAGAAAAATATCGAAAGAATATTTATATACCGTTAAGATCATTCTTAATTCCGACGGGACATAATTATCCAAAAAGGAACTATGATCTTAAGTATTCTTTATTCCGAAGGGGCATGTATTATCGAAGGGACTATGTTTTTAAGACCTTTCTTAATTTCGAAGGGACATTATACCGAATATGGATTAAGGTCTTGAGAACACTCTTAAATCTGAAGGGACACAAAAATGAGATAAGGAGAAGAATAGCTCGTTAACACAAGCTGGGGGAGAAGAGAGAAAGAATTCTCGACAACTCAATAGAACTCTTTGGTGTAATTTTTGAACTGAGTGAAGTTCTCTATTTATATAGAGATTTTGTAACTGTTTTAGCTAAAATTGTGGCAGCAGTTACTCTAATAGATAAGGTCAAAAAGAAACTTAACCACTAATCAATTCAACATTACTTGTGGATAAGATAAAAAAGAAACAAATCCACAAAAGTGGAGGAAACAAACTCATTGGATATGAATAAAGGAAAGATATGAAACTCAGTTGAATTCTTATTCTTATCACAAACAACATAAGCTGAATTTATGGGAAGTGATATTCACGAAAAAAAATAATAATTACTATTATTTTTATCAATATCAAGTATTTAAAATTAAATACCGCAATTTAAACATTACTAATGTGTTTTATGTGGACCCACACTCTCTATTTTTTTCAATTCAAATCACACTAGCTCAAAGTCTTATTACTTGGTGTTTAATCTTCCAATTTTTTTCCAACTTCACACCAATGTTCCAACAATCCCCCAGTTGAATTTAAAAAATGGTTTCAATAATAACGTCAAAACATTTCTATAAGGTTGTTAATAAACAAAGGTGTTGCCTACAACTTGAACCTTTGCATAGCGGAAACTATTCTGATTCAACAAGAGTTGCTTACAGCATTGAACTCTATCTCAGACATAGAGTCCGCACACAAACCTTTTCCTAAGGTGTATTCTAAAAGCCCGTGCATTTATGGCCCTGCACGTTTATTCCAGTTTTAACGAACACTCTAGATATTCTGCCTCAAAATCCCATAAGAACCAGCCTCAGTTCCACATTCGTATAGGTGAGTCTATCAAGATTACTCTTGTAGCTATGTACTCCACTCAACATAGAGTATAGATCTCATTAAGAGTTTCTATTATCTCATCCTCATGTCGCTGCAGGATTTATGCTTTCTTAAATTTTCTCATAGCATGTTCTATCATTCATGACTTGTTATTACCCATTGAACCCATTTCTTGTGATCTCCTGTCATTTAGGTCGGGTTACCATCACTTGTGATCTTTAGGCATTAGTCTCATCCTATTGGATGTGTTTATGACTTTCTTTCTAGTAATTCCTTTCGTCAAAGGATTGACTAATTCTTTATCAGTAAGTACATGATCTACTTTAACCGTTCCTTTTAAGAGTAGCTAGCTCTCTAATTGTTATGTGTTCGTGCCTTAATCATCGTCTCTTACTATTATAGTAACGATTCTCAATTTTGTAATAGCTGCAGTACTATCACAATGAATTAACACTCCTGGCAACGGTTTTACCCACTAGGGGATCTCAACTTGCTTCTTCACTAGTTTTCTCTAGTGTTCTCATCTCAGATCATTCCAGAGTGGATTGAGTCAATATCATATGTTTCAACAAACAACTCCTCCAGTGATGCTCAATGTGCAGCCACTGGTCGCTTAAGACTCATCTGAAGGATGTTCTATTTTGTATCTTGTACCATTCAAGTACAACATGATACTTCTGATAATGTAACCCTAGAGTCATAATATTTTTAAGGCACGTCATGAGTCTTTCAATAGCATGACAATGCTCCTTAATCTGTCTACTTGTAAACTTGCATAAAAGTCCCACGACATAGGCAATATCAGGTCTAATACATTCAGTGGTATACCTAAGGACTGCCAATGATGTTCGCATATTCTATTTGTCTAACACCATCTCAAGTGTTCTTGAAGAGTTTCACTTGAACCGTAAGCCGAGCTTGCAAGTTTACAATAATAATTACATTTCCGTAAGATCTTCTCAACATAGTGAGATTGATCCAAACAATTCTCTTTTCTTATCTAGTAATCTTGATACCAAGAATTACTTCAACTTCGTATAGTTCTTTCTTGTTGAGTATTTTGGTGTTGGCTGCATGTTTTGGCAAATCCAATGTGTTGAATAGAAGCATCTCCATGTTTAGAACAAGTCTTCAGTTGTAAGATTTTGATTTGAAGCTGTTCAGAAGCACTTTTGGACTTCAGAAGCTGAAAGCACCTTCAGACGCACTGTAGCACTTCAGAAGCTGAAATGTGAGTCTGAAGCCAGCGTTGACTTTTGTTGACTTCATCAGAAGCTGCATATTTTCAAGTTATTTCTGCGCGAATCTTGGCGAGATTTATCAAGGATATATCCACGCATATTGCTTCTAGAATGCTGGTTGATTTGAAGAAGATTTAATGAAGATTTGGTTTGTTTTTATGCAAGTTCATATTTTGCTGAAGAATCTTTCTGAAGATACGATGCAGTTTTATTTGTTTCCTTATTGGATCATTCATAATTCAGAAACAAATCTAATTCAGAAGATTTGGTGCATATTTAAGAGACTTGCTGAAGATTATAAAAGGAGGAGTGCTGCCATTATTCAAGATACACGAATAAGAGAAAAAATTCAAAGAGTTGAGTCTTAGTGTTTGTAAGCTTTAAGCTTTGTGTGTGCACCACTCTATTGAGTTGGTTTAGTGTTTTTAATTGAGTTGTAATCACTCTAACCCTGTAGGTACGAGTGCAGTCAGATGTATTGAAGTTGTTCTTCAAAATAGAGTAGTTTTTGTTAAGGGGTTCAGTAACAGGTTTGTTACTTGAATAGGAAGTTAGTGGTCTCTAATACTCAACGTGTTGGGTAGAATTCAAGACTAGGAGGAAGTTAATTGCTTAGGCTGGGAACTGGGAGTCAGTGTCTTGAGTCATAAGGATTAATTCCTATAGTGGAATTCCTTCCTGGATTGGTATCCCCCAGAGTAGGAGGTGTTTACTCCGAACTGGGTTAACAAACCTTGTGTTCTTTAGCTTTCCTGCACTTTTAATTTCTGCTACTTAACTGTTTTTAATTGTGCTAAGTTATTGTTCCGAACCTGGTTGGTTCAGAACCTGTTAACTCTGTGTTGTTGCTTGGCCAGAATTTCAATTGGCATCAGAGCAGGCACCTTGCCTGTGTTTTGGGTGAGATCCAGAGGAGTTAATTTCTGGCAAGCATGGATAGAGAAGGAGGCTATGTCAACAGACCACCCCTACTTGATGGCACAAATTATGAGTACTGGAAATCCAGGATGTGTGCATTCCTGAAATCCATTGACAGCAGAACTTGGAAAGTTGTGCTTAAAGGCTGGGATCATCCTGAGGTTTTGGACAAAGATGGTAACAAAACTGGAGTTTTGAAACCTGAAGAGGAGTGAACCAAAGCTGAAGATGACTTGTCTCATGGGAATTCAAAAGCCTTGAATGCAATTTTCAATGGTGTTGACAAAAACATGTTCAGACTCATCAAGCAATGTACAGTTGCAAAGGATGCCTGGGAAATCTTAAAAACAACTCATGAAGGAACTTCTAAGGTGAAGATGTCCAGATTACAGTTGCTGACCACCAAGTTTGAGAACCTGAAGATGATGGAAGATGAAACTATTCAGGATTTCTACATGAATGTGCTTGACATGGCTAATTCTTTTGATTCACTTGGGGAAAAGATGTCTGATGAAAAGATAGTAAGAAAAATCCTCAGATCCCTGCCCAGAAGATTTGATATGAAGGTTACAGCCATAGAAGAAGCTCATGACATCACCACCATGAAGGTAGAGGAGTTGATTGGGTCTTTGCTAAATTTTGAGACTGCATTCTGCAAACAGCCTGATAAGAAAGGGAAAGGAGTAGCATTTGCAGTCAATTCAGGAGCTGATGATCAACAAGAGTCTGATGAGGAAGATAGTGATCTATCAGAAGCTCTAGTGTTTCTTGGAAAACAATTCAACAAAATTCTGAAGAAGGTGGACAGAAAATCCAAGACCAAAGGTCAGAATTTCAGATTCAATAACAAGAAGCAACAAACTGATGAGAAGAAGACCAAGTCTGAGGAGAAAAGTAACCAAGCCAAAGGTGTGCAGTGCTTTGAGTGTGAGGGCTATGGGCATATCAAGTCTGAATGTCCCACTTTTCTCAAGAAGCAGAAGAAGAGCCTAGCTGTTTCATGGTCAGATGATGATTCTGAAGAGGATGTTTCTAGTGAATCTGGTAAAGGTGATACTAGTTTGATGGTAAGGTCAGGAGCTATCTTGAAGAAGGAAGCATTTTTAGAGTCTGAAACTTTTTCTGAGTCTGACTCAGAGTCTGAAGCTTCATATGTGTCTGAAGTTGCTAAAACCTCATATGATGAACTAGCTGACAACTACAGGAAGCTGTATACTAGAAGTACAGAAGTATGCAAGCAGGTTCTGGATCAAAAGGAGTCTATATGTCAATTAGAGGCTGAAAAAGGTGAACTTCTAGTGCAGAATTCAGAATTGAAAGAAGAAGTGAATCAACTAAATTCCCAACTTGAGCATATGAAAAAGCAGGTTAGAATGATGAATACTGCTACTGATGTGTTGGAGGAAATTTTAGATGCTCAGAAACAAGGAAAAGCTGGTTTAGTATTTGTGGATGAGAGTCTGAACCTCAAACAGAAAAATCCAGTTAAACAGTTTGTTACTGCTACTCAAAATTTTAATCCTATGATTGGAACATCTAAGATAAGACCTCAGAAGCAAGTCCAAATGCAACCTCAGAAGCATGTTCAGATGCAACCCCAGAAGTTCAACAGAAGAAGGAGGAATCATACCTGGACCTGTCATCATTGTGGTAAGAAGAGACATATTAAACCTTTTTGCTTTAAGCTATATGGCTATCCTGAACACTTTCAATATAGAAGAATGCAATCAACTGCACCCAGACACAATGTTCAGAAGGTGTGGAAACCTAAGGTTCAGAATGTAGACCTGATTGCTCATACCTCATTGAGAGCCACTTCTAGAGAGGATTGGTACTTTGATAGTGGTTGTTCAAGGCACATGACTGGAGTGAAGAAGCTGCTGAGCAATATCAAACCTTATTCCAGAAGCTATGTGACATTTGGTGATGGAGCAAAAGGTGAGATACTGGTTATTGGTGATTTAATCAGTGAAGGTTTGCCTAGATTGAATGATGTGTTGTTGGTGAAAGGATTGACCTCTAATCTGATCAGTATTAGCCAACTTTGTGATCAAGACTTGAAGGTTAATTTCAACAAGCAAGAGTGTTTTGTGACTGATCAAGAAGGTAAGGTTCAGATGAGGGGCTGCAGATCCAAAGATAATTGTTATTTATGGGTGTCTGAAGAAGAAAGAAGCCTGACTTCTTGTCTCATGAGCTCAGAAGAGGAAGTCAAGCTCTGGCACCAGAAACTGGGACATCTGCATCTGAAAGGCATGAAGAAAATCCTAAGTACTGAAGCTATCAGAGGTGTACCTAATCTGAAGATCAATGAGGACAGTGTTTGTGGTGATTGTCAAATTGGTAAACAAACAAGAAAGTCTCATCCCATATTAGTTCATCAGGTAACTACTAAAGTACTAGAACTTTTACATATGGATTTAATGGGGCCTATGCAAGTAGAAAGTATTGGAGGTAAAAGGTATGCATTTGTTATGGTTGATGACTACTCAAGATTCACATGGATTAACTTTGTTAGAGAGAAGTCTGATACTTTTGAAGTGTTTAAAGACTTATGCATTCAATTACAAAGAGAGAAGGACTGTGGTATTGTCAGAATCAGAAGTGATCATGGCAAAGAATTTGAAAACAAGAGTTTCTCATAATTCTGTGCTTCTGAAGGTATAAAACATGAGTTCTCTGCACCTATCACACCTCAGCAAAATGGTGTAGTTGAGAGGAAGAATAGAACATTAGCAGAATGTGCAAGGGTCATGCTGCATGCTAAGAAACTGCCTTATATGTTTTGGGCTGAAGCCATGAATACTGCCTGCTATATCCATAACAGAGTTACTTTGAAGAAGGGAACAGCTTGTACCTTATATGAATTATGGAAAGGGAGAAAGCCAACTGTGAAATGTTGGAACAAAATGTGTTTAACAACTCTCTTATGAATTAAGGGGGAGATTGTTGAAACATTATGTGTAAACATATCTCTCTTTATGGTTTTGATGATAACAAAGTGTTAAATAGAAAATTAGTTATTTGCTAATGTTTTGTTCAAGTGATTTCAGAACCATGTGTTTTATGATTGATTATTAAGAATTGTTATGAAAGAACAAGCTTAGAGCAAGAAAGAAAAGCTAAGAAGCAAGGATTGCAAAGTTGGAAGAAAACTGGGTGCTTCTGAAGTGGTCCTGAAGTGGTGCTCCTGAAGTGGTGCTCCTGAAGTGGTGCTTCTGAAGTCTGAGTCTGAAGCCTGCGTCTGAAGCCAGCTTCTGAAGTCTGAGTCTGAAGGCAGCTTCTGAAGAAAGTCAACGAAAAGTCAGCGTCTGAAGAAAGTCAACGAAAAGTCAGCGTCTGAAGAAGTCAACAAAAGTCAACTTCTGAAGACCAGCTTCTGATCCGTACAAAGGTAGCTTCTGATGCACTGTTCACGCAGAAGCTTCTGAAGGCTGATGTGGCTTAAAAGCAACTGGTACTGTGCGCATTTAATGCCTGCATATGTCAGTGCAACCCAATGGAATAGTTGTCTCCCTGACTCAAACATTCCCCAGCTTTTAAGGTAGGCAAGTTCAAAAATGGCTGCTGCTCTGTTTTCTGCAAAAAGCTCAGCACACATTTTCAGTCTATCCTAGCTCAACTTGCAACGACTCTTTCCTTAATTCAAGCAAATCTTCAACAGCTTTATTTTTCATCTATAAAAGGAAGAAGATTTGAAGAAGAATTTTGTCTAAGACTCTTGAAATCAAATTGCTGAACCTGTACTCTGTTTTGCTGTCAAGTTCAAAAACTCTTAGAAATTCTTTAGTTCTGTACCTTAGAATTTCTTAAGGTTAAGAGTCTTAACCTGTGTTGTATTAAGAGAAAATCTCTGATATTTTATCAAGTGTTCAACCCAAACTCATTTATTTGTAAACCAGTTTGGTCCCTAAAGTCTCAGTCTGTATACTGAGCAATTGTAACCTCATTCCTTTGTGGTCTGAGTCAGAAGCCTCTTGACTTTGTGTCTTGAGCATTGAGAAGTCTCTTGACTTAGTGTCTTGAGCATTGGAAGCCTCTTCCTTTGTGGTTGAGCATTAGAAGCCTCTTCCTTGGTGGTTGAGCAACAGGAAGTCTCTTCCTTGGTGGTTGAGCAAGTGTAATCTTCTGATTATAGTGGAACTCTCTTGTTGGAAAACAAGGGGACTGGACTACTTCTCACATTGAGAAGGAACCAGTATAAATTTTGTGTGTCTCTCTTTACCTTTCTCTTTTCATTATTGAAACCGCTGCAATACTCTTGATAATAGTTCAGAACTGATTCATATCAGCTTCTAAACTTAACCTTAAGTTTTGAAAAGGAAAAGAACCTAGTTTTTGACTCACACAATTCAACCCCCCCTTCTTGTGTGTGTTTTTCTCACCTTCAGTTGGTATCAGAGCTCCGGTTCTGATATTAACACTTAACAGTGTGTCAGTCTTGATCCTGAGAAAAACATGTCATCTGATAATGAAGATTCACCTCCACCTCCTCCTCCTCCTCCTAGAAATACTTCTGTTCAATATGACTATGGTACTGATGATAGAAAGTCTAGGTCACACAATAAACCCCCTATGTTTACTAGTGACCCAGAAAAATTCTCTTGGTGGAAGAGTAAAATGTACAGTCATATTATTGGGATTGATGATTCACTGTGGGACATCATAGAAGATGGAATCACAATTCCAGTGGATGAAGAAGGTGTTGCTGTCAACAGAAGAGCTCTGAGTGATGCAGAAAGAAAGATATATAGAAAGCATCACAATGTGAGAGGAATCATTGTGGATTCCCTACCTCACTCAGAGTATCAGAAGCTGAGTGACAAGTCCACAGCAAAGGCCATCTTTACATCCCTCTGCTCTAACTATGAAGGTAATAAGAAGGTTAGAGAAGCTAAGGCAAACATTCTTGTTCAGCAATATGAATTGTTCAGAATGAAAGAGGATGAAAATATTGAGACTATGTTCTCAAGATTTCAGACTCTGGTTTCTGGACTTCAGATTCTGAAGAAGAGTTATACCACAGCTGATCATGTGAACAAACTCTTAAGAAGTCTGCCATCCAAATGGAGACCAAAAGTGACTGCTATTGAGGAAGCTAAGGATCTGAATACTTTAAGTATTAAGGATCTTATAAGCTCCCTCAAGGTGCATGAACTGGGACTCAATGAGGATGAGTCTGTTAGAGAACCAAAAACATTAGCTCTGAAGTCTAAAAGAAAGCCTGCTAAAGCTTTGAAAGCTATTGAATCTGAAGAAGAATTTCCTGAGAGAAATTCTGATGAAGATTCAGATGCTGATGAACTTGCAATGCTTTCTAAAAGGCTTCAGTATCTAATGAATAGAAAGAAAAAATTCTCTAACAGAAGCAGTAACTTTAGAGGATCTGGTTCAAAGAGGGATAACCAGAAGGAAAGCTGTTACAACTGCAAGAAGCCTGGGCACTTCATTGCTGACTGTCCTGATCTTCAGAAGGAAAAGTCTAAAGAGAAAGCAAAGAAGTCCAGCTCAAAGTCCAGCAGTTTCAGAAACAAGCTTAAAAAGAGTCTCATGGCAACATGGGATGATCTGGACAATGAGTCAGAATCTGATGAGGAAGAAGCAAACCTGGCCTTGATGGCAACTGCATTTTCTGATGCAGAATCATGCTCAGATTCTAATGAAGAAGATGAGGGTATATTCTAAACACTCTAGATCTGAATTGATTGAAACAGTTAATGATCTTATGAGTCATCTTAAAGCAAGTTAAAAGAAATTAAATCTTTGAAAATCAAATTAACTTGATGTCTGAGGAAAATCTTAAACTTCAGAATCAAATTTTTGAATATGATGAAGAAGTTGAAGAACTCAGAAAAGAGGCTCATAAGAAATCTGAAAGGTTCCTAATGAACAGGAAATAGCTCTTCAGGATTTCATCTTAACTAGATTCAATAGAACTAAAATTGCCTCTATGATGTATAATATGATCAGAAACAAAGGTGGAAGGCATTGGCTATGATTCATTCAAACCTTCAAATGAATTAAACTCACCTTCCTGTTCTGAAAATATTTTAAAAGGCAATGGTATATGCTTTGTGCCTGCTTCTGATAACTCTGAGAAATTGAAAATGTCAGAAACTGAGACTAAGTCTGAAGTTCTGAACAGCTCAGACTCTGAAGCTTCTGAACCTAAGGGTAAGATGAAGGCAGATGTTAAAACCCTTGCCTAAATCTAAGCCAAAAGGTCCTAAGCCTAAGAGTAAGAGAAAATCAGACTCTGAACCTGAAAATGTTCAGAATCTGAAGTGTCAGAACCTGGAACTAGTAAGTCTCAGAATCTGAATAATTCAAATTCAAATTTTTCAAAGACTGAGTTTATTAAAATATCAAAATCTATTAAACCAGTCAATACAAAACATTTTCAATCTCAGAATGTTAAGCAAAGCAAGCAAAAGCAAACCAATCAGTTTTCTGCTTCTATTGTTTAAAGAAAGGCAAAACTGAAGCTTGTCTTGTGCCTGAAGCTAACAAGGTTAGAATTCTGAGGAAATCAGAACCAAAGCACTCAAAGGGTCAGACTTTAAACAAATCAGAACCAAAGACCTTCAGTCTCAGGTTCTGAAGAAATCTGAGTCCAAACCTTGAGAACTCAGGTTCTGAAGTACTCAGGTTCTGAAACTCAGACTTATTCAAGATATAAGGACTCATCCTAAGTATCAGAACAAGTCTGAATATCATAACTTCAGACACAAGTTGAGAAAGCCAAAACCTTTCAGGACATAACCCCAAAGGACCCATGAAAATCTGGGTACCTAAGTCTGAGATTATCTCAATTGCAGATATGCTTACATCCAAAGAAAAGGAAAGGTCCTGGTACCTGGACAGTGGAATGCTCGCATCATATGACAGGGGACAAGTCTATG